>JBBCBC010000014.1:35071891-35400702 GCA_037126765.1 Stenogyne calaminthoides
GTGAATTTTCAATGTGGGAAAAAGACTTTCTTGGTCACCAAGAAATCTTGAATATATCCCATATATTTTTTTCCCATAATTAAAATATTCACAAAAAATCCACCTCCTCTTTCTTTTTATGGAATTTTCTAAAAATGAGTTGTGCAAGAATCCAAGATTTGGATCTTCTTGAATTTATGAGATATTCTTGTATTTCAAGAAATACATATCTTCCATAAATATCTTTTCAAGAAAATCAAGAAAATCTTTCTTGCCCTCTATTTTCCAAAATTTTTGAAAATACTTAATGAATAACCAAGTGGGAGATTTCTTGAATTTAATGAGATAATCTTGTATTCCAAGAATACATATCTTCATTCCATAACAAAATTCAAAGAAAATCTTTCTCCTCTTTTATCCATAATTTTCAAAATAATGAGGAAATATAAGCAACAATATTTATTTTTATTTTAATCACCTTTTTCGGTTATTGGACTATATGTTGGGCTACTCAGGGGGCCTTTAGGAGAATTAAGATTGGACCTTCTAATGGATCTTGAATATCTAATATTGAGCCACAATATAATTCAAGCCCATAAATATTAATTAATCCCACTACATAATTAATATTGCACTATCCATCTTAACCCATATTACGGTCAATATGGCTCCCTTGTCATTATTTCCGTGTTTAAGATTATCTAGCCCACTAATTAATTCAAACCCACTGAAATAGCTTTCCGTTAATTAATATCTTTTGCCCTTGGTCGAGGAACGGTTCAACATTATTATCCATACCGGAAACTAATTCCACTTGCAAGATTTGGTATGATAAAACTTATGAACCTCCCAAGTGGCAAATCAAGCAAGCGTGCCCTTGCACACGATTCTTCAGATTAAATCTTAGCAATCACATGTGATCAATAATATTGCCCAAGATAAAAAAGTATTGAATCTCTCTCCGATTCGCTACCCATGATAAGTCAAAGCAATAATTCTGATCCCACGTGATCCTATTTAAGGGGACGAAGGTTAAGGAAACAACGAACCAGAGGTCTAATTCTTCCTTGTTCGCCTTCAAGAATTTATCCTCCTCAGAGGGTCCTATTCAACGCGATCGGCCATGCACTAGTGTAATCTCTTGGTCAAGACAAACCAATCGGAGCCTTACACCTCAACCTTCGCGATGGTTGTTCATTTCCATCTAGGTCGTGAATTGCGTACTTTTAGTTACAAGCGGACCAATTAATTTAATCTTCCGTGATCCGCATATCACTAAATTAACTACAAATGTAACACGTCGTCGATTTATTGAAAAATTTATGCAAGAAAATATATATAACATTCAATCATATTTAAAGCATCGATGATAAACAATTTATTTGATAAATAAGTCCGGAAATTCATTTCGATTATACAAAGTAAAAGCATACTTTTCAAAGATAATCCCCAACAATCTCCCACTTATACTCAAAGTCCGCTTTTAAGTATACTACAACACGTCTCGAGTAAAAAATTGACATCTAATGTCACCTACACGAACCTAATAATTTCTCCCACTTATACTCAAAGCAAGATTGATTACGGTCTTAACACTCATTCCACTCACATGTCTCTCTAATGTATTCAGAGGCGGGACGCTTTGAATGGATCTGCTAGTCGCAAACTGGGACGCTATCTTTGCCACATCTATATCTCCTCTCTTAACGATTTCTCGTATAAGATGTCTTTCCTTTAATGTGTTTGTTTGACTCGTGGACTCTTGGTTCTCTTGAATTTGCAACTGCCCCTAACAGATATTGCTAGACAAATTCAGAACACCATCCAAGTCCACTAAGAAGATCTAGAGCCCAATCTGTTCTTTCACTGCTTCACAAGCAACTACTTATCCGACTTCCATGGTTGAGTCAGTGATGCATTTCTGCTTCACACTCGTCCATTTAATGGCTACACTTCCCAAATGGAAACACACTAACTGAGGCAGATAATTTCTAGAATCTAAATCCGATTGGAACCGAGTCCATGTAGCCGATGGGATCGAGTATCGATCGATAAATCAACATTCTATCCCGAAGTTCTTTTCGATACTTCGTAATGTTTTTATCGTCGTCCACCCGCTTTCCTGGGTTACTCGATATTTGCTATCATGCCTACGGCAAAGCATATATCCGGGTCTCGTACACAGCAATGCATACATAAGGTTTCCGACAGCCGAAGCACAAGGAATACCTTTCATGTCATCTATCTCCTTTTTGTCTTAGGGACATTTTCTTGATAGATGGATTCCAAGTCCGAAAGGTACGAATCCTTTCTTGGAATCTTGATTCTGAATCGTTTCAAAACCCGATTGTCTATGTATGAAACTTGCGATAACCCCACCATCCTTTTCTTGTGATCTTGATCCCAAGGATGTCCGTCCGGTTTTCCTAAGTCTTTCATATCAAACCGCTTTTGAAACTCCATGCCCTTACGCCCGACCACACCTTTCACATCGTTTCCGATGATCACAATGTCATCTACGATAGTACTAAGAATACCAATGCGCTTCGAAACGCTTTTTATACACACAACTTTTCAAACTCGTTTTGATCAAACCCATAAGACTTTATTACATGATCAAAACTTTGGTTCCAAGCTCGATGCCTGTTTGAGTCCCAGAAATGGACATCTTGAGCTTACAAACTAGGTGTTCTTGGCCTTATTTCAATGAAAACATGGGGTTGTTGCATATAGATCTCTTTATCAAGACTTCCGTTAAGGAAAGTTGTCTTGACATCTATTTGCCGACTTCAAAGTTGAGATGCTGCAACAATCGATAAGAGAATACGATGGACTTAAAGCATGGCTACGGGCGAAAAAGTTTCCTCATAATTCGATCCCTTCTTTCTCGAGTATAACCTTTTTCGCCATTAGTCTTCTTTTTAAAGGTTTCAACCTTCCCGCAATTCAGTCCTCTTTTTCCTCTTATATACCCACTTTCATCCAATGGGTTTGACCCGTTAAGTGGTTCGACTTAGCCCCACACTCTATTATGAAACATAGAACACATATCGCCTTTTCATTCTTGTTTTTGCAAGAATCAGATCCATATCTTGGAGTGCCTCGTCATATGTCCATGGGTCTCGATTCCTGAATCAAGTCCGGCGGACTCTCCTATTCCCATGAATCTCTCGGGCCGCCTAACAACCCTCCCACTATAACGAGACTCGCCAGAAAACGTATCGTTTGGTATATCATCTAAGATACAATGCAGACCGAGGTTTGCCCTCTAAGCTCATTTAAGGTAATCTCACCATCGGGTTTTCTTTGGTTCATATAATCTTCTTCCAAAATCTAAAGTGGGTGCGGATGTCCACCTTTTGATCTTCGAACTATAGAACATTCACCCTTTTGTTCCCTGGGGTATCCTACAAAACAACCTTGATTCTCGATCGAGGATCCAATTTCTTCGGGTTTTCCTTGTCCAACACGTAGGCGGACACCCCAAAGTTCTCATGTGTCTCATACTAGACTCATACCCTGCTCACAATTCTTTGGGGTTCTCGGGAACCCATTTGGATAGCACCAAGTTCGAATGTAAGTCATTGTTTTCCAAGGCATGACCCCGTAACGACTCAGAAGATCCGCATAACTCATCATTGATCTAACCATTTCCAAAAGAATTTTTGTTGTTTCGCTCTGCAAACCCCTCGCTTTTGTTGAGGATTCCTGCAAATAGTCGATACAATCCCTTCATCGATAAGTAGTTCAAAACACATCATCGAGGTATTCGCCCACACGATCGATCGTAGAGACTTGATACGTTTTTCCCTATGATTCTCTGTTTGAGCCTTAAATTCCTAGAATTTTCAAAGGTCTCATATTCATGCTTCATAAGGAAAATGTACCTTGAGTAATTATCAATAAAATTACTCATAACCTCCTCTTGCTTTGGTTGACATTTGACTACATACATCTATGTGAATCGATCTCTAACACTTCTTTAGCCCCATTCCCTCGGCTCCAAATGCCATCTTGGTCATATTACCCTCCAAACATGATTCGCAGGTTGGAATCGATTCAACTTGGAGACGCTCCAGTTGAACCATCTTTCACCAACCTTTGGATCCTCTTTGGATTTATATGACCTAATCTTAGATGCCAAAAAGTGTCTCGTTCACGCCCCGATGAACGCTTTTTTTTTTAGGAAATAGTTGATGTGTTATAGGATACATTTCGTGAGTGGTGCGCACGATTAATTGTATAGAGATTTTCCATCAATGTCCCGTAATAGATACACTCATCATTTCAAAAATGATGTCATTCTTATTAGAAGAAACTTAGTGTCCTTTTAATCAATTTTAGAAACCCCAAAGTGAATTCTTTCTAAAACTGGGAACACAAAGATAATCTCAAAAAACTTTTATCTTCAAAAGATAGGTGCACTTCTCCCATCGCTTTTAAGCTACTCATGTAGCATTGCAATGTCTCTGCTACTTGAGTAGTATTGCAATAATCGTTACTACCGTGAAGCATTGCAATATCTCGCCACTTTTACGTAGCATTGCAATGTCTTCTACTTTTTAAATAACGTTGCCCGCAGTGATGAGGATCTCACTCCCACCACGTTGCCGGATCATTTAGAACCCGTGAAGCCAACATGATTAGTGGATCTCGTATCAACCACCCACGAATGAGAAGTATCTTCGCTAAACAAGTTTCAACAACTAGTGTGTGAGAATTACCTTTCTTTCCGTCCTTTTGGGGTTGGAAACAGTAAAACCTCCATTGTCCTCTCTCACCGCAGCCTTAAGCACTTCCTCTTTGGATTTTCCTCGACTCAACAAGCATTCTCATCTTACCATCGCTTCGCAACGATTGAAGTTTTATTGCTTATGGTCTTTGGTCCTTCTTTATCTTGCCTACCCTTGGCTTAGAAGATGAAGACGGACCACTTGCCATCAAAGCTTGAGTTTGGTGCCTTATCATCATTTCTGCCGAGTCCAAAAGTTTGCAACAAATTAGCTAGCGAGGCCAAAATGCTCAAAAACCTTTCTCAAGCAGAATGAAGACAAATTCATCCGAAGTCTCCGGATCATAACTCAGACTCTCGTAATCTCAAGTTTGTTCAGATGGGCCATCTATTTTGAGGACGAATCCTTACGGGTTTTTCCTCCACCATTTTCGGTACGACGACATCTCTCAAGAAGGTGATCCGACGAAATACACGATGTTTTGACTTCGTCGGTTGGCTCATCTGATTTTTGTGTGTCAAAATCCACTTGTGCTTTTGTGCAGTTAGGACAATTATAATTTTCCAATAAATATAGTTTCCATACAAATTGTATTGACATTAAGTATAATAACAGTGGATTAAAAGGTAATGACATGCTAATCAAATAAACAACTATATGCAAAAAGACAAATATATCACAAGATTCGATCACATGCATCATATTTAAAAATCTCAAAAAAAAATATGAACAATGATCGCCCCAACATCTCAAAACAGTTTAAATAAGCCACGTTGGTGGGTCATTATTTAAACACATTCAAGCCGTTACAACCAAGAACAAATTCTGAACCCTTAATATCCAGATTAATAGTTGGCTCCCATTTGACCAATATAAAATTGACAGGACTTTAGAAAGATATGCATATCAATTTTATACCTAAGTAATAACCATGATTAAATACGAGATTACTATTTCGCTTTGATCGAGCCTCGTTGGGAGGGTCATCGCCGCCACTTGTAATAACCCACAATCATCCGCTTTGGAATTCATTCATGGAAACCTATCTTTTTGACCGTCTCCGTTGGGGAATTTCTCCAAAAGAATTCACAAATAAATAAATCATGGAGGTCAAAAATTAATTCAATTTTATTATCCTAATAAAATTGTCAATTAATTATTTAAAACATACTTAGTAATTTTGAAGTTGAGATTTTTCATTTGGCAACCCTCATGCAAACACATTTAAACAAATTAAATAAAGCATAAGATAGCACAAATAAATCAAGAATAAATGTAAAAAAAAACATATTGGGCAAAAATTATCCAATTGTCATGGTTTGATTTTTCTTGGCTTGATCTTGAAGAAACACGCCCTCGAATTTCTCCCACTTGTTCGCCTCTCGAAAAATACTTCGCTCGAACCGCCACAAAGAAGCAGCTCTGCAGCCGGATGCACGCCCGATCCGCCGCCGCCGGCATTCGACAGCCTAGGCAGCCTCGGCACCGCCTGGCAGGACAAGCCCGCCAGCGCCTCGCTCGCCTCGGCAGCAGTCGGCAGGCGACGTGCGCGTCCGCGCGCATCCGCGCGTGCGTGCTCGCCCGCCTCCGCCTCGCCCGCGACCTCGGCAGCGCTCGCGTCTCCGTGCGCGCCCGTGCGCGCGCCCCGCGTGCGGCCGCCCCGTCCGCTCGGCCTGGGCGCGCACCGCCCGTGCGCGCGGCCCCTCACCCCCCGCGCGCGCTCGGCCGCCCGGCCTCGCCCTGCGCCCATGCGTGCCAGCGCGCGCCCGCGCCGCCACGCCTGGTTCTCGATTTCGCCCTTTAATTCTTCATCTCTTCGCTCCCGATCCGGTTACAATTTATTTACAAAAATAAATAAACCTAGATCTAGACTAGTCTATTACATTGATCAAATCAAACAAATCCTAGTCTACTGTGGGATTTTCTCACGAGGCAAAACAAATCCGAACGAATCAATTAAAAACCACGGTTTATATGCATGCAAAATAAAAACATTAAAATCCATGACAATTGGATACCTGCAAAAACAGATCTAACAGTTCTCTACTATCCAATTTCAAATTTAATGTCCGTGAATTAAATTACAATTTAAAAAATTGAGTCTAAACAAAATGGCTCGATACCGGTTGTTGGGGAATGAGTTACACAGATCTATTCGGGTGAATATTTAAATACAAATTTAATTCATTAATTATTACTAGCATGAATTAATCCTATATTAATTCAAATAATAATTGCAACAACATATCATGATATAAAGCCACGTAAAACCTACGTACGCGAATCTACGGAGTTTACGTGAACGCACCTCTCGGGATGGCAATGGCTTTGGTCGGACGGACTAACCAAAAGGACTTCCCAAGTATTCCTTAGCCCTTGCTCTCGACAATCCGTGGGAAGGATACTCATGAACAATTAACAAAAGGAAAAAATAAACTTTGTTGCACCACTTACGTGGATTTGCTAATATTTCCAAACATGGAATTGTCTTTGGGAATGAACTAATCATCCCCTATTTATAGGAGAGGGGAGCACGAAAATTTAGTGAATTTTCAATGTGGAAAAGACTTTTCTTGGTCACCAAGAAATCTTGAATATATCCCATATATTCTTTTTTCCCATAATTAAAATATTCCACAAAAATCCACCTCTCCTCTTTTTATGGAATTTTCGAAAAAATGAGTTGTGCAAGAATCCAAGATTTGGATCTTCTTGAATTTATGAGATATTCTTGTATTTCAAGAAATACATATCTTCCATAATATCTTTTCAAGAAAATCAAGAAAATCTTTCTTGCCCTCTATTTTTCCAAAAATTTGAAAATACTTAATGAATAACCAAGTGGGAGATTTCTTGAATTTAATGAGATAATCTTGTATTCCAAGAATACATATCTTCATTCCATAACAAAATTCAAAGAAAAATCTTTCTCCTCTTTTATCCATAATTTTCAAAAATAATGAGGAAATATAAGCAACAATATTTATTTTATTTTAATCACCTTTTCATTATTGGACTATATGTTTGGGCTACTCGAGGGGCCTTTAGGAGAATTAAGATTGGACCTTCTAATGGATCTTGAATATCTAATATTGAGCCACAATATAATTCAAGCCCATAAATATTAATTAATCCCACTACATAATTAATATTGCACTATCCATCTTAACCCATATTACAAATAATATGGCTCCCTGTCATTATTTCCCGTTTTAAGATTATCTAGCCCACTAATTAATTCAAGCCAATTTAAATAGCTTTCCTTTAATTAATATCTTTTGTCCTTGGTCGAGAAACGTTCAACATTATTATCCATACCGAAAAACTAATTCCACTTGCAAGATTTGGTATGATAAAACTTATGAACCTCCCAAGGGGCAAATCAAGCAAAGCGTGCTTGCACACGATTCTTCGTGATAAATCTTAGCAATCACATGTGACCAATAATATTGCCCAAGATAAAAGTATTGAATCTCTCTCTCTCGATTCGCTACCCATGATAAGTCAAAGCAATAGTTACCGATCCCACGTGATCCTATTTAAGGGACGAAGGTTAAGAAACAACGAACCACCGAGGTCTAATTCTTCCTTGTTCAATTCTCAAGAATTTATCCTCCTCAGGGTCCTATTCAAAAGATCGCCCATGCACTAAAGGTAATCTCTTGGTCAAGACAAACCAATCCGAGCCTTACACCTCAACCTTTCGCGATGGTTGTTCATTTCCATCTAGGTCGTGAATTGCGTACTTTTTTTAGTTACAACTGACCTAATTTAATCTTCGTGATCCGGTATCACTAAATTAACTACAAAGGTAACACGTCGATTTATTTATTGAACAAGTATGCAAAGAAATATATATAACATTCAATCATATTTAAAGCATCGCTGATAAAACAATTTATTTCAAGAAATAAGTCTAGAAATTCAGTTTTCGATTATACAAAGTAAAAGCATACTTTTCAAGATAATCCCCAACAAACATCGCACCTTCCCTATTAAAACAGATCGAAAGAAGATGGAGATGTGCGCCATGCAGTATGCCCATCGTGAATGTTATGCGAAGCACATCACCAGCACGCCCACCCTCTCACCAAATCATGTTCTCGGAAGATGATCTCGACGGCAAGATAATCACCCCCACAATGACTCTCTAACCATCAGCCGTCTTCTCGGTTTGAAGGTGCATCGCCTCCCGGGGTCGACACGGGAGCATATCACGAACATTTTGTTCGTTAACACTCGCACCAAATGGAGAAGCAAGTTGGGGATCTAAGTATGTATATAGAACCATGTGATCACACCATCATGGGTTTCGGGAATCTATAACCCGCCCTATGGTCTGATCGGGGTTAGAGTCGAGCTAGAGTCAACTTTAAATCCGAGATCCGGACGAACTAGAATGCTAGACTTTGTAATCGCCGATGCTCCATCTACCTATAACGGGTTCTTAGGTCGCCTGCTCATCCAAGAATTTAAAGCAAACTTGTTCGACTTACTACTATTGTCTTAAATTTCCTACTCTTGATAGAATCAAGATAAAGGCGTCGATCAAAAGCTCGAGATTGCTTACTATCGTATGCGTGCGGAAAAGACAAAATATTTTGTCGGCATGGTAGAACCAATACGGGAAGTCGAGATTCAAGCCAATCCAAGAACACACCGCTCCGAAAGCAAACATAACTCCCCCCAAGAAAGCATGTAACCTCGAGGCGGCCGGCCAGTCCCGCATCCCACGGGTATAGATCTGCCAAATGGACAATCTGATCGCGAGTTACCGGACTTAGAACCTCGCATAGGATTCGACCCTATGGAGGTTGAAGATGAGCACGGGGGGTCTAACATAGATCCCCGATGGAAACAAAAGAAAAGACGAGCAACACCAGTCGAGCAGCTAGAGTCTGTCATGGCCGACCCGGCCAGCCAGATTTGGAAATTTTCATCGGCTCAGAACTCCTGGAACCGCTCCGGACCAAAATAATCTCGTATCTCCGAACAAATTTGGATGTGTTCGCTTGGTAACATGAGGACATGGTCGGCATCGATCCTAAGCATGTATGCCACCACCTCAATATCAACCCAACAAAAATCCCAATAATTAAAAAATGAAGAAAGTTCGGTCCAGAGAAGTATGTTGCTCTAGATCCCGAAGTTAAAAAGCTGCTCGACAATAAACTCATCTGGGAAGTAAAATGCCCAGAATGGCTAGCAAACCCTGTGCTCGTCTAAAAATCAAACGGAACCTGGAGGTTGTGCATAGACTTTACCGATTTAAACAAGGCGTGCCCCAAAGATAATTTTCCCGTACCTCACATCGATTATCTAGTCGATAGCACTGCGGTGCATGAGCTTATGACGTTCATGGATGATTTTGCCGGGTACCATCAAATCCCTATGCATCCCGACGATCAGGAAAGCACCTCGTTCTGCAACGAAAAAAAACATGTACTGTTGAATGCTCATGCCTTTCGGGTTAAAGAATGCTGGAGCAACATATCAAAGGCTGGTGAACAAGATGTTCAACGAACACATAGGGCGGATGGTCTAGGTGTACATCGATGACATTGTGGTCAAAAACGAGCACAAAGAAGACCACCTCGCCCACCTAACACAAACGTTTGATATCCTCCGGGCATATAATATGAAGCTAAACCCGAAGAAATGCAGCTTCGGGGCTCATTCGGGAAAATTCCTCGGACATATGGTCAGCCAACGGGGAATCGAGGCGAATCCATCAAAGATCCAAGCTATGCTCGACATGCAAGCTCCCAGAAATGTGAAGCAAGTTCAAAAACTGATGGGATGTCTGGCTTCTCTTAACCGATTCATATCGCGGACCGGAGATAAGTGTAAGCCTTTCTTTGATGCTTTACAAAAAGGATGGTTTCAATGGACAAACCATTGTCAAAGTGCCTTCGAGTCTTTAAAATTGTACCTGGCAGACACTCAGATTTTGTCCAAACCCATACCGAAATGAAAGCAATATTTATATTTATACACCGCCGGAGCACGCCGATTAGTGTTGTGCTTTCGTCCCCGCAGAGGAAATAACCCACTTGCTCAGGTATTATGTTAGCCAAGTATTGAAAGATGCTAAACTCCGCTACCCCCTCGGAAGCTAGCATACGCTCTTGTTATGAGTGTTCGCAAACCACGGCCTTTATTTTTTTCGACCACTTTCCCACTCACGCCAAGTTCTCGGGTGATCGGGCCGGATACAAAGAAGATTACTAAAGTGGGTCAGAGCTAGCGATTCGATCACGACGCACCTCCAACTAATCGATCAAAGGTTAAACCATGGCCGATTTTATGGTCGAAAGTTAACTTACCCACAACAACCCAAAAAGAAATCGACCATGGGCGGCATACGTACGTTGATGGTTCATCGACGAGCACAAAAGCTGGAGCAGGGGTGGTGCTCATCAGTCCAACTCGGCAAACTTTCTCAACGGCCATTCGTTTCGACTTCCTGGCCACCAACAATGAGGCCGAGTATGAAGCTTTGATCAGAGGATTACACATGGCTATGGCAATGGGTGTTCGGAAACTGATGATTTACAGTGATTCCCAACTAATCGCTCATCGTGTTTTTGGGCGAATATGAGGCTCGGCCAGCAGATGGCTCAATATCAATTCTTGGCAAAGAATTGTTCGAGCAATTTGAGCGGTATATATCAAAAAAGCCCCCCCAGGATGGAGAATTCATTTGCGGACGCTTTAGCTCGATTGGCTACCGCAGAAGATGTATCTAATTTAACAGATGTTGTGATCGTCACAACGTACTCACCATCCATCCCGACAGCTGTGATCGCCCATATGGAGGTCGAACAAGAGACATGGATGACCCCGATTTTAAGCTATTTACAAAGGGGGGTCCTCCGGGAGAACAGAGCACAGGTTGCTCGCCTACTCTTGCAAGCTGCTCGCTACACCATTTTGGACGGGCACTTGTATAAGCGAAGTTTTTCTCTTCCGTTGTTAAAATGTGTAACGCCGGAAGAAGGCCATATAGTTCTCGTGCAAATTCACTCTGGGGTACGTGGGAATCATACAGGCGGACATGCTCTAGCCTACAAGGCTATCAGACAAGGGTATTATCGCCCACACTTAAAAAGGATTCGCTCATCTATGCTCTCGCGTGTCATGATTGTCAGGTATATGCCCCGCTTATTCATAGTCCGCCATAAGAACTTGTTTCGTTTACGCCACATGGCCATTTGCCAAGTGGGGATCGACTTGATCGGCCCTTTCCCCATCGCACATCGGGGTAAGATTTAATGTGGTCGCCGCCGATTACTATACAAAATGGGCGTAAGTTTGGCCATTGTGAAAGCCACTTAAACAAAAAATGTGAATTTTGTCCGAAAAAATATCATATGTCGCCTTGCCACCCCAATCGCTAGTGACGGACAATGGAAAGCAATTGACGACGAGTGAGTTCCGCTGAAATTGTGCTCACTGGAATCAAAAATAATATTCCACTCCATACTATCCCCAGTCGAACGGACAAGTTGAAGCGGTCAATAAAATCATCAAGCATACCCTCAAGGCTAAACTTGGTGATTCTAAGGGGATGGGATGAGGAACTACCGAAACTTTGGGCATACCGCACCACTTTCGTAACATCCACTGGGTGAGACTCGTCATTAGCTTTTGGTACGGAAAGGTTATTACGGGCAGAAGTCGAATTTCGAGCCACCAAACTATGTGTTTTGGCGAACATACCAATGACCAGGCGCTCGCCCTTAGCACAGACTTGTTGGAGGAAAAAAGATACGAGGCCAACCTCAAGAATGCCATGTATAAACAAAGGTTAGAAAAATTTTATAACTCCAAAGTTCGGATCCGCAGATTCAAAATTGGTGAGCTCGCCCTCAAAGAGCAACGGGGTCCCGGTGGTGTGTTCGGCCGAAGTAGGAAGGCCCATACCGAATATCGGAGCGCTTGCTAAACGGAGCATACGATTTGGAGACATTGGATGGAACTCCGCTTTCCTATTCATGGAATGCGTCAAATTTGAAAAAATATTATCGAGAGGGTGAGCGCAATGGGTCGAGCACAAGCCCGTGTTTATCAAGAACCAAGCGCAATAGAAAAACCAAGGTCGAGCACAAGCCCGTTCGCCTTAGTCACGAAAGCACATGGTCGAAAAACCTCTCCTTTCGCCAAGACAAAGCAGACCGACCACAAAAACCGAGCAAGGGGTGTCGAACACATAACCAGAAAACCTCTGCTCGACCGGCAAAAGGCAAAGACATCAAGGCATCAATAAGTTTATTACACGAGTGTAAATTTGTAAGTAAATCTTGTCTACAAAAAAGAAGTTTTAACAAGTATGGATAAGAGCCTCAACGATTAAAAACATCATGTGTGGTGTTTATTCATTTATCTAGTTTGTTTGGCCATGCCCAATCGGGTCGCATCGCAATAAGACGACCAGAATCCAACAAGAATCGGACAGAGCAGAGTTTGTGTTTTGCTTGGCAAAAGAACGTGTACTTACCATGCTCGCAACAAAGCACGCATTGAGTACATAGGTCGCACCATAAATAAGACGACCAGAGCAGAAGTGATCGCCAGTTACGTAAGCCGATCACGAACGAGAATGGGTTGCACCTAAATAAGCCAACCATCATGATTGCACCAATGTAAGACAATCATAAACTGGAGTCAAGTCAATCACGCATACATCGATGGTTCATTTTATATTTAAAAAATAGCGCTAACGGCCAAACATACAAGAAGACCAGCTAGGAGTCAAACATCAAAAAGGTCATTCCGGCCAAACAGAAACAAAGTAATCCTAGCCTAACACAAAGATACTTCAAACTACAAACCAGAAAAAGCTTAAAAACTTCGAAGTCACCAGAGGAGGAGTAGTAAGAGGAGCTTCCTATCCTTGAATGCCTTGCTCGCCACCATGAGTACCATGCTCGCCACCCAGAGCATTATGCTCGCCACCATCCCGAGCACTCGCCACACCGAATTTTGTCTCCACCGCCACCCGCAGGTTGAGGTTATTCCCTTCCGGCTCCTTGATCGCCTCATCCTCAGGAGGATCAACTACCAAAAACCCCTTCTGGTAGAAATGAGAAGTCCATACCAATATCCTGAAGGTCGGCAAAAGGGAGATCGCGACCAGGGACCGTAGGATAGTCAACCAACCATTCTTTCAGATCGGTTTTAAATGGCTCGAGTTGGTCGACCAAAAAGACACGAAGAGTTGTGCGCACGGCATCCGCGAAAGCACAGGTATAGGAGAAGTTGATCATCTCCTGATGATAATCTTCTGTGAACATCTTCGACATCTTAACACCAAGGTTGGTGTTCTCTTCTTCGGCCTGGTGCAGATGAACACTCAGCTCTTGGTTGTCTTTTTCTTTAGGTCGAAACTTCACAACGACCATCCCAGCCAAGCAAAAAAGGCTATCCTAGTCAAACACAGAGTTTACAAAGAAAAAGTCTAAGGAAAGGGATCATTATCCGGAGTCGGCGGGAGCGAAAATCTAAGCGATCCCATCCTATCATGACTGCCCTGTTCGCCGCCATCCAGAACTCCTTGCTCACCGCCATTCTGGGCCCTCTGCTCACCACCACCATCCTTCGCATCTTACGCCGCCATCATCGTGCACTCGATCGCCACCAACCCGGCCCTCCGCTGGACGGCACGCCTGGCGCTTTGCTCGACTCTCAGTATCACCCTCATGCCGCCTCGTCCGTATCGTCCTTGTCATCGGATGAAATTCGACCATTTTAGACTCCCTCGATGAAGAACAAGAAATCAAATGATTTCGAGAGATCGATAGATGGGAGATGGTGACCAATAACTCACACTAGTTTGGACCGAACCACGGACCTCACCCCGGGCGAACACGACCACCATCAAGTAAGCTCTCAACACTACTTGCTTTATAGTCACTTTTCTGCCAAACCTTGGGGGTTGCTCCCAGAGGCAGGCCGGCGGGGGGTTGCTGGCATGCTTGCCCTCATTGTCGCCTTCATTGGCGTCGGCTATCCTCCGCCGGCGTGGGCTCCCCCTACCTCGGCGATGTCCATTCCGCCCGATTAAGAAAAGTATTTTCCGCCTTTTTCGGCGAAGACTGTCCGCCTTCATTCTTGCCGACCAGGCCCGCCTCCTCGGCTGTTCGCTCCCTCCCTCGGCGATGTCCATTCTGCCGATTTAAGCGTAGTATTTTCCTCCTTTTAATAACTTTGTTCGCCTTCATTGGCGTTGACCAGCCCGCCTCCTCGTGGTTCCCGCTACCTGGCGATGTCCATTCCGGACCGATTTAAAGTATTTTGCCTTTTTCGGCGATGACTTTGTCCGCCTTCATTGGCATCGACCAGCCCGCCTCCTCGGCGTGGGCTCCCCGTTACCTCGGAATGTTCATTCCGCTGATTTAGCGAAGTATTCTCCATCTTCTCGGCGATGAGATTGCTCGTAGCCATTGGCATTGCACGCGTGCTTTCGCCCGAATGGTCACAAACGAGCATAGAAAAAGACTTCGTCTAAGAGGGCTTGCTATCTCGAGTACTGAGCACATAAAAATTGATTGGGCGAGCGAGGGAAAGGTCTTCAACCCGAGACTCACACAAGCGATTCAAAGAATCTACTTGACAATCCTTTTTTGCCCACCCCGCCAAAGACCGAAATATGATGACCGAACAAGGAGGTACAAGCAACAACAAGCTTTGTGTTCTCGATTTGGCATCAATTGAGTGATGGTAATGTCTCACTCAACGAGCAAATGGGAGATCGCCGGATGAAGAAGGAACTGAGGCCCGCCTCCATGGTGTCAAGATTTATCGCCACACAACCTTCGGAGGGCGATTCACATGCTCATCGGTCCGCACCCGTAAAAATATATCTTCCGAGTATCATAAGCCCTAAGATAACCCACTCAAGCCAATCAAGATTATTATGCTTTGCAATTTCGCCACGACAATTTATTTTCAACGGCAATTGATGAAGGCCGATCGGGCCAATCAAAATTGTATTGAGCACTATATTCGGGCGAACTCAAGATATGGGTCGCGTCAGCGATGTTTCTACTCGCCATCGACCTCCACATTTTGCTCACCCACACCCTCGACTCTATACTCGGCCCCAACATTATGCTCGCCAATTTTTTTGGTTTCAGATTCACCAACAGTATAATCACCCACAACCCGGGCACCATCCCTCGGCGACAACCTATTCTCATCGGAATCATCCAGAAAAATAGAACGTGCTCCCGGCCTAGCTCGTTTATCTCCCCCTTGAAATCAGAGGAGAGAACGATAAATGGCTTTCGAACCCTCCGGTGAGGTCGTGGTCCAAAAGCATCCACCTTTGATGAACAAGCTATGCTGCGAGTAAATGGGCGGCGAGGTGAAGACACCAACCCCCGAGAAATCTTAGACCCCTCGGAGTTGGATAAAGAATCAAAAGAGATGGAACAAGATAGCATAATAAAAAAAAAAAAAATAAAAAATGAAGAGAAGAAATTACTACATGAAGAAATTTACTACCGGAGAAGACGAGGTTGTCGGAGTTCTGAGAAAGAAGAACAAAACGATGCCTCGATCTCCCTCTCTAAGGCCTTCAACAGTCGGGCCCCCATGACGAACGCAAAGCGGCCCGACTGGGGGGTATTGTTGTGCACATAAATAATCTTTCTGCCACGTGCTTCGCCGACGAACACGTGGACCAAGAAACAAAGGTGCCCGCTTAGCCCATCGACAAGTGCTCACCATTGATACACATCCCGCCATCCATCTCGTGGTTTGTCGTGAGCACGCCGCCCGGTTAGGGCGACCAGAGGGTGTCGGGCGCCGTAAGCCATCATATCAAGAAAATTATGCTCTCCCAAGAACCCAAAGGACTATTCAACAAGACAGCAAACACGGGTAATGGTCGAAAGCGTAAAAACCGTAGACGGTAACAGAGAAGGAAAGATTTAAAAACTAGAAGAACAGAGAAGGAAAGACGAAGCCCGGATGAACAGAGAATGAGAGACGAAACCTAGACGAATAGAGGAGGGAGGACACGCTCGCCTCCGAAGGCGAGCAGACAGCAAGAACCAAAGCATTTGGTTTACAACAACATTTTCCAGACAAGCAAAGCAACCTATCGGGGAGCGAGCACGCATACATGTTGGGGAATGAGTTGCACAGATCTATTCGGGGTGAATATTTAAATACAAATTTAATTCATTAATTATTACTAGCACGAATTAATTCTATATTAATTCAAATAATAATTGCAACAACAAATCATGCATATAAAAAGCCACGTAAAACCTACGCATGCGGAATCTAGGGTTTACGTGAACGCATTCTCTCTGGATGGCAAAGTGACTTTGGTCGGACGGACTAACCAAAAGGACTTCCCAAGTATTCCTTTAGCCCTTGCTCGACAATCCGTTGGAAGGATACTTTCGCGAACAATTAACAAAAGGAAAAAAATAAACTTTGTTGCACCACTTATGTGGATTTGCTAATATTTCCAGCACATGGAATTGTACTTGGGAATGAACTAATCATCCCCTATTTATAGGAGGGAGGGTGGTCGAAATTTTAGTGATTTTTCAATGTGGGAAAAGACTTTTCTTGGTCACCAAGAAATCTTGAATATATCCCTTATATTCTTTTTCCCATAATTAAAATATTCCACAAAAATCCCACATCCTCAATATATGGATGATTTTCGAAAATTAAGTGTTACAAGAATCCAAGATTTGGATCTTCTTGAATTTATGAGATATTCTTGTATTTCAAGAAATACATATCTTCCATAATATCTTTTTCAAGAAAATCAAGAAGATCTTTCTTGCCCACTATATTTTCAAAATTTTGAAATTTACTATATAGATAACCAAGTGGGAGATTTCTTGAATTTAATGAGATAATCTTGTATTCCAAGAATACATATCTTCATTCCATAACAAAATTCAAAGAAAATCTTTCTCCCTCTTTTATCCATAATTTTCGAAAATTTAAAGGAAATATAAGCAACAATATTTATTTTATTTTAATCATCTTTTTCGGGTTATTGGACTATATGTTGGGCTACTCGAGGGGGCCTTTTTAGGAGAATTAAGATTGGACTTCTAATGGATCTTGAATATCTAATATTGAGCCACAATATAATTCAAGCCCATAAATATTAATTAATCCCACTACATAATTAATATTGCACCATCCATCTTAACCCATATTACAAATCAATATGGCTCCGGTCATTATTTCCCGTATTTAAGATTATCTAGCCCATTAATTAATTCAAGCCACCAAATAGCTTTCCGTTAATTAATATTTTTGTCCTTGGTCGAGGAACGGTTCAACATTATTATCCATACCGAAACTAATTCCACTTGCAAGATTTGGTATGATAAAACTTATGAACCTCCCAAGGGGGCAAATCAAGCAAGTGTACTTGCACACGATTCTTCGTATTAAATCTTAGCAATCACATGTGACCAATAATATTGTCCAAGATAAAAAGTATTGAATCTCTCTGATTCGCTACCCATGATAAGTCAAAGCAATAGTTACCAATCCCACGTGATCCTATTTAAGGGACGAAGGTTAAGAAACAACGAACCACTGAGGTCTAATTCTTCCTTGTTCAGTTCTGAAGAATTTATCCTCTTGTAGGTCCTATTCAGCGCATCAGTCATGCACTAGTGTAATCTCTTGGTCAAGACAAAACTAATCTGAGCCTTACACCTCAACCTTTCTTGATGGTTGTTCATTTCCATCTGGGTCGTGAATGGCGTACTTTTATTTACAAGGGACTGTTAATTTAATCTTCTGTGATCTGGCATCACTAAATTAACTACAAAGTAACACGTCATTTAATATTGAACAGTTATGCAAAGAAATATATATAACATTCAATCATATTTAAAGAATCAGTGATAAACAATTTATTTCAGTAAATAAGTCTGAAAATTCAGTTTCGATTATACAAAGTAAAAAGCATACTTTTCAGTATAATCCCAACAATCTCCCACTTATACTCAAAGTCTGCTTTTAAGTATACTACAACACGTCTCGAGTAGTCCGTGACATCTAATGTCACCTACACGAACCTTAATAATTTCTCCCACTTATACTCAAAGCCGATTAAGCAATCTGATAACACCCATTCCACTCACATGTCTCTCGAATGTATTCAGAGGCGACGCCAGGAATGTGAATGGATTTGCTAGGGTCGTCCTTAGACTCTATCTTTGCCACATCTATATCTCCTCTCTTAACGATTTCTCGTATAAGATGTCTTTCCTTTAATGTGTTTGTTTGACTCGTGGACTCTTGGTTCTCTTGAATTTGTAACTGCCCCTAGCAGATATTGCTAGACAAATTCAGAACACCATCCAAGTCCACTAAGAAGATCTAGAGCCCAATCGGTTCTTTCACTGCTTCACAAGCAGCTACTTACCCGAGTCCCATGGTTGAGTCAGTGATGCATTTCTACTTCACACTCGTCCATTTGATGGCTACACTTCCCAAATGGAAACACACTAACTGAGGCAGATAATTTCGAATCTATGTCCGATTGGAAATCCGAGTCCGTAGTGGCCGATGGGGATTGGAGTATCGATCGATAAATCAACATTCTATCCCGAGCTCTTTTTCGCACACTTCGTAATGTTTTTAATGTCGCCCAATGCGCTTCCCCGGTTACTTTGATATCTTGCTACCATGCCTATGGCAAAAACAGATATCCTGGTCCTCGTTCACAAAGATTGCATACATAAGGTTTCCGGCAAAGAAGCACATGGAATGTCTTTCATGTCATCTATCTCCTTTTTACGCCTTAGGGACATTTTCTTGGATAGATGGATTCCAAATCTGAAAGGTACTTAATCCTTTCTTGAATCTTGCATCTTTGAAGCATTTCAAGACAAAGGTCTATGTATGAAACTTGCGATAACCCGATCATCCTTATCTTGCGATCTCGAAAGTGATCTTGATCCCAAGGATTTGTCCGCTTTCCTAAGTCTTTCATATCAAACCTGCTTTTGAAAAACATGCCCTTACGCCCGATCACACCTTCACATTGTTCCCGATGATCACAATGTCATCTACGATATAGTACTAAGAATACTAATGCGATTCGACACGCTTTTTATACACACAACTTTCAAACTCGTTTTGATCAAACCCATAAGACTTTACAACATGATCAAAACTTTGGTTCCAAGCTCTGGATGCTTGTTTGAGTTCGTAAATGGACCTCTTGAGCTTAAAAACTAGGTGTTCTTGGCCTGTTTCAATGAAACCTTGGTGTTGTTGCACATAGATCTCTTTATCAAGACTTCCGTTAAGGAAAGATGTCTTGACATCTATTTGCCAGATTTCAAGGTCGAAGTGCGCAGCAGTCGATAAGAGAATACGGATGGACTTAAGCATGGCTACAAGCGAAAAAAATTTATCATAATCGATCCCTTTCTTTCTGAGTATAACCTTTCGCCATTAGTCTTGCTTTAAAGGTTTCAACCTTCCCGTCCGATCCTCTTTTCCTCTTATATACCCACTTGCATCTAATGGGTTTGACCCCATTAAGTGGTTCGACTAGCTCCCACACTCTATTATGAAATATAGAACCCACTTCGGCTTTCATTGCTGTTTGCCAAGAAACTACATCCTTATCTTGGAGTGTCTCGTCATATGTCCATGGGTCTGATTCCGGGAATCAAGTCCGAGGACTCTCCTATTCCCATGAATCTCTCGGGTTGTCTAACAACCCTCCCACTATAACGAGGCTCCGGTTGTGAAAACGTATCGTTTGGTATATCATTTAGTACAGTCGGCACTGAGGTTTGCCCTCTAAGCTCATTTAAGGTAATCTCACTTCTGGGTTTTCTTTGATTCATATAGTCTTCTTCTAAAAATCTAAAGTGAGTGCTTATGACCACCTTTTGATCTTCAGGACCATAGAACATACACCTTTTGTTCCCTCGGGGTATCCTATAAACAACCTTAATTCTGATCGAGGATCCAATTTACAATTTTCCTTTGTCCAAAGACGTGGGCGGACACCCCCAACTCCTCATGTGTCTCATGCTAGGCTTGCGCCCGCTCCACAATTCTTTGGGAGTTTTGGGAACCGATTTGGATGGCACCAAGTTCGAATGTAAGCCATCGCTTCAAGGCATGACCCCGAATCGACTTGGGAAGATCCGCATAACTCATCATTGATCTAACCATTTCCAAAAGAGTTCTGCTTTTCTTCTGCAACCCCATTTTGTTGAGGGTTCCGGTGCGATAAGTCGATACAATCCCTTCATCAGATAAGTAGTTCAAAAACTCATCGCTGAGGTATTCGCCTCCACGATCAGATCGTAGAGACTTGATACGTTTTTCCATATGATTCTCTGCTTGAGCCTTAAATTCTTTGAATTTCTCAAAGGTCTCAGATTTATGCTTCATAAGGAAAATGTAACCATACCTTGAGTAATCATCAATAAAAGTGACAAAATACTCATAACCTCCTCTTGTTTTGGTTGACATTGGACCACATACATCTGTGTGAACGATCTCTAACACTTCTTTGGCCCTATTCCCCTTGGCTCCAAATGCCCTCTTGGTCATTTTACCCTCCAAACATGATTCGCAGGTTGGAAACGGTTCAACTTGGAGAAGTTCTAGTGAACCGTCTTTCACCAACCTTTGGATCCTCTTTGGATTTATATGACCCAATCTTAGATGCCAAAGAAGTGTCTCTGCTCACGCCGATGAACGTTTTCTTTTCTCGGAAATAGTTGATGTGTTATAGGATGCATTTCTTGAGTGGTGTGCACAGTTAATTGTATAGAGATTATTCACCAACGTTCCATGACAAATAAATTTATCATAAAGAGAAATGGTAACAACTTTATTAAAAGTAACCGAATATCCATCATGAAAAAGTTTAGAAACTGAAATCAAATTCTTTCTAAAACTTGGAACGTCATGAAACATCTCTTAAAATTAAAACTCGTCTTCAAAAAGACAGTGCACTTCTCCCATCGCTTCACCGCCACTCTCGTAGCATCGCCCAGTGTGATGAGGGTCTCACTTCCACTTAGTTGTCGGGTCCTTTTGAACCCCGTAAACGTGAAACAAACATGATCGATGAATCCCAGATCCACCACCCATAAATGGGAGCATATACGCCGCTAAACAAGTTTCAACAACTAGTCGCGTGAGAATTACCTTTCTTTCCATCCCTCTTAGGTCCGAACAGTCGACCTCCAATGTCCTTTTCTCACCGCAGTTGAAGCACTTCTCCTTAGCTGGCTTGTTCACTCCACCACCCTTCTTCACCTTATCTTTGCCATTGGCAACACTTGAGTTCACTTGCTTGTGGCCTTTGTTCCTTTTCTTGTTCTTACCACCCCTTGGTCTAGAAGAAGAAGAAGGTCTATTTGCCACCAAGGCTTGGCTTTTTCGCCTTAATATCGCCTCTGCCGAGACTAAAGCTTGCAACAGATCAGGCATCGAGAACTTCTGATTATTCATCTGGTAGTTCAACCTGAATTGTTCAAAGCTTTTCGGCAGAGAATGGAGCACGAAATCGATTTGGGTCTCGATATCGTATTCAAATACCAAGTACCTCAAGTTTATTAAGGTGAGCCATCATCCGAGAACGTGTTTCCTTACGCTGCGTTCCTCCACCATTTTCATAGAGAGCAAGTCCTCATGGTGATCCGACGAGCCACACGGCTCGATGTTGAAACATCGCTTTAAGACTAGTCATGATTTCCGCAATGGTCTCAACGCTTACGGTGTTGGTGTTGCAACACATCCGACATAAAGCCAAGATGGTACACTTAGCCATTTCGTTAGACCGCTCCCCCATCATCATACTCTTTCTTAACCGCTTTTAGTTGACTCATCCGATGGTTTATCCTGGTTTAGGTGTGGTCGAACCCGTTATGGCTTTGTGCAAATGAGGACAATAATAGTGAGTTTTCGATTCCAATCAACAAAATTTTCTCCAAGGAGCAAATTGTCTTTTCAAAGATATTGAATGAAATGGATTAAAAGGTTGCGACATGATGAACCGAAATAAACAATAATATGCATAAGCACAAATATATCACAAGGTTTGATCACATGCATCATATTAAAATCTCAAAAAAAAATATGAACATGCATCGCCCAACATCTCAAAAAAAAGTTTAAATAAGCCACGTTGGGTGGGTCATTATTTAAACACATTCAAGCGGTTTACAAACAAGAACGATTTACAAACCCTTAATATCCAGATTAATAGTTGGCTCCCCACTTGACCAATATAAAATTGACAGGACTTCTAGAAGTATATGCATATCAATTTTATACCTAAGTAATAACCATGATTAAATCTGAGATTACTATTTTGCTTTGATCGAGCCTCGTTGGGAGGGTCATCGCCGCCACTAGTAATAACCCACAATCATCCGTTTGGAATTCATTCATGTGAAACCTATCTTTTGACCGTCCGGCTTGGGAATTTCTCCAAAAGAATTCACAAATAAATAAATTATGGAGGTCAAAATTAATTCAATTTTATTATCCTAATAAAAAATTGTCAATTAATTATTTAAAACATACTTAGTAATTTTGAAGTTGAGATTTTTCAATTTGGCAACCCTCATGCAAACACATTTAAACAAATTAAATAAAGCATAAGATAGCACAAAATTAAATCAAGCAAAACAGTAAAAAATAAACATATTGGGCACAAATTATCCAATTGTCATGGTTTGATTTTTCTTGGCTTGATCTTTGAAGAAAACACGCTCAAATTTCTCCCCCACTCGTTCGTCTCAAAAAAAATATTTCGTCTCGAACCGCCACGCCAAAGAAATTGCCGGGATGCGCCGCATCGGCCGGCCAATTGGCTTTGGGGCGGCCTAAAGCGACCTCGGCACCGCCGGCCCGGGATGTGCCGCCCGATGCCTCCGGCGCCTTCGGCGGTATCGGCGGTCGGCGCATCACCGGCGGCGCTGCTGGCCACCTCATCCGCGCCCGCGTCCCGGCGAGTCCTAGCGGCGCCTCGTCTCCGTGCGGTTTAAGCGCCGCGCCAGCATACCAACCTGTTACGTTTTCGCAATTCTTGCGGCGATTTCGCGCTTTTCGCCATTTACGGAAATAAATAAACCTAGATCTAACTAGTCTATTACATTGATCTAATCAAACAAATCTAGTCTACTCGTGGATTTTCTCGAGGCAAAACAAATCCGAATCGAATCAATTAAAAACCACAGTTTATATGCATGCAAAATAAAACATTAAAATCCATGACAATTGGATACCGCAAAAACAGATCTAACAGTTCTACTATCCAATTTCAAATTTAATGTCCACGAATTAAATTACAATTTAAAAATTCAGAGTCTTAATAAAGCTCGATACCGCTTGTTGGGGAATGAGTTGCACAGATCTATTCGGGGTGAATATTTAAATACAAATTTAATTCATTAATTATTACTAGCATGAATTAATCCTATATTAATTCAAATAATAATTGCAACAACAAATCATGCATATAAAAAGCCACGTAAAACCTACGACGCGGAATCTACGGGTTTACGTGAACGCATTCTCCTGGATGGCAAAGGGCTTTGGTCGGACGGACTAACCAAAAGGACTTCCCAAGTATTCCTTTAGCCCTTGCTCGACAATCCGGTGGAAGGATACTCATGAACAATTAACAAAAGGAAAAAAAATAAACTTTGTTGCACCACTTATGTGGATTTGCTAATATTTCCAGCACATGGAATTGTACTTGGGAATGAACTAATCATCCCCTATTTATAGGAGGGAGGGTGGTCGAAATTTTAGTGATTTTTCAATGTGGGAAAAGACTTTTCTTGGTCACCAAGAAATCTTGAATATATCCCTTATATTCTTTTTCCCATAATTAAAATATTCCACAAAAATCCCACCTCCTCAATAATATATGGATGATTTTCTAAAATTAAGTGTTACAAGAATCCAAGATTTGGATCTTCTTTTTTTATTTATGAGATATTCTTGTATTTCAAGAAATACATATCTTCCATAATATCTTTTCAAGAAAATCAAGAAAATATTTCTTGCCCACTATATTTTCAAAATTTCGAAATTTACTATATAGATAACCAAGTGGGAGATTTCTTGAATTTAATGAGATAATCTTGTATTCCAATAATACATATCTTCATTCCATAACAAAATTCAAAGAAAATCTTTCTCCCTCTTTTATCCATAATTTTCGAAAATTTAGAGGAAATATAAGCAACAATATTTATTTTATTTTAATCACCTTTTCAGTTATTGGACTATATGTTGGGCTACTCAGGGGGCCTTTAGGAGAATTAAAATTGGACCTTCTAATAGATCTTGAATATCTAATATTGAGCCACAATATAATTCAAGCCCATAAATATTAATTAATCCCACTACATAATTAATATTGCACCATCCATCTTAACCCATATTACGATCAATATGGCTCCCCATCATTATTTCCCGTGTGTTTAAGATTATCTCGCCCATTAATTAATTCAAGCCACCAAATAGCTTTCCGTTAATTAATATCTTTTGTCCTTGGTCGAGAACGGTTCAACATTATTATCCATACCTAAAACTAATTCCACTTGCAAGATTTGGTATGATAAAACTTATGAACCTCCCAAGGGGGCAAATCAAAAAAGCGTTTCAAGCACACGATTCTTCAGATAAATCTTAGCAATCACATGTGACCAATAATATTGTCCAAGATAAAAAGTATTGAATCTCTCCGATTCGCTACCCATGATAAGTCAAAGCAATAGTTATCAATCCCACGTGATCCTATTTAAGGGACGAAAGGTTAAGAAACAACGAACCACCGAGGTCTAATTCTTCCTTGTTCGGGCCAAGAATTTATCCTCCTCAGAGGTCATATTCAACGATCGACCATGCACTAGTGTAATCTCTTGGTTAAGACAAACCAATCTCAGCCTTACACCTCAACCTTTCGCGATGGTTGTTCATTTCCATCTGGTCGTGAATGACGTACTTTTAGTTACAAGGACCTCGTTAATTTAATCTTCCGTGATCCGTATCACTAAATTAACTACAAATGTAACACGCATTTAATTATTGAACAGTTATGCAAGAAATATATATAACATTCAATCATATTTAAAGCATCAGTGATAAACCAATTTATTTCATTAAATAAGTCTAAAATTCAGTTTCGATTATACAAAGTAAAAAGCATACTTTTTCAAAGATAATCCCAATAATACATAGTTAACAAGAGGTCCCAAGAGTGGAAAGAAGAGAGTGCTGCTTTCTGTATGCAGCACAGAATCAAGGTCGTGGTGTTTGGTTTGCGGCCACACCCAATGAACGACCACAAGGGCCGAGCCTCATGAGTGTGAATAACCACCAGGCGAGCACAAGAATCGGGTCACCCACGACGCCACCATCACCACCTGGATGACAAGTCGAATACTTCTTGAGCAAGTAAAGACAAATGTTAACCAAAAAAGCACAAACAGAAAACGTGGCAACACCACATAGATTCGTGCATGTTAAGAAATCGACAGCTCGTGCTAGCCAGGACACCACCAGCTCAAGCCTTGACACCACCTGCTCATCCAAAGCCTATAAATAGGCCCAAAAATAACAAAAGAAAGGTTCAAAAATTTTCCATAGCTAACTCTTGTATCAATTCTCCCTCCCACATAGCCATTGTGCTCGTCACAAACATATTTTCAAGTCTTTTATAGTCTTTCAAGTGTTTTTCAACAAAAAACACGCATGCCCTATTTATAGGGTTATGTCAACCATGTGGGGAGCCAAGAATTAATGGCTTTAGGGGTTACAAACATAATGACATTCAAGTGTCAATTGTAACTTCCATGAGTTACACCTGAATTTGAAATGTCCACGAACCTGGACATCTGAGCGTCCAGATTCGTCCAAATTTGAATTCAAACATGTGCAGGAAAAAAGACACGTTATGATGTTTCAACTTCGTGATTTAATTTCTCACTCACCGAAAATCGGTTTTGAGATTATAAATATACTGCGATCATCTACTCCGAGAGTATATCGTTTCTGTGTCCTTTAACTTTCTCGAAATTAAATCATATGCCCCTCATTTAATTAATTAGTGACGAGTGTCCCACACTCTAACTAAACACCAATTAAATTAATCTAATTGATCAAACCAATTTTCCCCAACAGATTCAAGGACTTGTCAGGTGTCGTGCTGCTAACCAAGGCGAGCTTTCAAGAGCTCTCAGGAGATGTCGGGAATTAATGTAGAATGAAGTATCGGGCATTAAATGGAAGTTTGACTATTTGATGTCCCGGCAAGAAAAATAGAGAGTGAAATGCACTCTCTTATGTAGTATAAATATGGGCACTTAAGACCCAAAAACGATCCGAAAAATTAATACAAGAGCAAACATTTTGTCATAGTCTCGTGCACTTTATTTACTGCTTTCAGCCTTTAAATTCTTCAGTGTTCAATCCTTTGAACTCTATTTTTTTATTAGCTAGTTACCATAAAAGTCATATTCCACATAATTAATCCGATTTTACTAACTATCAACAATTATGAAATAATTTCATCCTAAAAAAAAGATGTGAAATCAATTCATTTATCATATTAATTTTATCAATAAAAGTGAATAAGTTTTTAAAAAATCTATGTTCAATTCTTCAACCATTGGGTCCACCATGTATGCATAATTGATTTATTCCAGGATAATTCGTTTTCCAGAACCTCATGTTTTTCAAATTAAAATTTTCCTTTTCAAGTTCTTATTCGAAACTCATCCTATAGTATGTCTATGTGATATAACTTTTTATCGATCAGTCATAATCCAATTGTGAGTTCACACTTCAATGGCGCACTGGTTTAAAATGTTATACTCCTTCCTCCTCTTTTTATTTGAAATTTTGAACATGTTAAAGCAAGAAAAAAGTTTTCATTTTGGAGTGTTTTGAAATGAGAAGACCGAGAAAGAAAGAAAATGTCCCCAAAAAAATATTAATGTCTGAAAAAAAAACCAAGTAAAAGAATAAAAGTATAATTATTTTGATTTTTAAATATTCTGTTCGGAGATTTTTTTTTTTTTTTTTGAGCGCATTCTATTAGGAGTTAGGTTAGTGCAAACTTAACTTATAATTTTTTTGTTCTTTTAAAAGGTAATTAATTACAATAGTTATCTAAGATAATCAATTATAATAATTTATTCTACTATCGAGCACATGACAACATCATTTCATTTCACTGTAGATCGAAACCGCAATCACCAGAAGAGGTGGACCAACCGAAACTGCAACTCGAAACCGCAACCTCATGAGAGGGGGACCACCACCCTATAAGAAGAAGACCACAAAAGGGAATATTTTCGTGTCTCGAACCCGGGACCTCAAGGTCTCAGGTAGTAAATCTCTAACCTTATTGTATAATAAACACATTAATTGTTTATTAAGAATTATTGAAATAGTTTGTGAGTATTGAAAAACGATCAGGTCTAAGGTTCAGTATGGGTTTATATAATTGAACTCGTAATTTATGATTTTTGCTTACATCTAACTGAAACTACAACAAACTTATTATTCACTTTTTATGTTCCACACTTCATTCATAATCTATATGTTCCAGTATCTTCAAAGCTTACTCAAATAAAATACATATCCCTGTATCTAAAATAAATACGGTGAAATATCGAGTAGGTCGGTAGCATTAGCATGTCAAGACAATTATTATTTTTATCTAAATCACTCATGATGCTTCACTTACTCTCACGCTTCCATTTTTCATTGCACAACAACTCAGTCTCAGACACTGCATAATTGGCTTCTTTCAAGAATCAAAAGCTATCATACGCAATTCGAATAAAGAAAAGTGAGTATAATTAATGAATAAATTGGCAAAATACATTTAATTTGAATTCGCCTCATAATCTTTCACAAACAGCACCATCTGGCATCAACTCCATTGCCTTGAATATATTTGTTAGAAAAAAAGATAATAATTAATCAAATAAGTAATTGGCTATATCACAATATATATAATTAGTTAATCTGAAACAAGTAAATAAATTCATCAAAAAGAGAAGGTGCTAAAAATATAGACACCACTTCAATCATGACGTAGTTCTTCAGTTAAAGCTTCGTTGCAAAAAATAAAATGAATGATTATTACCTTAATTAAAGGAAATCATGGGGATTGATCAATGATCATTCCTCACATTCCATGTTAAATCAAAATGCTGATTATTTTCATTTCATGACTCCACATTTTCCACCCCTCCGACGATTCGTCCATTCTTCAAAATCAGGTGGCCACGGCCCGTTTTGGCGGTCTCCCAGGCTTACGTTTTGCGGGCTTTTGTTCAGAATTGCATTGTAGCAACACCTTCTTCACACCTTCTTCTGCTGTTGTATTGGGCTTTGGTTTGAGCACCACCCTTAGCCTTCGACATTTGGGCTTTGATTCTTCAAGATTCATAACAATTGGGCCTGAGTCGAAAGCCTTTTGTTGATCCTCACAAGTTTCCATCTTGTGGCCCGAATTTAAAGTAGTTAAGTTCGGTCCAGGAAGCCCCCTATGCAATCGGTTCTGCCATCTCAAAGCCCGTGTTGATGATTCAAATTCATTGATTTTTTCAGCAGACACTGTCTCTAGTTTGGTCTGATTCGATTTGTTTCCATTTTCAGTTACTTGTTGCTCATTCTCATCATGCTTGACCTCATCTTCTTCATGATTTTGTGAACTTCTTATCAGTTTTAGCTTACGTTTCCAATGCATCTTTCGTCCTCTCTTCTTGGTTAACTTGAGACGGCCAGGAAGGCCGTATCTTTTGTCATGAGTCGCAACGATCTCCCCTGTTTCACCGAGTTTTTCTAAGTGCTGTTTCAAAAACACCGAGTGCGCAAATGGTAAATTGTCATTTTTTTTCTCTAGATGTTGTGATATAGATTCCACACTGGAGCCCCTTTTCTCGTTTAACTCCACCAGAGTTGTTTCTATCATCTGCGAGAGAAAATATAATTCCACAAGGTTAATGCTAAGAAAACAAACCCTTCAAAAAAAAAAAATGCTAAGAAAACAAAGATTCAATGCCTTTTAGAAACAGCTTATATTCATATTTTAACTTTTTAACTACAGAGAGCAACTGAAGTAACACATGAACATGACATATATAACAGCTTGCATTGAGCTTATAAGCAGAGGTACTATTTCGTAGTGTGACAAGAAATTAAAAGCAAAAGAAAGAAGATTGTCAACTTTTGTTACTAGAGAAACTGCAACGTTTCCTATGTACTATATCATGTGAATTCCTCTATCTATCCATAACAGATGTTTGCTATTATCATAATATAGATTAAAATTTGTGCATTGATCATAGACAACAAGCACGTAGAAATTGATTGCTAGGGCAACTGTGAAAATTAAGCCAATGATTGTATGTATGTTTCTCTTCAAAGAACAAACTTATAAAGGAAATGGATCTAATTGAGACAACCAACAGCGAACAAGAAATGTTTTTCATCTCATTTTTAAATTTGATATGAAGATATGGCTGAACACACTACAAAGAATATAAAAAGGACTCAACATCAAGCAATAAAAACTTCAAGCTGTACAAGTGTTGGTTAGCATTATGGCACAGAAAGTGCATTTTACAGTTCGTAGATTAAGGGAAAAAAAAAGAAGTAATCAAACAAGGGTGACTAAATATTTGATTAGGTGATCCAGTGACAACTGATGTAAAATACATTTATATACAACAGGAAATTTACTGCCTTACATTTTAAAATTAACTCAAGCATCAAAGGAAACATAAAAGGGAAGAACATTTTGAGTTTATGAAACCCTTTTATTGGATTCATATTGTTATTAAATTTCTCCCAGATGCTCAATTTCTTATACCATTTAAAGTATTATACTTCCTCCGTCCACCAATCTTATGCACAATTGACTTTTACACACGTTTTTTCGAGCGAGTTTTGTATTAATAATTGAAATGATAAAGTGGCTTTTAAGGAGGGTATGATAGATGAGGTGCTTATCTATCATACCCCTCCTTAAAATTCATTTTATCATTTCAATTACTAATATAAAATTCGCTCGCAAAAACGCGTGTAAAAGTCAACTGTGGATAAAATTGGTGGACGAAGGGAGAAGTTATTTGTTACATTGCACGGGTTTTTCATTATATTTTTTCACAAATTAATCTATAATAGCTCAAGTATTCTTTTTAAGAATCAATGGCATTGATGATTCAGAAATGGAATATCTAAATAAATTTTTGCCCACAAAGCCCACACACAACCCCACCCTCATGCCCAAAATAAGAAATAAGCTATATTTGAAATCATGCAAGGCAAATGACTAAAATTCGAACAGAACACGAATCACATTTCATAAAGATTGTCAAACTCCACTAACATCAGTAAAATCTTCTTTAAAGATTATCAATATCAAGACCCTGCCGTACGAAACTTCTGCCTCCAAATTAACGGAATACTAACAAGGTTATTCAACATTCGACACTGAAATTCGTGGAAGCAAATAGGTCAAAAGCTAAGACCGATAAAACAATAGTACAACAAAATGCAAATAGGTTATCCGTTTGCTACGTGGGATGGGATAACCCTTGGTCTCTTATACACAGATGTATTATGCAGGGGATTGTGAATTTTAGCTTTGAGATAAAATGCATAATCACGCAAAGTGAGGATAAAATAATTCGGGCACGAGATAAACTTGGTTTGGTGGGATAGTACAACAATCTCCCACCTATCATATATAGCAACCAAGCAATGCCTAGAATAGAGTAAATGCATTGAACTGCAAAGGACACTCACCATAAACTCTAAGAAGCTAATTGAAAAAGTACACAACTATTGGGAAGCTTTCGAGTCGCTCTACGCCCCTTTAGATTCCAATTCCTTCCCTACCTAGTTTCAATATGAAAAATTAAGAGTCCCAACATAGGTGCCAAATTTAATGAGCATTCCTGCCTTCCCTAAAACTCTAATCAATATCACTTGATAAAATTTCTTCCAACTATCCTAAATAAAGACAGAGAGCAATAGATTTTCTTCCAAATATCCTCACGATTAATTTCAAAAACTAAATTCACTAAAAAATTATTACCCAATGCAAAAATAAAATTGCCTAAATATGAATGGCGAATCAACACTGCATATATATGTACAGATATAGATATTGATTTTTCCGTCATGCATCAAACACAAATCCGAATACATACAACACAGTAATTAACAGGGGAAAAAAATTAAAATCCATGATTACCGAAGAATACGGAGGGTGATCGGGTCTTTTGTACTCCGAAACAAACCGGTCCAAGCCACATTGTAGAAGGGCTTTGGTGGCTGGATTTAAGGGGTTGTTTGGGTGAGTTTCAGCCAGTTTAAAGATGAGTTTTTGAAAGTTTTCCATGGCTCCCTTGTTCTGAATAGTTTTTTCGACGTGATTTGTGGGAGTGGTGAGAATAGTTTGATTTGATGAATGGGGAAAAGGCATGAGATTTTCCATCTGTTACGGAATTTTTCGTTGATTTAGAGTGAGAATGAAATTGAATTTTGGGAATTAGCATGTATAGAGAGTAACTTGGGCTAGTATCACGGGATTTGAAGAACTAAGAAAGATACTGGATTTCACCATTTTTACCTTAATTGTAATAAAATTTTTATTTAGGCTGTACACATAATTTAATTTGATTGGATAATAGATGTATAGCGAATCAGCGTTTATGACGTTTTGTCTTTCTTGATAAAAAGTAACAGCACCGTAAAAAGAAATTGTTGGTGGTATGTACGTATAATAGTGCCGTTAGCATAAAGTGCGACAACTGAGATTTGTTCAAAACGTTGCCCAATTAAAGTTTCTTGTTGTGCAAGTTAGTAGGGGTGGTGTAATTCTTTGAGGATTAACACTCATGTGAATCAGGTTCACACATTTATCTCTATCATATATGTAAAAATTATCATCAGTTATATCTAAAAAAAACTTTTCACCGTTTAAAAATATAAAATATTTTCTAAAAGCGGAGTTTTTGTTCATAACGATGATAGTTTTTATACATAATGATGAGAGTTTTTGATATAATTAAATGATATTTAAATAACCGAAGTTAAAGATTTAACCAGGGTTTATATGATTTTTGTCTTCTTTGAGAAGCCTCGTGTTACTTGCAAACATACATTTATCATTATTTTTTATTGCAAAATATTTCATGCATTATTTTCTAATGTTTATAAATATTTAACATTTTGTAACGACAAAAACTTGTATAGACATGATTCATGCTATGAATCTTATTTTTAATTCATTATATTTTACCCTACTCAGAGTATAATACGGGTCAAGTTAAGTGGTTTAAAAAAATGCGTTGAAAATGAGTGAAATGAGTCAAATATTCCAAGTTCATAGCATAGATCTGGTTCATGGGAGACTAACTCTTTTGTAAAGTTGGTCTCCCATGAACCAAGTCTATGCTATGAATTTTGATTATTTGACTAATTTTATCCATTTTAATATTTTTTTTAATCCATTAAATTTAACTCATATCATATTCTGAATAAATTCAAACGTTCCTGAATTAAAAATAAAGTTAATAATATGAACTAAGTCATATAATTTTTGTCTAATAATAATAATTTACGGTGAACACAGTACACCAAATTCTGAGGGAGCCAAAAGGAAACAAATTAATCGGATGAGAGTAGGAGGGAGGTGTCTGCAAAATAACAAAAATTGGGTGAAAACTGGAGATTTTTTTCCCCAATACAAACAGCGAATAAAACTTATATGCACTAGTAATTTGGTACACATACATAAAATTCTTGAACTCTATTCATCCTATTGAATAAATATTAAATGAATTTTGTATACAAGTTTTTGTTAAACCCATGGGCGAGGGAGAAAATTGAACATATATTTGAACTTTATAAAATATCTTTTACCAATTTCAAGTGTAAAAATATATTTTCTATCAATTTTTACATAAAAATATCACATTACCTTGTAAAAAAAGTCTATATTATCCACGTGGTACACCACTAAAAACAAAAAGAAAACTTAAAATTTCTTTCTTACCCACCCAATAGCAAAAAAAACGATCGGCTTTTTTAAATGTTAGATAAGCAGTCCTCTATTATCATTTCTAGTATGAGAGTATCAAACCATAACTAGACCGTCATACTATTATTTTGCACTAGAGATTGAAGTATTGAACTAAAAAAATTTTTTTTAGTGAAATAATGCTTAACTCATATTATTAGACGTGCAAGATGAACAAAAAGAGTTGAGAAGGTCATCCACAAGAGACGGAGGCTCGACCTAAACGTGGGGACTCGGAAAAAATCTCGAGTTCCTCGCATACTATGCCATATTCGCAGAACGCAAAGCATGAACTAACAAACAACCTGAAGAGAATTAAGCAACAAACAGCTTAAGTATTGAACTAATTAAGAAACGCTTAACTGGATTGTGAAATCGACTGATTAAGTTTGACTAGTCAAGCTTTATTTATTAGTGATACTTCTGTAAAATTCAACCATTTAAACCAGGTACCAACTCCCCTAATGATAATTGTTTCTTATTTTATTTTTGAATAAGTTTCTTGTGTAAATTAACACCATGCAAATCACATTAAAATCAACAAATTAAAACACATGGTGCAACCCATTTCTAAGATCAGTCCACATTTACACAAAAATGAAAACACACAACACAACCAATGAGCAGTGTGCCAACTTCACCCTGTAAAATAGCCCGAAAAGCACACGAGAAAGATAAAAATTGTTTAAATTTGTTGTCAAATAACCCGCAAATCATACAACAAGCCAATAATATATAATTTTTCTGCGTTTCACTTCCACCATCCAAATTTAATGCACATGTAAGACATGTACCATCAGAAAGAGAGACAGAGATGAAGTAATCATTCAAATACCCAGTGAGACTAAAAGGTTGGACTCCATACATACATTTACAGATATCTCGATGAAACATTCTAGTTCTAAAACATTCACCATTTCGATTTTGTAGCTTTTGGTGCTGTTAGATAAGGGTGGAAGGTTTTCATGACTTGCTCATATGTTGGCCTCTTGTAGTCCACTGCCTAGTAGAGGTAATAATCAGGGTTAATATTCTTGCTGCACGCAAACATAATTAAAACCCAGGCCCGGCCCGGAACAAGAAGGGGACAAAATACCTGTTGGATGACTTGTTCAGGGGTAGCCCATTTCCATTCAGAAAATTCTGGTTCTGTTTCACGACTTGATAAATTGATCTCACTCTCATCTGCTGTGAACCTCATTAGAAACCTGTTAATTCCCATTTACTGATCAGTATTCTTACCATTTAGTGTAGCCGGAGATTGATGCATGCTACGAGGGTCTTTAGCGTAGTTTCCTTCCTTTAAATGAACTTGTACATATATGAACTTGTTATGGAAAGCTACGATGACTTACTTGTAGTAAAAATAAGAAAGCGCAATATAATAATTAAAGCAAATACCAACTTCATGCATAACATCACAATCACGCAAGCCAAATGAATGATAAAGTGCAATTCCTTCAGGTTTCCATCATCAGCTAGATATGCACAGTCGAAATACAATCCAGCAAGTTAGTTCAAGCGTTCAATGCTAAGTGGATACCTTTACGGCATTTAAGTGTCATAAGGTGATGAAACAGAATTTGGGCCCAAGGGTATACATGACGTTGTAAAACATACCAGAATTTTCTATATCAGCATCAACAACGTAAAGGGAAAAATACTGTGTCGAGTGTCTGTTTTTTTTTAAATTTGTATTTCTTGCTAGGTATGTAGATATTTTCATGATCGGTGTTTCTCAATCTTATCAAACTTATGCCCGTGTTTAAGACAATGGTGAGATCATGTCATGTTGCAAAAAACGGCTTTTAGAACATCAGTGTCATCACTAACCACTTTTGTGCCTGCCCACAGAATTGTCCACGCCAAAGACGGTTGACTTTCGCTTGAACAGCAGGCGGGAAGTCGTAGCTCAACCACTCTTGAACCTGGTATTGCACAAGACTTGTTAAAACATGGATGAACTTCTTTCAGTTTCCCTATATAGCTATATAAGTCGATGCATGTTAACTTTCTAATTTCAACAAGTGCTTGTTTCAAGGTTATTCTCAGAAACTTTCTTAACAAAAGAAATGCAAAAAAATTAATTCATAAATGGGAATAAATATAAAAGCACATGAATTAGACTCCATTGATTTTTAATCTTCCTCATTATCATATTCACTGAAAATTCTAATAGCCAACTTTGCATTCACTGAAAGACGACCGGCCCTTTGAGGCATACCTCACCTCGTCAATAATTTCGGTAGATACTACTCCAGTTTCTTCCCTCAGTTCTCTAATTGCTGCAGACCTAGGGTCCTCGCCTTCGTCAATGCCACCCTAATTATCAAATCAAAGATAAGGTGAGTAGAAAAAAATAAATACAAGTAATTTAATTACAAGTCTGCTGATTAGAGCACCAAGCTGGAAATGTATTTTTGAATCACCGTAACAGATTTGGAATTTGGTAGAATGTTTATTGAAATCTTAGAGAGTTGGTAACTTCTATCAAGTATCAACTATTTACATGTAACGGATATATAAGTGACATGATTGCACTGAAACAAGCAAAACTAGGAGTTTGATCATCCATACAACAATGCCCTCTTCTCAAACAAGATTAAAATATAGAAAAAATAGACAATGGATTAACAATATATGGGTTTGCCTGAGGCATTTGCCATGCTCCAGGAACATTTAATCTGGAAGCCACGAATATCTGCAATCAAATTGCAGAACGTTGGTCTCTTCTTTAAAACGATAAAATATTCATGATTTAGGTATTTCATTAGGCATTAATTTTGATTATTGTCAAATTTGTAATTCAAAGCAAAATAAAAATATCCTATTTTAATATCACATTCACACCCCTAAGCTTTTCAATAAGGAAACAAATAACCAGCTCAACTAGGCTATGCATTTATGTATTGAATATTATTACAAAAGCAGCTACCAAATTTTCACAGTAGCTACCATAATTTTCACAGCAGCTACAACCTAATTATAGTTTAATTAGTGAAAATTAATATGAGATTAACAAGCAACAACAGAAATATTCAATTCAAACTACCATAAACTGCAGTTAAAATAATTTGTGTGAGATTACAAACAACAACTGCATTTCTTTCGTCGAATATCCAAATCATTAAACCCCCAAAATAATTTTATAAAAGGAATCTTCTAAGTTAAGCATTTTGATGGAACAAATCAAACCACAAATTGCAAATACCTCACCCAAATATTAACAAACGAGTAAAACTTTAAAAAAAAAATTGAAATAAAATCTGAAATCAAGAAACATAATTTACCATATTATCATGATTGATGAGACAAAGACCAACGTTGGGACGATAACCAGGCGGTAAACCCTCCATTGACGTGCTGCTGTCTCTCTCCACACAAACACAAAATTAGACTAAAAATGAAATAAATAGCAGATAATTCAGAATTTTATATTTTTGAAAATCAATTATCACTTATTAGTAGAAAGTCTTTCTGCCACAAAGTCAAAACACATTCATATGTAGTGTTTGTATGATTAGGCGAGAATGGCGTTGATATGAAAGAGGCTTTTTGTTTTGTTCTTCTCTCCATCTCTATCGTGCAATTACAATTCCTGCCTTTTCATCTACACTTGATTCAGCTCTCGTTTATAGCCTCAAAGTCAATATTCTTATTTCTTGATACAGTAATAATTAAATATTTATTTAAGAGCAAAAATAATCATATTTTAAAATTAGGGAAATTTGGACATTGATGTTTTAACATTTTTGGAGGGATAAGTGTTAATTGTGTTAAGTTTCTCCTTTTTCTTTTTCATCTATCCCACAATAAATTTTATGTTTCTATAAATGAAAAAAAAATAACTCCACTACCCATAATAAGAATGTCACTCATTACTCCACATACTTTTTTCTTCTCTTTCAATACCTACAACTACCCTTCATTTTTATTATTTTATTTTTATTTAAAAAAACAACAACAAAAAAACAAGAAACTTATACAGTTATACCAGAACGAAGGGAGTACATTTTTATTTTTGATTTAGATTAAATGTATCATGCCACCATGTACCTAGACAAATTGGTAAAACATGCTTAATAAAAACATGATTAATTTATTTTCATCAGTTTATCTTGAATTAATTGTTAATAAGATTATGTTTCAAGATTTTAGGAAATTAGCCAAAATAACAAATTTCTAAAAGTGCAACAAATTCCAACTTTTTCAACGAGGATTTTTTCTTTACTTTTTGGAAATAACAGTCTCCACATGAAAATTAGCGTAATTCTCAAATGATAATTTTTCAGAACTCTGCCAAATTGCATATTAAAGCACTTCATGGGAATTTTATTGTAATAATATGAGCACACTAGACTAATAATATTATAATACCATAACTAAAATTTCGTTGCAAAATTGCCATGCATTTCTCCACAAGAAAAGCATAACTGCAGAACTGAGCAAGAGAAATAAAAACCAAAAGATCTTTTTTTTTTTTCTGTCATTTCCTTCTTGTATTATTCTTGGAGGATTTGCCTTTATTGGACCTCAAATATTTGGAGATTTCTTCTCCACCATCATCACCATCTTCCCCTCCCCTTCCCCTCTTTTTAACTCCATCTTCTTTAATTTTATGCAAAACCTCCCACAAATTGGCAACATTAAAAGATAACTGGTCAATTTAAACCAATTCTTTACAGATATATATCTCTTAAGTCTATTAACGAAGCAAACTTTCTTGAATTGAACACATCCAGAGGCCCAAGGCTAGAAGTTAATGGTACGATTAAAGTTGAAGAGAACAGTTTGTTTATCAATATAACCACAAACATACATGCAATATATACATATAAAATATTGGACAAAAATCCAATTCAAATCATGTTTGAGGAAGACATAGTTGTTATTTAGTGGTGAAAAGGGTTCCCCGAGGGGAAAAAGATAAAAAAATAACTAAAATATGTCTACATACACTGATACTGATGGTAATTAATCGATCTTGTTTTACATTTATTAGTTCTATGGTGTAAAGATGTACGTACTTACTAACTATTTATTTGATTAAAATATAAAATAGACCTCTAATTGACAACATATATAGTAGTAGCAAGAATAAGGTTAAATGAAGACAAACCGCAATAGATATCCTTTTGGCCTCCGCAACTCGTTCTAATGGATATAGAACCTCTTCCTCCTGGCAAGGGTACTCGGGCAGCTTTTTTACCTGATGCAGCAACCAATAATACATCAGACATCAGACATCGGCCAGCTACTTTCTCTAACACAAATACAGATTTGATATGTTATTTACCTATAAGCTTCTCTATCTGTAAATACCACTCCAACTCATACTGATTCACTAGTGATATAGCAACCCCAGATCGTCCTGCACGAGCTGTTCTTCCTACCCTATGTATATAATCCTGCAACCATGATCACATAACAAACTCCACTTACCAACATTTTCAATGACATGGGTCCAACCATACATGCCCAAAAAAGAATTAGGAAAGGAAGTGTCAAAGAAGAAGTTAACACCTTTGAGTTAGTGGGAATATCGTAGTTGATAACCATATCTACTGATGGAATATCAAGTCCCCTACTCGCAACGTCAGTGCAGATAAGAATGTTGCACTCTCCAGCCTTGAATTTGTTTAACGCTCCAAGCCTTTTTGACTGCACAAATTAACTAGATGATGAGCAACAAAAGTATTGAATTCAACCGAAGATTTAATTATCTTAAAAAATATATTACCTGGGTCATATGCCCATTAATAGGAATCGCTCGAAAGCCAAGGTTCCGAATAATATGGGCCAAAAATGTAGTTGCATCACATGTTCGAGTGAAAACCATGGATGTACATCCAGGCATCTCAGTCATAATATAAACAAGATAACAATCCTGTTATAAACAAAGAAGGAAAAATCAAAAACAATGAATGAAAATAATAGCAGGTGCAGCATATCCTGCGTCTTTTCAACAATATTTCCTTTCCTCGGGTACTTTAAAACTAAAATCAATTCAAACATGTCATTGACGTAATAAACTTCAAAATAAAAATATCAAAAATAAAAGAATAAAAACATACAAGCATAGTACTAACTTGCATTCCTATGGTTTACTTCACTAGAAACCCAGTCTTTTCAACAGGTCAAAAGCATAGCACAACTAGATAGCAGTTTGTGTATCATTACAAAGAAGAACATTAGCTATACAGAATGCACTGACCTTGTGCTTGGCTGGAACAAAGCGATATTGTTGCTTTAGCGTATCAACTGTGGAGTATTTGGAAGCAGCTTCAATCTGTACTCTCAACAGAAAAGGATAAGGAAGAGGTAAAGTGATATATAATCATTATAAAAATGACAGTAAAAAACTGCATTTTGTGATACCTTAACAGGATTTCTCAGACAAGCTCTTTGCATCTTTTTCACCTGTAACATTCATTGAACAATCCATTACAAAATTTGCATAACCAAAAAAGATAGGTATCCTACCAATCAACTCACATATAACAGTTCCAAACAGAACTGGCAGTATAGAAAGGATCAAAAACTGCTAATTCATAGAGAGTCATCCATACCTTCTTAGTCATGGTTGCAGAAAATAAATATGTTCTCCTATCGCGTGGAATAACACTTAATATTTCATCAAGTACTTTCTCAAAATCCTCATTGAGCAATCTATCTGCTTCATCTAGTACCTGAAGAAAATGAGGCATGGGAGCTTGATCACTGTGTAAAAATATATATATGAAAGTATCTCTGCTAGTATCTTTCAGCATTCAAGTTGGTATGAGGAACCTTTGTTGTTCTATCATATCTACTATCTGGAAACATTTTATTCATAAATATGCAGTACCAAATGTTTGAATATGTGCTGTTTGGGTTATTTGGAAAGAAAGGAACAGTTTGATTTTTGATGGCAAATGCTTTGAAACGGAAAAGGTGTTGGATGAAGTTAAAGGAAGATTTTGGAGTTGGTGCTCGGTTAAATACCCTTCTTTTTGTAATTTTCAGTTTTCAGATAGGTTAGTGAATCCTAGGATAATACTCGAGAGTTAAGACTCTCCCTTACATTGTATATCATTGTACAGTGTCACTCTTTGTTCTATGTTATTATGGAATAAAAGAACTTTACTTACCAAAAAAAAAAAATGTTTGAAAATATTACCATTGCAGCTATTTTCAAGTTCTATCTATATAATGTGTTCACATCTGTATCGTTCGTCATGCAACAAAGCTGAGAGACAGACATAGACACACATGAAGAAAGAGAGCATGTCTGTTAGCATTGAAGAAATTCCTACCAAGTATTTCAATGTGCGTAAAGAGAACCCTTTGGTATTGGCGAGGTGATCAACAAGACGACCGGGTGTAGCTACCTATTAAGATATAAGATGGAATAATGATTATGGGAATAGCATTTGACAAAGTAATGCTGTAATGCACCTGACAGACAAAGTAACTTTATATAATGTACAACCCTTGACAGACTTTTTGACAAAATATTAGATTCCGGAACTTTTAAGCAAGTCGCCAGAGTCCAGACCGAAATAGAAAACACAATCACCATAACAAATGAACGTCTAAAAACTAGTAAAATTGAAACAGGTCTTGCATTCAGCAAAAGAAATAAGCACGAGCTTTTAATTAAAAAAAGAAAAGAAATAAGCAGTGACCTTTAAACATACTAGATTTTTACTTTACCAAGAGGCCCAAAAGTAAAGATGCACTCTTGCATACTCTACTCTCTACTACAATGTTTATTAAGTCATTAACCATAAAGCATAATGATACTCAAATGCAATATCACAAACTTACGACAATATGAGGTCGCTTTCCGAGGAGAATGCTCTGCTGTACTTGGTCCACGCCTCCCACAAGCTGCCAGATAAACATTCAAATGCACCCAATTTAGTAAAGTAAAGAAAACACTAAATATTTATAAGAGCAATGATGAGAAGAACTTGCAATATAATATTACCACTGCACACTTGAGACCAATTCCCGACCCCAACGCTTCGAACTGTTCACCAATTTGGATGGCGAGTTCACGTGTGGGCGATAGAATGCAGGCATAAAATGCATGTGGACTTTCAATAAGCGATTGCAAGATCGGTATTGCAAACGCACCGGTTTTACCCGACCCGGTTTGTGCAAGCCCAATTATATCCCTCCCTTCGAGAGCATGAGGTATGGCTTCTACCTGTATCCTTGTAGGATTTTTCCAGCCAAGATTATCGCACGCCTCTGCTATTTGGTCGTTTACTCCCAAGTCTTTGAATGATTTCTCCTCCTTTCTTACTCCATGGAATGGGAATTTGCAGCGGCAATAGAGAGGCTTAGACAGATAATTTGGGGACAAGAATTAGAGTCTTGTAATTGGCAAAAGAATAGGTGGCCGTGGGAGGTTATGGTTTTAACTCCAGAGTAAATGGCTAGTGGCAACAGAAGGAAGCAGTGGCGGCAGTGGCCTACTGTCAAGAACAATCCAAGACTGGGTAATTAACTAAAGAAAAAAGCTGTGGGCTTAAGTGAACTCACAGCAAACAATGAGACCATGTTATCTCCAAACAGAAAAATATGCCTATAGTAGGAACTAACTCATCAATATAGCTGTCATTTTGTGGTTTTATACTACTTATTCCAAAACCTAAAAGATAAACAATGAAATTGAAATATGAAACGAAATTTTCATCCTGGTTAGGTTACAGGTTAAAAAAGCCAAAACCATGGATCCAAGGTAAGTAACTAAAAACTAAGAAGGGGCTAAGTAAGAATTAACAATTGTAGAATGTAATCATATGCAAATTATTAATTCTGACATGTAAAAGAGATTAATTGGAGGGAAGCTTCCATATATGGAATAAATGAGCAAGGTTACCTCTTCTCCCTGCTTGATTAGTGAAGTTCTAATATCTTTGATGTTCTCAATGGGACAGAGTTGGCTTCTGCAACGCTGACCTAATGGGCGGCGGCGGCGACGCGGTGCTGCGAAGTGGGAGCTGGGAAGAGTCGTGAGAGCTGCGAAGTTGAAACTTGGTTGGCAGTATGTTACTACTATTATTTAGGGTCCGGTTATCCACACCCTCGTTTATATTGAACTACCAATTATACCCTTTACTGAAATTCTAACTTTCATAATTTCTCTATCATTTTTTTCTTCCGTTCTTCTCTGCCCACTCTTGTCAGATGTGACGGCGTCCGCCGCCCGCCGCTCCCGCCACCCCTGCAAAGCCTCTTGTTTCGCCCCTTGCCTCTCCATTTCATTACCTTCTTCCAAGTTCGATGGATCTATGCACCAGCACCCCAATGTCGCCCGCCGCTCTCGCCGTTTCAGATTCGATGCCGCCGGCCGTCTGCTATCGCTGTCGTGCCTCCTCTTCTCCCTCTTTAACAGTATTATTTTCTTTATTAAATGCTGCTTGACGCTTTGAGAAACAAGAAAAGGTAGAAACACACACCCTCATCTTCCTTTTACTTTTATTGGTTCGATTCGATAAACCAGTCTCGAATAAGTACTAAATTTTTTGTCAGAATTTAATAATAATATCCGATTAATTTTGATCGAATGCCACAAATTTTTTTGTTTATTGTTGCTTAATGTATTAATTGTTTCGATACGGCTTAAAGTATTTGTTCAAAATGATTATCTTTTATTATTTCTATTTGGTTTGTGTTGTGTTGGGTCTTCTTTTATTCTTGTGTTCAGATTTTCTAGAATTTTTTTGTTAAAGGGTGAAATCTCCAAATCTGAAGTGAACAATGAAGGAGATGGACGAAGTCTTTTTTCTGGAGAGGAGCGAGAGATAAAAGATAAGAGTAAAGGGTATCTCAGTCTTTTTCTTTAAAATTAAAATTTTAATGGGTGTATCTACCAATTATGGGGGTGTGGATAACCCGGACCTCTATTATTTTAAAATAAAATTTGACGGGCCAAAAAAAATTATACCCGATCCGCCAGGACCGTCGGGTCGGGCCTAAAATGTAAACCTCAAACAAAATTTATGTTATTCCCAACAAAGTGTCTGAGATGAGCCAGTCGGTTTGGGAATTCGAATGCTATAATTTTACTCCCTCCGTCCACCAAAAAATCAAGTTTTCGTTTCGCTTTTAACACGTCAGATAAAAAAGGTAAATTAAGACGCGTTTATGGACACAATTTTTATTATCTTCATCATCCAACAGTCACTTAATTACTCAAGTTATCATTATACTTTACTCACAATCAATTATGTTATTCATAAATGGACTTAATCTACCTTTCTGTATAACATGTCAAAACGAAATGAACACAGTTTTGGTGAACGGAGGGAGTATGAATTTTTACACTAGTGAATTATGTTATATAATTTTCATGTGTTTTCCACTGATGTAGTTTGATGTTTTTCTAGTTCATGTAGTGTTATGCTCTTGTCCATGTGATAATATATTTTTATTTATAAAGTAATACAAATTATTTTGGACAAAGTCTAATATGAAAATTTTCATACATGAAAAAACTTTAATTTACAATCAAATTCTGTAATTGGTGAATGTAATACAAGATTGAATGGTTCATGGTTCACTCGGCCCAAGTGGTTTATGGTTCACCTGGCCCGAATAGGTCATAATTTAAGGTTCATTATTTAGTGTTTAGCATGTAGATGATTGATTTAAGACAATTTTATAGATTTTCATACATAAAAATTTTCACACTAGACCTACTCATTATTTTGTGTTTCCATTGCGTAGTTTTTTATATTTTAGGAACTTTATACTGTACTTGTTGAAAATGTGGTAGAATAACGATTATTAATTTAAAAAAATTGTTTTAGTGTTGCTCGTATAATTAATATAACCTTTTTTTCATATAATATTACATTTTTGCACCTTACTGTTTATATAGTATCACATTTATGTTCATATAAAAATATATTTCTATTTATGCAATATTACCATTACCATTATTATGTCTATCAATATCATTTATTTTTTCATGTGGTAACACATTATTATGTTTATCATTTTCATATGGGCGCGATTATTCACACCCACAAAATTACTAAGCAAACCCATTACTAAATTAACCCACCATTTATTTTACTTATTCATTAATTTTGCTTAGTATACCATTACAATTTTACAATTATAACCTTAATAAACACAACCACCAAATTAATTTACTATTTTAGATTTTTTTAAAATAGAGATTGTGTGCGGGGTGCACTCGGATCTGATCGAGAAGCTTCTTGAAGAATTCCTCCGATTCATCGACATGTACGGGATGTTTCAGACTCTGGTTTTGAAATTGAAAAAAGGAGTAATCCGCTATGCAGATCGCCGTCAGGAGGAAGGATGACCTCAAAACCGCGGCGAATTCTTAATAGAAATTGAGAAGAAAGAAGATTAACTTAGAGTTTCAATACTCAGTGATTTTTTATGGTCCATATTTCTCCTGAAAAACTTAGGATTTAGGGTTTTTCTTGGGTATGGAAGTATAAGAAAGATGAAGTAGTGTGTTTTTTTTTGTGTGTGTTAGATTGAATTTTAACTTGGGGTTAAGAAAAGTTGGGGGTTTAGTAAATTTAATATTTTTATTTTAATTACAAAGGGTATAATAGTATTTTTATTAAGGCCATTTTTGTAAAAAAAAAAAAAAAAAAGAAATGGGCGTACTTAGCAATTTTGTGGGTGTGGTTAGTTGCGCCATTTTCACATTTATGTCCGTATTGAAACACATATTTTAGGTCTTCGAATATCACATTTAATGACCAGTAATATCATATCTTTTTCATGTAATAGCCTGTCTTTTAATTCTATCAGTATCACATTTTTGTCCATATAATGAATACATGTTCGCATTATAGTAACACACTTTTTTTCAATATAATCCACAATTTTATTTATATAGTATTACTAGATACCCTATTAAAAGGATGTTGTACACATTGTCCTCTTAAGACAAAAACTTGTGTGAACTTGAGTGCACTGTGAACTCGATTTTTTTTTAGTATTACTGCTATGTGTAAAAACTATCATTGTTACGCATAAAAATTATCACTCTTATGTGCAAAATTTATCATTGTTTAAAAAATATTTTATATTTTTAAATAGTAAAAGTTTTTGTGCATAAATATAATAATTTTTATACATAACAGTGATATAGTTCATGTATAGACTTGGTTCACAAGAGTGTTACTCGTTCTGTTAGACAGTACACATCGTTGCACCCAATTATAGTGCTGTGCACCGCCCAGCAAGACAGTAAAAAAAAAATCATTAAAAGACTTGCATAATCAGATTACAAAATTAAATTAGGAATATTGACAAAATTTGATACTACTTACCAAAATTTGATACTTGACAATTTAAAGAGTGTTTGATTTTATATGTGGTTCATCACAAAATAATAGTAACACTTTGTAACCATGAAAATTAATAAATCAAATTTATAGAAGTTTGTCGTAAATTCATCCATTGTCCATCCTAAATGAAATTATCATTAACAAAATAAAATACTCCCTCCGTCCCGGCAATAACGTGCACAATTTTATTTTTAGTTTATCCCGCAATAACATGCACATTTTCTAAAATGACAAAACACTTGAAACTTACACACTTACAATCACTGTTTTCAAAACCGGGTTGAACCGGCCGGTAACCCGGTTAAAAAACACTATATAACCGGATTTCAGGTTGAAACCGGTTTTTTTCTTTTTTAAAAAAAAATTAAATTATTAATTTATATTAAATATTTATAATTTTAAATTTATATTCCTCTCACATTTTTCTCCAACACTTTCGATGTGGGATAAATGTATGAGGTGGAACAAAATTTATAAAATATGATATGAAAAGTTATAAAATATATATTAAAATTTTTGTAGGTGTATACTTATTTTGTTTTTTTAACTAAACATAGAAAACGGTTGAACCGCCGGTTGAACCGGTCCGACCGGTTGAACCGCTGACCGGTGGTCTGCCCGGTTCGATCACCGGTTCGGTTATGAAAACATTGCTTACAATATTATTATAATTAATTTAAATAATATCAATAAAATAAGTTTTCTTAGTTTTCGTACCCGAAAAAATGTGCACGTTATCCCGGGAGAGAGGTAGTAATAGGTTACAAACTCGAAAGACTAAAAACATACCCAATTAAAATAAGACGTCATCAAGCATAAAGCAGCGAGGATTGAACCACGCTCTCTATATATTTCTTCCCTTTTTGAATTGATTACTTTGTGCACAAAAGAATAAATACGCCGATATAAATCATGCGCAAACCATCATTTATTTAAGACAAAAATTATCTACATATATTTTACAGTTTCGTGTACCAAAACCAAGAAAGTAAAGTCCAAAGATTCTCCGCTCAATTACTCCATCATCAATTCAAGATTTCATCACCAGCATAAAAAGGATTTATTTTCTTGAAGAAAAGTAGCAATTTTGGGATTTATTTTCTTGAAGAAAAGCAGCAATTTTGGTAGTTACTGTGAGTGAATTAAAAATCGATGGATGATCAGATGGTGCAGCGAGTTTTCCAAGAGGGTGGCCGTGATTTTTATCAACAGCAGCCTTCAACTTCAACTTCTTCATCTATTCTCCAATCTCTCCCCCTACATGTGGTAAATTTGTGTGTGGCTTTGCTGTTTTCTTTTCTTTCAATTGCACTTTTAACTTGAGATTTTTGAATGGGGCAAAGGGTAGGTTTAATTTTGTAAGGGTTGTATTTTCTGAAATTTCAGTAGTTGGGAGCGATGCATGATTAGTTGTGCTTTGTGTTGGTGTGGAGAGTTGAATTTGGAGTGTAATTGGGTAAAACACTTTTTGATGGTTCCATTGTAGTTATGGTTATATGCATTCCTTATTTTCTTCCCTTGCTATTGTTATTTGTTGGATGACATTTAGTTTGATTGCATAATTTGTTTTAAGTTCGGAACCTAAAGGTTGTCATTGGGCTGCACATGTATGATTTTGATATTTTGCAGTCTTTTGATCATGGATACTACTTGTTGGTGAAATCTATACAAGAACTGAGGTCAAAGAAAGACAGTGTTGTCACCGTCGGAATCGGTGGTCCAATTGGATCAGGAAAATCAAGGTTTTGTCTTGCTTTCAGTTTTATCAATGTGAATATGAATTGTTGATTGGGCAATTTTTGTTGTTTGGGTAACCTTGTACTGAAAATCTGAATGAAATGGTTGTTGAAGCTTAACTGAAAAGGTGGCATCTGTAATTGGTTGCACTGTTATCTCAATGGAAAACTATCGTACTGGAGTTGACGATAGCCATGCTCTCGATTCAATTGATTTTGACCTTCTTGTGCACAATCTCGAGGTCTGTTTTTTCTTCTACTCAATTTTACTGTCTTGGGCAAGAATTTTATCAAGCATCTGATCTATGTTCAGAAATACTACATTATTCTTTTAGATTACTTGATGTATTGTTCCGATAAAACTAGTGTTTTAACAAGTCCAAAGGTGTGAGCAAAGAAATTTCACATGCCCTTGTGTGGTAAGTGCGCTCCACAAATTTCATTATGCCACCCTAAAGGAATACACAATTATAGTAATTTTTAAACTAAGAAGACGAAAAAAGAGTAAGTTAGACTGTGAAAGAAAAATTGATACTTAAATGGCATAAAAGAAGATCATACATTTTGAGCGCCTGAATATGACAAGAATGTTGTTTATAGATATAAAAAACCATGAACTATAGGTGGATGAATTTTTAACTATGGAACTTTAAAGCCAATACTTTTATTACTATGTTTGGAGTCTCCTCTCCATTTTTATTGTAAAGGAACTTTCCACTTCATGTTTGGTGTATGCTACCAAGTTGGTACCGACATTTTGAATTGTGCACCAAACACCCCAATGTGCTATAAGGGAAACACTCCTCAACATTGCATTTAGCAGATTGGTGTAGTCCCTCGAACGACTTGGAAACACATAAAACGTATTTGGTGTTTAAGATACATGCTTTGTAGTAAAATGTGATGAGCCCGTTTGGCATTTACTGTATTTAGATTGAACTAGTATTTTATGACTGATATTTTGATGCAATAGGACTTGATAAACGGCCGTGAGACATTGACCCCAGTATTTGATTTTCAAGGAAGAAGACGTATTGGTTCAAAGGCCATAAAAAGCATTTCATCTGGGGTAGTAAGTCTGGTCATGGTTACTGTGTTGCACAACTTTTTATAAGTTTACTTAGTTTGTTTCTCCATTTTGTGGTGTAGGTTATAGTTGATGGTACTTATGCCCTACATGCAAAACTACGCTCTTTGCTAGATATACGAGTTGCTGTGGTAATTTTTATCTACATATTTTCAATTTATTCTGTATATTATTATATATTCTGATATTACCTGTGCTGTTGTCATAATACATACTGATAGATGTGTGGCAAAATATGTATGCAGGTTGGTGGTGTTCATTTTAGTTTACTTTCAAAAGTTCAATATGATATCGGAGAGTCATGTTCGTTGGATTACCTAATTGACAGCATTTTCCCGCTCTTCAGAAAGCATATTGAGCCTGACCTTCATCATGCTCAGGTTAGCACTCACCATACTGGCATCCTAACCTTTTTTCTGGTTACATCCCTCCTTATTCTTGATTGGTCTTATTTCTTGTGTAGATTAGAATTAACAACAGTTTTGTTTCATCATTTAGAGAGCCAATATACAAGCTCAAATGCAAAAGTGAGGTATGTTATCGTTGTATACGATGGATAGTTCACATTTTGTTAAATTCTTGACTTGCAGGAAATTATTTTTTCTTTTTTAAAATTTTGTTTTGCAATGTTTTTGACTTGGACTTGATTTCTGTGACAGTCTCAAAGTGATGTATACTTTTTTCATGGAAAGGAAGCACAAATTGACAAGTAAGTTGGTTAGTCCAGGGAATTTCGTGCCTTAGCTGCCCACGAAGATGGTTCATTTGCCACTTTGTTTATGTTATTAGAATCTGAGCTTGTGGATTTTTGCTTCAAGTTTTATCGAGATGTACTTGAGACCACCTTCTGCAAGTGAAGAAGCACGAATAAATGATTGGATCAAGGTGCGCCAATCTGGTATTAAGTATTATCTCTCACTTGGTGATCAGAGAATTGTTGATAAAAGTTACATCATCCGCCCAAAAGCTGAATTTGAGGTACAATCATTCCACCTCTAGCATTTGGACCGTCAAGCCTTAGATCATATAATCTTATATTCCCTATAAATGATATGGTCTACTGATTTGCAACTTATACTTGGAAATATTTGTCAGGTTGGGCGGATGACTCTGGGTGGTTTGCTGGCTTTGGGATATACAGTGGTTGTCAGTTATAAAAGGGCATCAACCTCGGTAGTTGATGGTAATCTCTCCTTGTCATTGGAGACAATTGATACTCTTGGAGTGACCTATATGGTACTCAGGGGCTCTAGTAGAAAAGTATGAACTCTTCTATCAATCTTAATGCATTCCCAGAAATATAACGTGAATTTCGTACCTCCATCAAACTTCTATTGTCATGTTTTGAAGTTAAAACTTATTTCTTAATGCTGTCAATCTTGTGTAGATAGTTGGGACAGAATCATCAAGGATAGGAATAACTGGGCCGTGGATCACGAAATCATACCTCGAGCTGATACTTGAGAGACAAGGTGTGAACTTGAACATGTGATATGCATGTGCAACTTATCCTCTGCTCCTCTTTTAAATGACATGTATTTTCCCTTTTAAAAATAATTTTGATTGGTTTGAACACACATTCAGCTACATCCAACTGTCCTAACCATAATCTCCCTGAGTATTGCAAAACTAGATATAGTCAACATGAGGATTCAAAAATGACTGTGGTTGTGGTTTTAATATAATGTGGCCTTTTCTCCTTTTGGCATGTGTTTGAGTCCTTTGCCACATCGCAAACATCTTTATGGTATGGGAGAGATAGACGGTTAACCTATGGGTTTTAAATTAACTTAAAAATGAATGACCAGACACTCACCTCGGAAAGAAAAATACTTCTACGCACCAGTTGCACTGTGCAAATCAAGTGCATATTAAAATGGTATTATTTGTTTTACTAAGAGGTACTAGTTGGTCAGTATTAGTTGTTTTCACAGAACAATATTAATTGTTTTCATTGAACAATATAAGTTGTGCACTAGTTGCACGGTGCAAGTGCACCCAAGAGTTACTCCCTTGGGAAAATTCCAAAATTGGAAATCCACTTTGTCTTCTGATGGAGTTTGTTTGGTTATAAGCTAAATTTGTTGCTAAGATATGTATCATCCATGTTGCAGTGGTTCCACGGCTTAATACACCTCCACCTTTGTCTACTGAAGAGAGATTGATCGCTCCGAAGCCACTTCGTATAACTCCCAACCGCATCGAGGATTTATCTCAGCCGTGGACTCGCTCACCCACCAAGTCTAAAATGGAACCTGTCTTGGCAACATGGCATTTTAACCCACCAGATCCTCTTCAATCTGGTACTAGTGTGAAAATCATCTGCCTAAGAGAATGTGTCTATATGAAAATAAACTAAAAAGCCTGTTGGTCAATTTTATCTTTTTCTCATGAAACAAATACAGGTCCTCGTTCTTCTAGGGATGCTATGCAGCTTGCTCCCATGCCGGACTCATATGATCTCGATAGAGGATTGCTTCTAGCTGTACAAGCTATTCAAGTATGTATTGTTGTATAAATTATTAGATTATTCCATTGCTTCTTTATTGGAGTTTAAGTCATAATCTGCCAGAGTCTCCGATGGGCATAAACGTTGTGCATACAACAATTGCAGGTATTAGTGGAGAACAAGGGACTTCCAGTGATAGTTGGAATTGGTAAGATGTACTCCTAATTTAAAGAGAAGCAACTACATCCAAATAATTTATTAAATTAAAGGATCTTCAGAAATGAATTAGGAACCCTACTTTTTTTTTTTTTTGCAGTTTTTGAATTGTTATTTGGGATTTGTTTCCAGTTTTATGTATTCCCTAATTTTCTTCTCAATTTTTGCTGTAGGAGGCCCAAGTGGATCAGGAAAAACAAGTTTGGCTCGTAAGATGGCAAACATTGTTGGTTGTGAAGTCATTTCCCTTGAGAGCTACTATAAATCTGAACAAATGAAGGATTTTAAGTACGATGACTTCAGCTCTCTTGATCTGGCTTTACTGTCAAAAGTATGCATATTTTATTTACTTTTTTTTCTTGTCCGCTATTTTATGGTTGTTCGGATTAATTATTATTTGCTAGTTTTTGTGGGGCATTATCAGTTACAGCTGTAACAATGACTAGCCTACTTCAGTTACCAGATAATTTTGCAGAAGTCATCCTTAAATAATTTTAGTTGCAATTCTTAGTACTTGTTTGGTAACACTTCCCAAATGGACTTTGAACACAAAAGGCCATTTGCAATTTCGCTTTAACTATATTGCCATTTGGCTATTGCAGAACATTGATGATATAAAACATTTCCGGAGAACAAAGGTACCTGTTTTTGATCTGGAGAGTCGTGCTCGAAGTGGTCTGAAAGATCTTGAAGTGTCTGAAGATTGTGGTGTGGTATGTCATGAATTTGCTTTGATAATGAGCACTTCTTTTAGAAACAGAAGTAGCACAATTTAGATTTTTCTTCAGACACAAAATAGTTACATGATAAACTATTGCTTTATAAGCTTTTGCATTCTATCTCTGTATCTTTCTTCTGAAAGAATTGCTTGTGTTTGCTAGATAATCTTTGAAGGCGTTTACGCTTTGCATCCGGACATCAGAAAGCATCTAGACATATGGATTGCAGTTGTAAGTATCATGAAACAGTCAGTTACATTTGTTTGAGACCACTCACCTTTTTAATAAAGTTAAGTGATGGCATTTCATGAAACAGGTTGGTGGGGTCCATTCTCATCTTATATCTCGGGTTCAGAGAGATAAAAGTCAATTTGGATGCTTCTTGTCCCAAAATGAAATTATGACTACTGTCTTTCCTATGTTCCAGCAGCACATAGAACCACATCTCGTTGAAGCTCATGTTGGTCTTTATTTTCTTAATAAATATAGATTTCAGTTTTCTTGAAAGGGGAAATACAATGAAATGTTTTACTTGGAATTCTGATATGGGATCATATCTCCGATGCAGCTGAAGATCAGAAATGACTTTGACCCAGTGCTATCGGCTGAGAGCTCGTTGTTCGTGTTGAAAAGTAATAAGCAAGTAAGTTCTTATCTCTTACTGGATTTTGATACTGTTCCTCATGTAATAGACTGATTCTATTCACAGGTTGCTTACCAAGATATTCTGAAAATTCTTGATCCAACTAAGATTTGTAGTTCAGTTCAGAATTTTATTGACATTTATCTGCGATTGTCTGGAGTACCTGCCAATGGACAGCTGACAGAGAGTGATTGTATAAGAGTCCGTATATGTGAGGGTAGATTTGCTCTCCTGATTCGAGAGGTTTGCTTTTATAAATGTGTTTCTCATCTGATAGTTTTGTACGTTGTTTTTTAAATGTGTTCTCATAATTATTTAATTCTCTCCCCTTTCTTTGTGAAGCCTATTACAGAAGGAGACTTTATTATTCAGCCAAAAGTGGATTTTGATATAAGCATTAGTACAGTAGCTGGTCTGCTTAATCTTGGGTAAGTCCGACAATTCTTCATTTTCTCTTACTGCATAATAATGTTGGCATATACTTTTGTCATGCTAAATTAGATAAGAGCAAGGATGATTTACTTAAAGGGCAAATAAAATGTGCTCTAATTATTACTTGGGCCTGTATAGTAAGATAATTGATCTTGATTTCCTTTGCTCATTTATTATTTGTTTTAAATTATGTCCTTGCATTTTCAGGTATCAAGCTGTGGCATATATTGAAGCATCCGCATATATTTACCAAGATGGAAAGGTTAACATTATTTCTTGGATCACCTACCTTAAATTTAGATGCATCGCTCTCAACTTATGTTTCAACTATTTCTTAATTTATTAATTTTTTTTTTTAATCCACTTTATTTGAAGTCCTTCCCCCAAGTTGTCTGCTCAAATGAAATCCTTCAATCCAAATGCCAACCTATAAGATTCTACATATTTTCTGTCCCTTCTTTTTGTACTTACATAAGCACTTGACACCTCTTCTCTCAAAATATTGGCTATTGACCAGGAATATAAGTTCTATAAACCCTTCGATTCTGAAGCACATTTTCTGTAACTTGATTTTGAGGCTACTCGTTGAAAAAAAAATTACTCTGCCCAAAAACTTGTTATCATCTTTTCACTTTCCTCATAAACACCGAGACTTACTTCTATTCCCATCTCTTGAGAAATTTTTTAGATGATAAGTAATGCTTCCACACCAATATCAACCATGGATAAATGTCATCTCACTCTCTTCATTTTTAATTTTTTTTTTTTGTAGATTCTTATCGAGATTGATCATTTACAAGATGTCCCAAATCCTTACCTTCAAATTAAGGGGGTAAATAAGGAAACAGTGGTAGCAGCTGGCTCGACTCTTACGCTGGATGGTTCATATACAACAAAGGTTCTGCAGGATTGCTTATACAGTTAAACTAGCATTGAGTCGTACTTTTCCCAATTCACCCTTCTCTCTCTCTCTTTCAGAGTTATCTTCAGATAATTCTGGAAACGTTACCTACAGTGGAGAGGAGTTCTAGCGGGATTCATTCTCAGCAATCTGCAAGATTGCAAGAACTTGTTGAGCATATACTCTCTCAGGTACCTTTTTATTTTTTTTATTTTGTACTCCCTCTGTTCCTAATTATGTATCTGATTCTATCCAAAATGATGTTCCTAATTATTTGGCACTTGCTAATTTCACAAAAAATCTCTCTTTTTTCCCCACCAATACCTCTAAGAAATACTAACCATGTTCTTGACAGTGTTTTGATATCATAATTAATGAGGGCATAATAGTCTTTTGATATCCTAATTAATGACGAATTCGTTTATGAATGGATATCAGACAGATAATTAGGAACATGGGGAGTATGCATGTCAACCTAGGTTCTTTATTATCGTTAATATAATAACCGCCAAATTCTTTTTGGTACTGGGGAATAATCCCTAAATTCATGTTATGCATGAAATGACCGTTTGGGGGGCTATGTAGAAATTAACTGAAGGGTAGTGAGGGAAAAAAATCATGACGGTGCTGTCTTGTGGTGAACAGGGTAGCAGCTCAGCTTCAGAATCATCACCGAGTGGAGATGCTTCTCCACTGGAAGGCGTTATTGAAGATATGCAATCGAGAATCAAACGTCTTGAGAGATGGCACGCCATTAATACTGTATTCCCACAGCTCTTTTTTCGAAAGTTCAATATTTATTTCGAACATTTGTGTACTTTACCATTATTTCTCTTGCCTTCTTGGCAGCTAGTTAACTTAGTAGTTTTTGGTGTAGGTACTTTGGACATTTCTAATGTCTGCATTTCTTGGGTACTCAATCTACCAGAGGAAGCGCCAATGAGAGAGTTGTGTCAAATCTACTTGCAGAAAGACATTATAAGATTGGATGTATGTACCATGTTTACTGTTGGTTCTCTTCTCACTTAGGATGGCCATTCAAAAGGAAATCTACCGGAGGAATTTTCTTTGACAACTAAAGTGCCAGCTTCAGAAGAAAGGACACTGATAAACTCCCATACAAGTAATTCCAAATAGAAAATGTATGACATTTGAGCATGAATTTGGGTATGCCAATATGAACAGGCTAAAAAAAGAAGCCCAAAAGAAAAAGAAACAATGTAACTTGACAGTATTATTTTATTGGACAATAGAGCACTCGAGCATGATAGGTTTTGTAAAGATTGATCACTGCTGTTATTGGACATGAATAACTTATTGTCATATTAACATTAATCTGTGAATGAAGAGACTAACTGGATCCCATCTGCAATTATGTAACTATCCTCCTTTTTCTATGTTTTCTTTTTAGATTTGCATCATCATAAGCAGAAAATTTATCTTTTCTCAAAAGGGATTCACCTCTATTTGTGGAAATAGGGAAATGTGTAAAGGCCTAGGGAAGGATTTTATGTCATGAGCAACCGCAGCGGCATTGGGATTCATGTCAAATTTTGATATGGGGATTGTAATGATTGGCATTCTACACCCACCCATGGTACCAATTTATCCAAAGACGCATGTGACTCCTTGATAAGATCTTAAATAAACATTTGGAAACACAGAAATATCTACTGGCGACTCATGACAACATAAATACCAAATCCGTCAATAAATGATCAAGTACAGAAGGATCATGATTTTCAATACGAAGATTTTCATTTTGTAAATACTGCAACTCTGCTCACCAACTGTAGAATTTGGAGATCAACAACATGAAAGGTAGGCACATCAAAGTATTGCAAAATCACGGTTACAGAGGGATTAGTTCTTTGGTTTTGGCATAATATACAGCTACCGCAAGAACAATCATGAGCAAAATGATCCATAAGCTCATTCCTGCAAAATCGCATCATGTGATTAGCAAGTTCAAATAAACTATATCCCAAAAAATGATATATTCAGAACTGTATTGTTTCCATATTTATACAAACAGGTTAATGGAGTTGCAACATCAATATGATCGATTAAATTTCGAATAGTAATAATTCTGGAGTTGCTCCAAAAACTCTGACCAACTTGTGAGATTTCATTCATACTCAACTTTTTTTAATCCTGTATCATAAATCCCAGATCCAGTCTCCCTTTGAGAATATGCTAGGTGTAGGGTGCATTCTATACAGAAATTTGTACATGCCATTTGCATAAAATATAAACTAGGGAAGAGATATTGAAAACTATGTGCAAGTGCAAATAAGAATTCCACACAGATCAAATGCCCATCCCATAAGGGGACAAACAGAAAGAATTTCCCTCAGTCCCTGTACTAGACAATTTTTTCCCTCATGCAATTTTAGGAACATAAGTACATAACATAAAAGAGTAACTACCGGTCCCATTTCGTGGATGAGTAAACGGCAGTAGAAAACATTAACAATTGGACTGTAATATTAGTATATCGCAAATCACGAGAAAAGACAGCCAGATACCAATGCTGGTTAACCGAGGCATATCTGGCTTTCCAATCAAACTAATAAAAATAGTAAGCCAGGTAATTGCTAATCTTATTTTTGCAAAATAGGAAAAGAATCCATACCATCTTTCTTCTTATCCTTAATCAATGTCACCCTTGAACTTGAATCCATGGATGTGGAAACAAGAGCCCTGTTGGAAACACACACGCATCAAGACGTCAGTCGCACTTAGTTTACATGAAAACCCCAAATGGTACAAAGAAACATAAAGACTTCACAACCTTGAGTCTAGTGAGAATGCCGAAGCTGTTACGAAGCCAAGATGTGCTTTCTTGACATAAGTATGAACCCGCATGTCAGTAGAACTTATAATCATAATGTTCCCTTCAACGGTTCCTCTGCAGTAAATTGGAGATGGTGAGATAATTAGAGAGCTTGAAAAAGGAAAAAGTAAATTATAAATTCTTACATTGCAAGGAGCTTTCCATCAGGTGACACATTAAAAGCACAAATTGATTCTCTGGTAATGCTTGTTGAGCTTATCCTTTTCCATGAAGTGTTAAACTTCACGATATTACTATCTTTACCTATGGATATAGAACAGAAATGGTAAGCCACTAACAGAAACATCTCCTTTTTTCAGAAAAATGTCTCTTAGAAGATACTAACCTCGCATTGATGTTACATATAGAACCTGATCGTTGTCAGTAGTCTGCGAGAACCGACAATAACCCAAAGTCTCACCCTGGAATCAGTAGAAGAAGTTTAGAAGACAAAATTTTAAGGGGAGTAATAGGTAGTCAAAATTTACAAGGCCCAAACTCTTTTAGTGAAAATTTTACCGTTTCTTTAGGTAGTGTCGCTACAGAGGTTGACGTTTCGACGTTCCAAATCTTTCCAGTACCATTTCCAACAGAAACAAGAAACTTCCCATCAAGGCTGCATGAGACAGGTAGTTTAATCAAATGAAAACATCGATTTTGAATAGAACAAGTTGTTTCGTATTCTAGCATGATAGCATCAAACTGCCAATTGCCCTAAAGATGCAAAATTTATTGAGAACCTGAAATTTAAATCTTTCATGGAAGAATGAGGAGCCTCATCGAGAATAATTTCCATGGACGGCCACTTGAGCACCCTTAACTTGCCATCCTGCGCTGCAGCAATGTAAGTGAATTAATAGAAACAACACAAAATTCTGCTTACATAAAAAGAGGCTCCCAGCCAATGTTTAGATTTCTTTGAAGCACAACTAAATCATGTGTGTATTAATGATTTAAGAAAATATAGCATCTATAGTTGGGAGGGGAAGGGGGGGGGGGGGGTTGAATATCACACAGATACGACATGAAAGCCTCATCCTAGACAAGAAATGGAAACCTGTCACCAAGAAACAGAACAAGTAAATTAAATCAGGTTTCATCACTCCACGAGCATACAGCTTATATTGAAATGTTATAATCAGAGAACATTATTATAATCAGAGTTCAGCAAATGGAAGACCATTTGAAATATTGCTATGTGTAAGATGGTTCATATTGAATGTGCTTTTTGGTTAGAAGTTCATTTTATAGAAGTGGGAATTGTGGTTTCTCAAAACCCTAGAGGGTACAAAAGCTTATACTTAATTGTTCTACTTCTTAAAAAGCACAAGTATACATCACTTTTTCAAATGAGTCTTCACCAATCATATAATAATTAATATCAAAAGACTTCTTCAAACACACTTAGTAACTTTAATTAAAAAATGAGATCCCAAACACGCACAACAATGCACACGATCCGACATAGACATCTAATAAATTGTTCATAGTGGGTCAAATTCATAAATTCTTTCAATGAATCATGAGCTCGCAGACCCTAGGCTTAGAGCAGAGGCGAAAGCTTCCGAAGGGTCGAGGTCGAGATGTTCTCATACGTAGGAATACCCCCGTTGACCGGCTTTATAGAAAATTCAAGCACATGTACACGTAAATGGAATATTTAACTTCACCAGTAACTTAAAGTGCTCATATTGTTATTGCTCTGGCAACTACAACTAACACTCCCATCCACACCCAATTCACAATCCATGATACCAAATCGATAAATTAGATGTTATCGAGCATCTTCAACTTCCAACGCACCTAAGTATTAAACACCAAAATTAGCTTGAGAAGTAGACATGCTGTTTTTCAGCAAGTTTTTTGGACAATATTATTGAACAAACAAAAGAAAGAAAAAGACTACATATTTATACCAATTATGTAAAATTGAAAATATAACTAAAAATGATGGTTAAAACAACTCCTCTAGGCATGTCAATAACCATCATTGTAAATATAGCAGCAATCTCGATTATATACATACTGATAGATTGACAATGGCGGAGGTGATAATAGTTCCAATGGTCTTTAATATATGTGCAAATAGTAATATATATTCTAACAATACCAATCCATAATGCTCATAAACCCGAATAAAGCAAAAGTAGATGCAGTAACTTTGAGTTTCTCAAGGAGAGAAACAACATAATACATAATCAAAACTTTGGTTCAATTACGATATATATTTTGGTAGAACTCCAGCCATTGGGTCATATAATCTATATTTCTATTAACGTTATACATGGGTTCACTTATATTTTTCAACAAAAAAGAAAAGATAAAACTTGTTATATTATACTTATCAGACATCAACTAGAATAACTATAACTAATGACAAGATAGCTCCCAGTCATTGCTAGCACTAACTTCTAACTTAAAATGAAGTATAGTTCACATATGTTTCTCAACCTGAAACTGGAACCATTCATGATATATGACAATCTAAAATTCTTTACCTCACCACCAACAGCAAGTAAACTACCCTCATGGTTAAAGGTCATAGCTAACTGTTGTCCAACATCTTTCAACTTCTCAAGGACGTTTTCAGAAGACTTCAAACTCAAATTATGCTCACCGTCACTGCTTGTTGAACCCCATTCAAACCATCTGCATATTAAATGTAAGAAGCTCAGCAATAACTCACAAAGGTCAATAAAAAACTAAAATGCCAAACCAAACAAAATTATTAGCTATTATTTTCCCAGAGAAGCATAAACAACAAGTAAATTTTGAAAGCGCACAGCAATAGATCTCAGCATTTGACCTTGTACCTTTGGTCCTTTGGTTATTACATGCTTTGTACATACATTATAAGAGCATGCTTCGTATGTGTTGTACCACTTATAGGATTCGTATAGCACAGTTAACTGATGGTGCATTGCCGCACAAGGAATAGATAGACACCCAAAGGTTACAGAAACAAAAGGAGAGAATTTGTTAAGCAAGAAAACAATCTGTAAGGTACTAAGGGGTAAATTCAGAGCACGAAGGAAGTTATACTAGAAAAGTAATATAATAGCTCATAGAATAGAACTTCTAAATTTCCTATTTGGATCTCGATTCATGAAGGAGCCAATCTCTCCAGATGTCGTAGATAAAACCCTAAGCTGAGTAACAGTGTAATATCAAGTAGCATAGTAGAGGCAAAACATACCTACAACTTTGGGGAAATGAACATATTAAACCTTCTCCCCCAGGATGCACCGCCATTCTGTATGGTAAATCACTACCAGTTTCAAGTTTTGCCACCTAAGATAATGAAATCAGAACACTGTAACTAGTCCCAAATGGACAAAAAGAAAAAGAAAAACAATTTATCGCCTGCATTATACATCATCATAAGCTTAAGAAATAATACTATAGATTTTCTACATCCGAAAAGCATACACAGAACCGTTCAGTTTCATTTCTCTTTCAGGTAGGCTCAAATGTAAAGTTAATTGATGCTCATCGATAATTCAAAAGAGTCTGTGATCAGCAATACTAGCTTTAGATATTCCCTTTACTTCTACTAAGATATATGAATCAATCAGATCCAAAACGTGGCCACAAGTGAACACTTCGTTTGATCAGCGCAAAAATCATAACTTGCATTTTCCCCAAATGACTAATCCAATAACAAAGCTAGAGTACAAATAATTAAAATAGAAAATCTCACCGGCTCGTCGGAGAGGGAATTTGATTCCAAATCGAAAGCCGACAGGAGGAGAGCATTTGGTATTCCGCTGTGGCCTTCTCCGCCGCCTCCCGCAAAGACGACGAGGCGTTTCGCCGTGGCGGCGGGGGGAGATTCCGAATCTTCGACACTATTATCCTCTTTCCCGGCGGCGGGTGGTACCCATGCTGCGCCATAGATTGGGATTCCATACTTGCGGGTGTTCAATTCCTCTTGGTTTTCGTTGCCCCTCCCCATTCTTTGTTGCTCCTTCCGAATTTTCAATTGAAGTTTCGATATCCCACTCTTTATTTTCTCGGATCACGCCCTAACTCCCGATCCCCCAATCCGGATTCCCTGTCTGTGAATATTTTTTACTTTTTTCTGTCTAGTCTTTGTTGAAATTTCCACACAATAAGAATTGAGAGAAAATGAGCTGGTGACCTGGCACAGCACCCTCAAGCCAATGACAATTTATCAGCCACGTCACTCTTGTAACTTATTTTTACTGCGAATTTTTAAAACCATAGGCCCGGAGGAAAAAACACCGAGTAACACTCATGTGAATCAGGTCTATATATGAACTATATCACTGTTACGTGGAAAAATTATCATTGTTATGTACAAAAAATTTCACTGTTTTAAAATATAAAACATTTTCTACTAGTAATAGTTTTTGTGCATAACAGTCAAAATTTTTATGCATAACAGTGATAGTTTTATACATAACAGTGATACTTAAAAAATCGAGTTCACGGTGAACTCGGGTTTCACATAAGTTTTTGTCAAAAACATTTAGTGTTAACGAATACATAATGAAGACAATTTTTAAAGTTATATTAAGGTAAAATAGGTCAAAGTGGCTTAGCTCAAATGGTTAGAGCACTACTATCTAAACCAATAGGTCCTGGGTTCGAGACATGCCCCCCCTCCTATTGGGATTTAATGATGATTTTTCTAATGTTGATTTTTCTCTAAGGGTCTGTAAGCTTGAGATCTTGAAGAATGTGGATACGCATAGATTATATATTTGTTTGTAAAAAAAAAAAAAAAAAAAGCTAAAATAGCGGTTATATGATTTAAAAAAAAATTCGTAAAAAAGTCAATAATTTGACTCATTGATTTGTTGGGACGTTTGAGTCATTCTAATCTTGAAGAATGTGGATACGCATAGATTATATATTTGTTTGTAAAAAAAAAAAAAAAAAACTAAAATAGCGGTTATGTGATTTAAAAAAAAAAATCGTAAAAAAGTCAATAATTTGACTCATTGATTTGTTGGGACGTTTGGGTCATTCTAAAAAAATATATTAGGTCGAGCTTTCAACTTATGTGAATGACTTTCTCGATATTTATTATGTTTTCATTTAAGTTACAATAGTACTTTTATTTAAAAAATGAGTGATCAATCATTAAATACAATTAATTTATAGAGAATCGTTTTGGCTCTCCAAGTCTTTTTTTTTATTATTTAATTTTAATTACCTTTCAAGTCTTTATTATTGGGTCGAGCCTCCAACTGTTGTGGATGACTTTTTTGATATTTATTGTTTTTGCATTTAAGTTATAAGAATTTATTGTTTCCAAAAAAAAAAAAAAAAGGTCTCCAAGTCTTATTCTCTAAATACTTGAGGAAAATATTTGCAAGGATAAATAATTGATTATTTAATTACTCAAGATTTCAAGGATAAATCCTATATTATTTAATGGGAAAATTGATTTTTTCGTCTTGTTAGTTCGAACTATTTTGATCTTGGTCCTAGTAACTTTGGTTGTTTGATTTTCGTCCTATAACTTTGTAAAATTCAATTTTTTTGTCCTATGACCTGCTATCAAATGTGGACTTTCAGATAAATCTGACGTGGATTTGTTTTTTTCTTTTTAATTAAAATAAATACACATGTGGCAAAAAAAATACTTAAAAGTCTTATTTTGGAAGCCCGTTTTTGAATAATTCCTGAAGCCCGTTTTTTCTTAATTTCTGAAGCCCACAAACATGAAAAAAGCGGCATATTAAAACCAGACGGATTTGATCATATGCAAGGTTCCACCATCATTTAATTAATTTATTTAATTAATTCAATTTTCTCATTAATTATATAAAGTATAAACCTGAATCTTAAACCATGAATCATTCGACCCGGGTGAACCATGAACCACTCGGGCCGGGTTCAGTTCGGTTCGGTCGGGCAAAAAATATTTAATGTAATTAATGAAATTAATTATATAAACCTAAATCCTAAACTATGAACCCTAAATTATGAATCATTCGGGCAGTCGGGCCGGGTTTGGGTCGGGTTGAGTCCGAGTCGGGTAATTTTTTTTAATATAATAATAAAATTGGGTAAAATATAGAACATATATAAATGAGAAGATTGAATTAATTAAAGAAACTAATTAAATGATGGTGGAGACCTTGCATATGTGGCGCGCCACATAAGCGATGTACATATAACTAAGTTTGTGTCCACCTGCGGACATATGATCAAATTCATAAAACCAGAACCCAATTCGCTGAAAACAACCCTAATCCTAAATCTTCAAAATCAAAATCCCTAAGATAGTATTCCATACCAATTGGTCCGGCGTGGTCTTTAATTATTTCGAAATTGTATTTACTAATTATTACAGTGATTATTTTGTTTTCCGATGGATGGCGCTGCATGCAATGAATAAACAGATCCAAATGGTGAGTTATTTAATTAGCTACCCTGCTGCAGCATGCTTAAGATGCATGTCTAATTAATTTTCATCTAATTAATTAATTTTAAGTGGTGGTGGTGGTGCAGGGCCAATGTACTACAAAAGAATTTATCACCTGTTCTATTAGTACAATCTTCAAAATCAAAATTCCTATCTTAGAGATTTTGATTTTGAAGATTTAGAATTAGGGTTGTTTTCAGCGAATTGGGGTCTGGTTTTAATACACCGCTTTTTCATGTTTGCGGGCTTCACGAATTAAGAAAAAATGGGCTTCAGGAATTATTCAAAAACGGCTTCCAAAATAGGACTTTTAAGTTTTTTTTTTTTGCCACATGTGTATTTATTTTAATTAAAATATAAAAAAAATTCACGTCAGATTTATCTAAAGACCACATTTAATAGCAGGTCATAAAATCAAAAAGTTGAATTTTACAAAGTTACAGGACGAAAATCAACAACCAAAGTTACTAGGACCAATATCAAAATAGGTCGAACTTACGGGACGAAAAAAATCAATTTCCCTTATTTAATTACTCAAGATTTCAGTGATTAAATTCTTGAAATCGATTTCCTAAATCCCAACCCAGGAAAGACTAGGCAGAAGTATATAATAACCCATAAAATTGTCATGGATAATTATTATTTTACAACAATATGGAAAACAAGTGTTGGCATAAGGTCCCTCTCATCACAGAGAATTGGATGGCTGTTTCTTGATGGTTGATAGAAGGGTTGCTACTGCTTCACCAACACTCAAGAACAAAGAATCGGGCCGGGCCAACTCCTCCGCGCCCTCCCCTCGTTTCACCTTTTCGATCACCTCACCAACTGGATTCACCAACACAAGCTGTGAAGTTGAACAAAATTAGAACACAACATTTTATGTTTTCCAAATAAAAGAAAAAAGATGCACAAAGTTAGTTGTGTTCTTGAGTTCTGACTTGCCTCGAGATTCTTTTTTCCAAGTACCATCCTCAAATCTTTGAACAATGAGACTCCATTTGAATCAACTGAACTCACAGCTGCAAATATTAGACACAATCATAAGTTTCTTAATTATTCATTCATTCATAATTTCCTTAAAGCTTTTCAAAGACTCACTTGACAAATCAAGAACAACAAACTTGAGACCACTCTGTATTTTGGCATTTTCCTCATTTGAATCACACTCTTCCACCCATCTAATAATCCTGCATCCCAATAAACCGGAAAAATTAATCTAAAAAGAACGGAAAATGCGACACATCAATAGTGATTAATCAGAAGATTGCGAAGCCCAACCTTTCCTTCAGATAAGTGGCATTAGCAAAGTTAATCGGAGCTTCAATGCTCAAAATCAAGAATCCAGGGACAGTCATAGCATCTCTATAATGGTGAAGATCGCGGAAAATATCTGTACCGGGTATATTTCCCAGCATCACTGTTTTCGGCCTCATGATTTGCATAAGAACCTTAAATATAGATATTCCCACCTGAGAATCATCCTCAAATGTTAGATATGAGAATGTACTTACGCTACCATGTTACACAATGATGCTATTACACCATCTAGATGAATGACACATAGACATTGTAATAAAGAGGAACCATGAAAGGGTAAATGGGATTAATTGCACTACATGTGTGTCATTCATCTAAGTTATATATCAGAAGATGTTACACCATTATGTAATAGGAGATTCCATCTATAAAATGTAATACTTAGGGCAAAGAGTTTTACGGCAATGGCAAGGCCATCCTGTACAGAGATAAAGAGGACTCCGAAGAATGCAGAGAGCATGACAAGGAAGTCGAATTTGTCGATCTTCCATATTTGGCACGCAGCAGGAATATCGATAAGTCCAACGACTGCAGTGACGATAATGGCACCCAAAATGACGTTTGGAGTGTACTGAAAGAGTGGCATGAGGAACAGCAGAGTCACCATAACCGTGATCGACATTACTATGTTGGAAACTGCTGTTTTGCAACCTGCATTGTGGTTCACAGCTGACCTCGAAAACGAACCTGTGTTCATAATCAATCGACATAAGTGTCAAGCTCGACTCGAAAATACTCGAACTCAATCTAGCTCAATTTTGGAACCTGAGTTCGATCCGATGGGAAATTGGAAAACATTAATTACATTTCTTAATCTTACATATTATCATAGTATAGAGCACAATAAGGGTATAGTAGAATTTTGTCAGCTCAATTAGGCTCGTGATTTTGTCGAGTCAAGTAATACAAAGCTAGAAAACTACTCCACTCGAATCGATTTTGAGTTTTTTTTTTTTTTTTTTTGAGTCAGACTACTCCACTCGAATCGATTTTGAGTTTTTTTTTTTTTTGAGTCAGAGACGAATAGCTTGCGAGCCGGCTCGACTCAGTGGGATTGTACCTGTTGTGACATAGCAAGAAGTGGATGAGCCAACTATGTTCATTAACCCTATAGCAATCATTTCCTTATTTCCATCCACTTGGTAGTTCTTCAATGCAGCAAAAGTTCTTCCAACTGCAATTCCTTCCTGTTTAATAAAACCTTCAACATCCTTAAAAATTCAAAAGCAATATTTATTTATATTTATAATTCTAGTACTATTCTCTTAATTCACTCTAATTAAATGTTGCAAATATATGTTATATAAATGAAAATGAAAATATAAAAGAGAGGCTTACAGTAAGTGAAATAATGGCAGTGAGGAGGCCGGTTTTAATGACTAGGCCTAAGTGCCTTCCATGGAATTGCAACATGTTCCATGATGGAGGATTTAATCCTTCTTGTAGTTTCCCTATCTGATTTCAATTAATTACACATTAGAATAATAAATTGTGACTCTAAATTAGCAATTATTAATATTTGAAGAATAGATAAACTTACAACACTGATGCCATGATTTTGTGCTTTAAATGCAAAAACCAGCAGAGTTGACAGGATCACAGAGGCTAATGGGGCACCAGCTGATACCCAAAATAATTTTGGCTTCTTTATGCTCTGTAAAATCATAAATTCCATCAAATTAACCAAAGTGATATATATGTATAGATTTCCAATTCCATACAAAAGGGTCTATTTTTAGGGTTTGAATCCATCATCATGTTCAATTGCTGATTTGCAGAAATCATTCTATTTGATTGTCTACGAATTAAGACTCAATTTTTTAGATGACAAAATTAAATAAATTAATAAAATCGAAGAAATTTACAACATTTCTTGAGATTGTGTATTGTATCAATTAATTTTATAGTGACAAAAGGGATTGAATATGTCATGCGACGGTAGTTTAAATGAATCCATTTTTAAATACAGGTTAAAATCAAAAATCAAAAAGAGAAAAAATACATACTACATGTCTGGCCGAAAGAAGTAAGACCAAGAAGCAAAGGCCCATTAGTATCGTTTGCCATGACCACTGCAAAAGAGAAGGGAAAAAAAAAAGATGAATTAGATGTCGATGTCATAAATTAATATTGTCTTAATATGGTTTTGATTATTTAGCTTTCTTTTGAAAATGCAAGAATAAGAATTCATTGGCTTAAATTCGATCAACTCTTGAAATCGAAATGGATCAGTCTATACAATACAGAGCTTGTTCTAGTTTAAAGTTGAGTCTCCGCTAACGGACGGTGGGTTCTGGTCCCCCGAATTAGTTGGTCTTTCACCCATACCGAGTTATAAAAAAAAAATTAATAGAAGGTGAGTGAATTACCTCATGTGTGGTGTGGAAGACAGAAGTCAAAACAGGAACAATACCCATTTTTTTAGTAAAATGTTGAATACCAAGCAGGGCCTTAAGTTGCTGAAGCGAAACAATAATTGCAGCACCTCCCATGAATCCAATCAGGGTTGCTTTCGACAGAAAGTCAATGATAAATCCAAGCCTATTACGTAACAAAAAGAAAAACATTAATTAATACAATAAATAAGCCTGTTGCAAATATTTATGAGGGACGAATTGTTTGTTACTTCGAAAAAAGTAAATGGATTAATTAATTAAGGAAACATGCAAATCAAACCTTAAAAAGCCTAAGGAAGCTTGGAATAGACCAGCAAATAGAGTCGAAGAAAATGCAAGTTGAAGAAATAAATTTGGGTCCGTCACAGGTGAAACTTGTTGTCTCAACATTGATCCCATTATTAGAGACGCAATTGAAACTGGACCCACTGCTAAATCTCTTGAACTCCCAAGTACAGCATATATTAAAGGTGGCACAAAACTTGAATCTGAAATTATTAGTATAAAATTACAAATTTATTATTTTCGGATGAATATAATATCCATGCAAATGAGAATTTAATTAACTAATTAAAATGATTACTTACAAAGTCCAACAATTGGGGGCAAATTCGCCAGCTTCGCGTAACTTATCCCCTGGAGAATTGAAGTAACATACATAGAAATTAATTTGTTTTTAAGAAAATTAAATTTAATATTTGTTGATGGCAATTATGTAATAACCTGAGGAATGGCGAGGCTAGCAATGGTGAGACCGGAGACGACGTCGGATTTGAAGAGTTTAAGATTATATTTTGGGCCCCACTCTAGTACTGGGAATATGTACTGGGCTCCAAGTATTAGTTTTATTTTAGATGGCTGGTTTTTGAAGTGGCGTAGAGGATCATCGGGGAAGAACGTTTCTTTAAGGCGTGTTTTCAGTTTAAGGAAGGTGCTCCGGTGAGGCGGCAGCGCCACCCGGTGGATTTCCGTTTCCATGGGTATCTCCACCGTGTGAGAGGTGGCGAAGGCGGTGGTGTTTGATTCTGATTCCATGTGGTAGCGAATTATGAGGAGTGAGGAGTGTTTAAATATTGGTGGTGCAAACGTTGACCCCACCTTCAACCGCCTTTCTAAAAGATTGCGGGTATGTTTTGAAACACTTAAAATAACTTTCAAAACCACTTATTTTTAAAGTTTTCTCTCAGTGCTTTTGAAAATAAGTGTTTCTGAAAGTTGTTTTAAGTGTTTCAAAACACATTCTACTTCTCCACTAATTAATTTGTGCTTGTACATGTATGTATAGAGAAATAGAGGTTTTGTCCATGTTACCCTATAATGCACTATCATTAAAATTAGAGATGTTAAACGAGCTTACCCTAATAAATAATTTTATAGGACCGGGACTTAAATGTCCCGAATCTTACCGATTCACGATCAACATATCGGTAATAATTGGGACTTAACCCTATCTCTAATGGTTCGCGGGCTAAACGGACCACTAACAAGCTACAGAATACAAAATTTAAAAAATAAATTATAATTAAAATTGGAAGTATCTATGATATATATAAAATTAAAAAAAAAGTATAATAATATAATAAATGTGTTGTTAATTATATTCAATTACATCAACCAAATTTTTTTTTGAAAAAATGATAGTACTATTTAATTAATACTCAACATCGATATTACTTAATATTTTTATTTGATTTAAATGTTATCTTTTAACAAATTTCATCTAAAATATGCACAATATAATAAAATACACTATTAAAATTATCATATAATTATATTAAAATTAATTAAATATAAATATTAAACGGGTTGGCTGGTTGGCCCTCACCCTATAGGGCCTCGACCTTCGGGCTAATCAATCCAGAGCTTTATTGGTTCACGATAAATGGACCTGGAAAAACTTAGCCCTAAACCTTGATTTTTCCGGTTTAAACAGGTCGACCCTAAGGGGAATGTCCCTTTTAACATCTTTGGTCTTAATGTGTTGTACGGTACATACATACTTTATAGTGGAATGTCCGGAACTCATCTTACTCATCTGATCTCGATCAGTCTCGTCTGCAGCCTCGTCTGATCTCGATCATCTACGTCTGATTTTGTGAATTCCCCCTCAACTTGTTCTCTCGTTCCCCCTCAACTTGTTATCTGTAAGTTAGCTTAAATAACACAAGTTGATAATGTTTTGGCATAATTCATCAAAACTAAAATAGCCCAACAATTTCCCCCTTTTTGATAATGACGTCAAAACATTAAAATATATGCATTTTTACAGAGATCGGGTTTTTGTTTAAAAAGATCAGTTCAGGTTGTCACATTGAAATCAGTGAACCTTTTGAACTCCCACTCTGATACCAATTGTTGGTCCCAATTTGAAAACCCATTAGTGCGGAAAATACCAATTGATGCATATAAAACAGGGGTGAGGGCAGAGTGATTTCAGTTCTTTTTTTTTCTTTTAAGAACGATGTGTGTTTTGCTTATAATCGAATGCATATGGCAAGTAAGAACATAAAGCAGTAAAGAACACACGATTTTATAGTGGTTCGGAGTCCAACTCCTACATCCACTCTTCCCTTTCACAAGGGGCACCTACTTAACCAACTGAACTTAGTTTAACGTGTTAGTCCAACACCCAACAGATGTTTACTGAGTTCACACTCAAACGGGACTTATCTCCCTCACGGGATCACCTACCCTCCCTTTCGGGATTGTTAGATGTTTACCGAGTTCACACTCAAACGGGACTTATCACCCTCACGGGATTGCCTACCCTCCCTTTCGGGATTGCTAGATGTTTACCGAGTTCACACTCACCTACAAACTTATCCTACCAAACCGACGGGTAAGGTTTGTTTGGTTTTCAACTAGGTTGAGATTTTCCTTACATTTGTTTAGCCTCAATGCTAATGTTGGGAAAATCTCTCTAAGCTTAGGATATTACATTTGTGCTTAGATCTAGGGTAGAACACTCTTGAATATATGCGTGTATTTCTTGCTCAGTGTTCTATGGTGGAGATGCTAGATGATTTAGCTCTGTAGCTTGATGGATCACGCATTTTTCCCCCTGAATAATGAAGGAAGAACTTGTATTTATAGTGTAGATTTGAATGTTACCGTTGGATGGAGTCACATTCAAATCCATACTATTCTGTAGCTTTTGCGACTTTTTTCAGTTTGGTTGTCTTCCTCTCATTGGTCCACGTCGGCTAAATCTAATCTGGCTATAATCTTGAGGATCTTGAGTCTTGAGATTCTTGAGTCTTGAGTTTCTCCGAGTCTTGAGTTTCTTGATTCAACAAACTTCTCTTGGTTTGACCTTGTCGATCAGTATATCGACACTTTCGAGGCTAGCGAGTTCGGCTCCTCTGTCTTGAGACATCGACCCTCGGTCGAGTTTGCTTTTCGAGGCTAAGCCCGATCATCGATAGCGTTAAGTTCTCGATGAACATGACTTGGATGACTTCTCTTACGATTTCTTCTCGCTTTATCTGGTATCGCAGTTACGGTTTTATATCGATTTCTTCTAGCACGATCGATCGGCTCACATGATCGGTCGATATAGCATCAGTCGACATATCGGTTTATCTGCATCAGTTAGTACATCGGGTTAGCATATCGGGTTAGCTTATCTCGATCTTGATCACGTCGATCTCGTCGATCTCATCTGCTTCGTCTTCGATCTGCAACCTCCTCTTACGATGCGGTCATCTGGTCATCGATCTTACGATCGGTGGCTTTTTTATTTTCTTCGATTTTTGCTCATCTCATCGTTAACTCCGAAACTCATCTTACTCATCCGATCTCGTCGGTCTAAATCTATGACCTCGTCGATCTCGATCATCTACGCCCGATTTCGTGAGTTCCCCCTCAACTTGTTCTCTCGTTCCCCCTCAACTTATTATCTGTAAGTTAGCTTAAATAACATAAGTTGATAATGTTTTGGACATAATTCATCAAAACTAAAATATCCCAAAATTATCTCTAAAAAATATTGATTTGACAAACACCTCATTCACTTTTACCATATTCAATACAAAACAAACAAAATTTATTATTCACAATATTTGCTCTATTCACATTTTTTTTCTCATTCGAATTTTCCTCATTCATTCCCCACGCTCAAAACAAACATGCCATAAGGATTTTCTATTTTTATTCCCATGCATATAATATGACATCATAAATATATATTTTGATAAATAACATAAAAAATTAAACTACAATAATAAAAAATAGAAAATCCAATTCAAGTAAAGTGAGGATAAAATCATCCTAGAGATTACAATTTAGAACTGGCCATTTTAATTGCTGGAAGAAATTTGATATCAAAAGTTGGAGAGAAACGAAGGCAGATCTTATCTGCATTGCTCTTTTCAACATGCAATGAATGCAAAGCTCATCTCTATAATGGCCCACAACCACTCATGGATCATATCCCAAATCCAGTGTGGACTTTTTGATCCGAAGAAAATTAATTTTTGGCTTAAATGTATATTCCTCGTATTTCAAAATTTTCACACTCACATTTTCCCTCATTCTATATTTAAATATTCATTTACTTCTTTCACTTCTCTTATTTTCCCTCAATATTTTATCACTCAAAAAAACAAAGTGGCTATGTATTTATACGTGAATGTATGTTTTCCTCCTTTCACTCATTTTATTATATATTTAGTGTATGAGAATGCGTGTATTCTTTATTTTAATATGAGTTGATTTTCAATTTCAACAACATGAATGTTTTTCTAAATCTTAAAAAACAACATTGTTTTGTCTGAATTATATTTTCTCTGTCTCATACTTTTTTATCCCTTTACCTAAACAGTCTGTCTCATAATTGTTTATCCATTTCCATAAAAGGTAATAAAGTAATTACTGTATTTTTCTATTATTCCCTTTCAACATCTTAAAATTACATCTCATGGTATTATTTTTTCCCATAAAAAATCATCTACTTTAATAATAAAATAGAAATGACTACAATACACTCAATTAAAACTCACTTTATTCCTTTAACTACTAATAAACAATGCTGAAAAAAAAAGAGGTAAACATAGAGTATCAAATACCAATACGACAACGATATTGTTAAACAACACCGTATAAAAACACAAGAGACAAACTTGCGTGAGACGGTCTCATAGTAAGACGGAGTATAATTTGAACATGAGGTTTTAATATTTTGGAAGAAGTAGGTGTTGATTTTATTAGGAAATTATATACAAATGAATTAATTTATCACCTCTCTACAAGCTTGAGCTTTTAGATGAGACGAAATTCTTACATGGTATCAGAGCTTCCAGGCTCACGCCCTCGTCTTGGGTTCAAATCCCACTGACAGCAAAAACTCTACCCACATTTTATTATACACTTGTTGGGCCTCCTCTTCCTCCCAATGATGAAGTTGACAGCTCAGATGATAACTCAACCCACAAATGAGGGAGAGTATTAGGATGAGATTATTACAGATTTATGTTACTTTGCATTCCATCTTATATATAAAACTGTCACATGTGAATTTTTCTCATATTTTATTTGAATCCAACATGTGTTTTTAAAATGTGTTCTTATATGAATATTTCTCATATTTTATTTGAATCCAATATGTGTTTTTAAAATGGAGGCACATTTGCACGGTGAGACGGGACATAAATTGGACATTGATGCTTTAATGTGTTCTTCAATACATATGAATTTTTCGCATATTTTATTTGAATCCAATATGTGTTTTTAAAATGGAGGCACACTTGCATGAGACCGTCTCACGGTGAGACGGAGCATAAATTGAGCATTGACATTTTAACGGGGCATAAATTCAGCATTGACGTTTTAATGTGAGACGGGACATAAATTGTGCATTGACATTTTAACGGGGTATAAATTGGGCATTGACGTTTTAATGTGTTCTTCAATACAATCCAAAAAAAATGAGACCGTCTAACGGTGAGACGGAGCATAAATTGAGCATTGACATTTTAATGGGGCATAAATTGGGCATTGACGCTTTAATGTGAGACGGGATATAAATTGGGCATTGACGTTTTAATGTGTTCTTCAATACAATCCAAAAATTCAAAAAAAAATGATACTGTCTCATGGTGAGATGGAGCATAAATTGAGCATTGACGTTTTAATGTGAGACGAGACATAAATTGGGCATTGATGTTTTAATGTGTTCTTCAATACAATCCAAAAATAAATAAAACCGTGGTCGGCAGGATTCGAACCTGCGCGGGCAAAGCCCACATGATTTCTAGTCATGCCCGATAACCACTCCGGCACGACCACACATTTGATGTAAACCTTCCTAAAATATATTTATTGTCTAGTAGTTATATCCTAAATTGCTTTGATTATTGCATTCATTTTTCATACTTATTCATCTTTTCTCTCAATTTTTTTTTTTTTTACTATCGTGTCTTTATACTTTCTATTAAAACTAATTTAATTAATATTAATTTGGTAGTTTGTAAATAAAGTGTAAAGATTTAATCTAAAAAATCCTGAAATGCCTCATTTTTTCTTCTACTCTATTGTTATTTCAATTAAAAAGATGAGGTGAGCAGCTTATTCAATTTTATTTTGTATTTCGACACGTGTTGATTTCTCAATTATTTAAATTTTTTAATAATTTTTTTTAGTAGATGCACATAGATAAACATACATTAAATATATTTTAATAATTATCTAAAAAATCTCATATATAAATTTAATAATTTTATTTATCATATATAACATATTTGAAAATTTGTTAATTTTCCTTATAAAACCATGTAGAACTTTCTACCTCTGTAAATACTAAATATAAATTATAAAATCATAATATATGTATATAGCTCTTGGTTCAAGAGAACTTCTAATCATTGTATAAAAAAAAAATCTACATCATTCATTAGCAAAAAATCTACATCATCCATTAGCCATTAGGGAGTGTATAGTATAAATAGGAGAAGTGATGTTATTTTTAAGTAATTTAAACGTTGTTAATATTCATAAGTCTCAAAATTCTTTGTAATTTATCTATTGAATAATAGGTATATAGAAGACAAAAATATAAAGCTCTAAGATCATCAGCTTGTTTTCGGATCTGATCCAATTGTGTCTATAATGGATCCGATCTTAATTAATGCCAAAACGGATATCTAGAAATTACCAAAAACAAATCCTAGAAAAATATACAAACACGATAAAGTTTTGTGTGAAATATTGCACACTAGTGTTATGTGCAATACAATATAAATAAAACAAAAATTGTCCAAATTTCGCGGGCCGGGCGCGGGCAGGAGGGTCAGGCGCGGGCAGTGGGCTGTGGGCTTCAGGTTGGCGCGGGCACATATGTATTTATAGAAGAATATCTTTATCAAATATGTGTTGTAACATAGTGGTTCACGTTTGTTGTTAAAAAAATTGGTCGGTTTTTTTTTTGTCAAATTTTTGTGTGTTACTACATTTATGTATAAGTGTTACTACATTATTATATTGAAAAAAATTCATATCTTACGTAACACGTAATAAAACATATCGTAACACATAAATATTCATAAGGTAACATGGGTCACAAGGTGACACATTATTGTTCATATGGTAATACATGAGTATTCACATAGTATTACGACGATATATGAACATTGTTACATATTACTAAAAAAACATGTGTTACTACATGAACAAAAAATGTTACCCTATGAAGAAAAACGTGTTACCACATGAAACAGTACAAACGCAAAAAAAAATCCCCAGTCCAAAAATACAGATTCAAAGAACAACTTTTTTTTTTGACGAAGATTTAAAGAACAACTTGATGTGTTACTACATGAACAAAAAAAGTGTTACCATATGAGCAAAAGAGTGTTACTACATGAACAAAAACCAGTACAAACACGAAAAAAATCTTCAGTCCAAAATTACATATTTACAGAACAGCGAGAAAAGAGTGCAGAAGGATCTGAATTTCATCACACACTTTGTGTTGTGGGTAATCCAAATACCACACACATATTCTCTCTTCTTCTCGCAGAATCCACACCAAAATTCAAATTGAACAACCTTATTTCATCCAATGATCGGAGCGAAAAAGAAAATTAGGGCACTAACAAAGAATAATATAGCCCCTACGATCCGCCAGAAGAGAAGAGGAAGAAGAGAAAATCTGAACTCGTCCAGCTATGCGCGCGATGGAAGAAGATGAAGAATTTCATTGGCCCACCAACAATTTGCCCTAACCCCTGCTCCGCTGACCGCGAGAAAAAAAAAAGGCTCAATTGCACATATCACTTGTATGCAATATTGCATACAAGTTTTTGCCTACAACAGAGCAACAAATCAGTATATTTGTGAACAGGGGAGTAAAATACTTGTTTGAAAAATTAGTAAACGAAGCCTAAGTAATAATTCACCTTTGGTGCTTGAAAATGGTATTTTACTCAATGTGAATTGATAATCTAAAGATGATGTCTTTAACTCCAGTTAGTTGATTTTTAGAAAGATAATAAGAATGGTTTATCATTTAATATTGATTTATATGTATGCAAGGGAATAATTATGCAGTTTGGTTTACATGAAGTGTAATTTCGAAGGTATTTGATATGCAATGATATATGTATAATTTTAAAAATCACTTTATGAATATAATATAGTAATATATATAATAAAGACACAAAGCTTCTTTATGTTGAGTTTATGTACGAGTTCGAAGTGGTTACAAATGTTTTTTACACATTATTATTATATAGAGTTTTTTTTTTAAATCTATATATATTACGAGTGATGTTTTGGTGCAATTGGATTCAATTTTAATTTAGATGAACCGTGAACCCTAAATCTAAACTCTAAACCATGAACCTTAAACCCTAAACCATTAACCATTCAGGTCGAGTGAACCATGAACCACTTGGGCCGGGTTGGGATCGGACCGGGTAAAAAAAAAACACTGAAATTAAAAGACTAAAAAAGGAAAAAGAAAAACCTAAACCTATTCGGATCGGGTGAACCATGAACCAGTCGGGCCGGGTTGGGTTCAGATCGAGTGAATTAAAAACTGAAAAAAAAATGAAAAAAAAAATTCAATTGCACCAATTCTAAATTGGTGCAAATAGTACACAGAAGAATTTGTCATATATTACTTTAACTTTTAAATTAATTATGCAACTATAGTTGTGCATCGCAAGTGGTTCAGTCAGGGTTGGTCCAACGATTTGAAAGGCCCGGTGCAAAGTTTTTATTGGGCCCTTTGTATACCGTTTAATAAATAAATGAAATATGATTGTTGATATCAGTGTTTTCAAAACCGGGTTGAACCGGCCGGTTCAACCGGGAACCGGCCGGTAACCCGGTTAAAATACACATACATAACCGGATTTCAGGTTGAACCGGTCAAAACCCGGTTCAACCGGAAAAAACCGTTTTTTTTTTAATTAAATTATTAATTTATATTAAATATTTAAAAATTTTAATCTATATTCCTCTCACATTTTTCTCCAACACTTTCGATGTGGGATAAATGTATGAGGTGGGACAAAATTTATAAAATATGATATGAAAAGTTATAAAATATATATTTAAATTTTTGTAGGTGTATATTTATTTTGTTTTTTAAATAAACATAGAAAACGGTTGAACCGCCGGTTGAACCGGTCCGACCGGTTGAACCGCTGACCGGTGGTCTGTCTGGTTCGATCACCGGTTCGGTTATGAAAACACTGGTTGATATCATGAAAATAATTACATTAATTAAATAAATAAATGAAAAATATAATAATGTTATATGTTATAGTATAACTATTTCTATAATCATCAAAACAACAAATATAGTTCAATATTTAAAAAAATTGAACAAATTAATTACCTACATAATTACCTACGAGTGATCAGAAGATTTTGGAGTTGAAAAAATATGGGAAAAATTAATGAAAGATAAAGGAAATTAATAAAATATAGCAAATAAAAAGCATTCAAATATTAGAAAATACGAAGGAGTAAGGTATCGAACTCGCGTGTCATGAAGGGCTAAGACTTCTATTGGAAAGAGCAGCCAACTTTGCTACCGAAATTTAGTCTGGCAAATTGCAGCATACCGGATAATCAGTGTTTTCAAAACCGGGTTGAACCGGGAATCGGCCGGTAACCCGGTTAAAATACACATACATAACCGGATTTCAGGTTGAACCGGGTTGAACCGGTCAAAACCCGGTTCAACCGGAAAAAACCGTTTTTTTTTTAAATTAAATTATTAATTTATATTAAATATTTAAAAATTTTTAATCTATATTCCTCTCACATTTTTCTCCAACACTTTCGATGTGGGATAAATGTATGAGGTGGGACAAAATTTATAAAATATGATATGAAAAGTTATAAAATATATATTTAAATTTTTGTAGGTGTATATTTATTTTGTTTTTTTAAATAAACATAGAAAACGGTTGAACCGTCGGTTGAACCGGTCTGACCGGTTGAACCGCTGACCGGTGGTCTGTCCGGTTCGATCACCGGTTCGATTATGAAAACACTGGGATAATATACATATACATAAATATATGTATACAATAAAAAAAAGTCGGGCCTAGAAGGAGTCTGCCCTATCTTGTGGTCTGGCAAAGGTGCATGTAACCCGACTACTCTGGGTTCGATTCGTAAAAAATTAATATTAATTTAATTATAATTTGTGCTTATATATTTATAAAACTATTTAAAACGAACATGTGTATTTAGGCAAAGTATTTTTTTGATGTTATTACTACGCACCACATCATGACATCACGTGTATAATTGCATCATTATATTGTGTTGAAATATATGTATGCTTGGAAGTGTATTTATTTATATCACTACATCAATAGTACAACATTTTCTTTAATTTAGTCATTATAAAGGTTTGGCACATAGCGATGAAAATCTCAAGGGTCTTTTATTTCAAATTTTAGATTAACAATAGGACCCATCAATTGTATGGTAAAAAAAAAACACACACACACACATGTATGCAAGGGAATAATTATGCAGTTTGGTTTACTTGAAGTGTAATTTCGAAGGTATTTGATATGCAATGATATATGTATAATTTTAAAAATCACTTTATGAATACAATATAGTAATATATATAATAAAGACACAAAGTTTCTTTATGTTGAGTTTATGTACGAGTTCGAAGTGGTTACAAATGTTTTTTACACATTATTATTATATAGAGTTTTTTTTTTAAATCTATATATATTACGAGTGATGTTTTGGTGATGTTGCGAGTCGTTTTTTATCGAGAGTATTATGTGGCTAATTTGGTAACAACTCACAAACAAAACATGTACGTGTACGATAAGCTGTAAAAAAGATGAATTTGTTGACCAAGTTCGTCAGGAAATGACTACTATGGGGGCATGCCAAGCCAGGATGTAGTATTGCGAGCTTTACACGTACAATATTTGATACACCTTATGAAGATGAATAATTGCAGATGAAGATAGTTTGGAGAGTTAGGCTCTGAGTGCTAGGGTTTCTAGTATGATCACTCGGTTTTTTCTATTTCTTTCCTCTCAAGTATGGGAAATTTTTTTGTGAACCCTTCTTTTCTTCTTTTTTCTTCCTTTTATAGCACTCTGACAAGCATGAGCTGGGTTGGTGTGAATGAGCTGGAGGCTCCGAGCCATGCAAGAATCCTGGCTATACTGCCACGTTTTCAACTTCGTCTTCCTGGTTGATCTTGGAGCTTACTTGTCTGTATGGCACTCTTTTGGTCGTCCAAACTAATCTTTTGCTCGGTTGGATGCTTTGTTCGCCTTATTTAAACCATATCAGTTTTATGCTGGAATATTGTCCTCTTCGAGCACACTGAGCCCTCAGGATGTTCGGGTCTTCGGGATATCTGAGTGTCGAGCACTCTGACCCTTCGGGATGCCTGATTCTTTAGAATGTTGTGCTTCGAACATACTGACCCTCAGGATATCTGAGGTGCGAACATACTGACCCTCAGGATATCTGAGGTCTTCGAGCATTCTGACCCTCAGGATATTTGAGGTGCGAACATACTGACCCTCAGGATATCTGAGGTCTTCGAGCATTCTGACCCTCATGATATCTGAGGTGCGAACATACTGACCCTCAGGATATCTGAGGTGCGAAAATACTGACCCTCAGGATATCTGAGGTCTTTAGGATATTTGAGTATTTTGGCCGCCTTTAGAAAACCTGAGGTCTTCAGGTTTGTTTGTGGCCTTCTTGACTTAGCTCATCTGATTCCTTCTTTTCTGACCTGAGTGGTGAATACTTGTCCACTGGGTATGTATATTTAAATATTACACGTGTCGCTCTTACGTGTTCGATTAAGCCTGAGTTACTATATCGAACACAACAGGTGCAATTGGATTCAATTTTAATTTAGATGAACCGTGAACCCTAAATCTAAACTCTAAAACATGAACCTTAATCCCTAAACCATTAACCATTCAGGTCGAGTGAACCATGAACCACTTGGGCCGGGTTGGGATCGGACCGGGTAAAAAAAAAACCCTGAAATTAAAAGACTAAAAAAGGAAAAAGAAAAACCTAAACCTATTCGGATCGGGTGAACCATGAACCCGGTCGGGCCAAAGTTGGGTTCGAATTTAAAGCGAATTAAAAACTGAAAAAAAAAATGAAAAAAAAAATTCAATTGCACCAATTCTAAATTGGTGCAAATAGTACACAGAAGAATTTGTCATATATTACTTTAACTTTTAAATTAATTATGCAACTATAGTTGTGCATCGCAAGTGGTTCAGTCAGGGTCGGTCCAACGATTTGACAGGCCCGGTACAAAGGTTTTATTGGGCGCTTTGTATACCGTTTAATAAATAAATGAAATATGATTGTTGATATCATGAAAACAATTACATTAAATAAATAAATAAATGAAAAATATAATAATGTTATAATATAACTATTTCTATAATCATCAAAACAACAAATATAGTTCAATATTTAAAAAAATTGAACAAATTAATTACCTACATAATTACCTACGAGTGATCAGAAGATTTTGGAGTTGAAAAAATATGGGAAAAATTAATGAAAGATAAAGGAAATTAATAAAATATAGCAAATAAAAAGCATTCAAATATTAGAAAATACGAAGGAGTAAGGTATCGAACTCGCGTGTCATGAAGGGCTAAGACTTCTATTGGAAAGAGCAGCCAACTTTGCTACCGAAATTTAGTTTGGCAAATTGCAGCATACCGGATAATATACATATACATAAATATATGTATACAATAAAAAAAAGTCGGGCCTAGAAGGAGTCTCGCCTGTCTTGCGGTCGGTAGTATTTGCCGCCTGGCTCTCGGGTTCGATTCACGTAAAAAATTAATATTAATTTAATTATAATTTGTGCTTATATATTTATAAAACTATTTAAAACGAACATGTTTATTTAGGCAAAGTATTTTTTTGATGTTATTACTACGCACCACATCATGACATCACGTGTATAATTGCATCATTATATTGTGTTGAAATATATGTATGCTTGCAAGTGTATTTATTTATATCACTACATCAATAGTACAACATTTTCTTTAATTTAGTCATTATAAAGGTTTGGCACATAGCGATGAAAATCTAAAGGGTCTTTTATTTCAAATTTTAGATTAACAATAGGACCCATCAATTGTATGGTAAAAACACACACACACACATATGTATGCAAGGGAATAATTATGCAGTTTGGTTTACATGACGTGTAATTTCGAAGGTATTTGATATGCAATGATATATGTATAATTTTAAAAATCACTTTATGAATATAATATAGTAATATATATAATAAAGACACAAAGTTTCTTTATGTTGAGTTTATGTACGAGTTCGAAGTGGTTACAAATGTTTTTTACACATTATTATTATATAGAGTTTTTTTTTTAAATCTATATATATTACGAGTGATGTTTTGGTGCAATTGGATTCAATTTTAATTTAGATGAACCGTGAACCCTAAATCTAAACTCTAAACCATGAACCTTAAACCATAAACCATCAACCATTCAGGTCGAGTGAACCATGAACCACTTGGGCCGGGTTGGGATCGGACCGGGTAAAAAAAAAACCCTGAAATTAAAAGACTAAAAAAGGAAAAAGAAAAACCTAAACCTATTCGGATCGGGTGAACCATGAACCAGTCGGGCCGGGTTGGGTTCAGATCGAGTGAATTAAAAACTGAAAAAAAAAATGAAAAAAAAAATTCAATTGCACCAATTCTAAATTGGTGCAAATAGTACACAGAAGAATTTGTCATATATTACTTTAACTTTTAAATTAATTATGCAACTATAGTTGTGCATCACAAGTGGTTCAGTCAGGGTCGGTCCAACGATTTGAAAGGCCCGGTGCAAAGTTTTTATTGGGCCCTTTGTATACCGTTTAATAAATAAATGAAATATGATTGTTGATATCATGAAAACAATTACATTAATTAAATAAATAAATGAAAAATATAATAATGTTATATGTTATAATATAATTATTTCTAAAATCATCAAAACAACAAATATAGTTCAATATTTAAAAAAATTGAACAAATTAATTACCTACATAATTACCTACGAGTGATCAGAAGATTTTGGAGTTGAAAAAATATGGGAAAAATTAATGAAAGATAAAGGAAATTAATAAAATATAGTGTTGTGTTCGATATAATAAATCATGATTAATCGAACGCGTAAAAGCGACACGGGTAATATTTATTAAAATAATCATGCCCAACGGACAAGTATTCGCCACTCAGGTCAGGAAAGAAGGAATCAGATGAGCTAAGTCAAGAAGGCCACAAACAAACCTAAGGACTCAGGCGGCCAAATTGACTCAGATATCCTGAAGACCTCAGATATCCTGAGGGTCAGTATGTTCGAAGACCTCAGATATCCTGAGGGTCAGTATGTTCGAAGACCTCAGATATCCTGAGGGTCAGTATGTTCACACCTCAGATATCCTGAGGGTTAGTATGTTCGAAGACCTCAGATATCCTGAGGGTCAGTTTGTTCACACCTCAGATATCCTGAGGGTCAAGATGTTCGCGCAGGGTCCCGAGAGGTCAAGATGTTCAAGACCTCAGATATCCTGAGGGTCAGTATGCTCGCAGCACAACATTCTGAAGAATCAGGCATCCCGGCGGGGTCGAGTGCTCGACACTCAGATATCCCGAAGACCCGAACATCCTGAGGTCTCAGTGTGCTCGAGGAGGACAATATTCCAAAGATAAAACCGATATGGTTTAATGGGGCGAACAAAGCATCCAACCGAGCAAAAAGATTACTTTGGATTTACCAAAAGAGTGCCTTTACGCATAAGTAAGCTCCAAGATCAACCAGAAGACGGTTGAAAACGCGGCAAAGATTACGTGAGTTCTTGCAAGACCCGAAGTCTCCAGCTCATGCTTGCCAAACCAGCTCATGCTTGTCAAAGCACTATAAATAGAAGAAAAAAGAATAAGAGACAGGTTCAGAAAAATTCCCCAGAAAGAGTGATACCCATACTTGAGAGGGAAGGAATAGAAAAATTTGAGTGATCATACTAGAAACCCTAGCACTCAGAGCCTAACTCTCCAAACTATCTTCATCTGCAATGATTCATCTTCATAAGGTGTATCAAATATTGTACGTGTAAAGCTCGCAATACTACATCCTGGCTTGGCAAGCCCCCAGAGTAGTCATTTCCTGACGAACTGGGTCAACAAATCCATCTTTTTTACAGCTTATCGTACACGTGCATGCTTTGTTTGTGAGTTGTTATCATAATTAGCCACATAATACTCTCGATAAAAAATGACTCGCAACAACTGGCGCTAGAAGGAGGGTGTTCTTCACCAAGAAACCAACCCATAGACAAACCCTTAGAGAGCCGAGGCAGAAAAAATAAATAAAATGCCTCAATCTAGGAACACACAAATGGAGAGGTCGAGACAAAGCCGACCACACGACCGGAAAGAGGCCCAACTCCAGTCTCACAAAGATCGGGAAGTAGAGACCATTAATCTTGATGATATTGCCAATGATCCGGCGGCCACGACAAAAGCCATCACTTTCTTGCTGCGAGCGCAGAAAGAGAGGGATGAGAAAGAATTGGCCAAGTTAGAAACTCAAGATCATGAAGAGCGATGCTCGCGTACACCTGATAGCGAGCAAGTTAAAAAGAAAATTGCGAAGCGGACAAGTAAAAAAGCCGATGACACGTCTGATGACGAACAACCTCAAGGATCTAGACCATCAGTGTTTGGACGTTTGAGGCTCTCCGCCAAAGACCGAATCGGCAATAATAGGCGACAGGATCCAGGGAAGGAACAACCAATAAACATGCCCGCACACTCAGGTCTTCATAATCGTCCGCATGCCGAACAAAAAATCGGCAGAATAAAAACCGCTATCCATCATCGATTGATAGTCAAGGACAAGCTTGTAAAGGGGGGATCGCCCTATCACGAGCATGACCCACCGGGTCCTCATGATGGGAAACAAATTTTATCCAAGTCTGTCGGCCCACAAAATTTATGGAAATGCGTAAAGCCATCGAGGATTACAGCCAACCTGGCCGCGACCAAAGGCCACCCTCGGGCGAACACAATACCCTGCTCGCCATTATCACCGGCGATCATGGCGGCCGAAATACAAGAGAAAGTAGCAAAGACTCGACCACCAGTCCCCATGTTCGATGCTGAGTCTGACCCTCATGTCCATCTCAGCAAATACTCAGACTTTATGATCGCGATGGGGGCCACAGACGCAACGCAGTGCCGATCATTCCCCATGACTTTGGGTGATCGGGCACATAGATGGTTTTCTACCTTGCCCGCCGCGTCTATCACATCTTTCGCTCAATTGGGACAACGATTTCTGTCCCACTTTTCATCCATGTGTGCTCGTCCAGCGCCAAAACAAAGATTGGCGCATTTTTCCCAACTAAAAGGTGAGTCTGATCGGGCATACATCGAAAGATTTGATAAATGTTTGTATGATGGGGCCCCAGTTGAAGAGGATGCCAAGATCCTCGCGGTGGTCGGGGGCTTGACTCTAAATACTGACATGTGGAAGGCTATGCATCAAGACTGGCCGAACACATATTCTGAGTTCCGAGAGCGAGCGGCCAAAATCATAGCCATGCAAGATTTGCTCGCCCAATCACGATTGGTCAGAACCTACAACTAGAAAAAAAAGTTTTTAGGGAAGAAAGTGATGAATGAAGGGGGTACAAACCCCCCGTGCTCTTTCAAACCATTCAAGAAAGAAAGCGTAAGCAAATGCCCTCACGAAGTCTTTTGGGCGTTTTCAAATAAGACAATCTTTAACCAAATCAGAGATCGGGACATGTTGGAAAGGCCAAGAAGAATCATAATGGATAAACATCGGCTCAATGCTTCCAAATATTACAACTACCACGAGTACATCGGGCACAACACTGAAGAGTGTCGCGATTTACTCCGCCAACTTTGGAAGCTATACGAAGATAATCATCTTACCCAATTCTTAAAAAAAGCCGTGAGCGAGAGACTTTAACCGAAAAAAAGCAAGATCGAAGGGTAAACGTAAAGCCGAACAAACATCTGACAGTGATCCCGAAGAATCACGAAAAAGGACTGAAATACCCAAAAGAGGGCCTCCTATTGTGGGAAGAAGTCGAGAAAGTCAAGAGATTCAGATGATACGTCCTGAATATGGTGTTGGGGAATGATTCGCACAGATCTATTCGGGGTGAATATTTAAATACAAATTTAATTCATTAATTATTACTAGCATGAATTAATCCTATATTAATTCAAATAATAATTGCAACAATCATATCATGCATATAAAAAGCCACGTAAAACCTACGATGCGGAATCTACGGGTTTACGTGAACGCATTCTCGGGATGGCAAAGGCTTTTTGGTCGGACGGACTAACCAAAAAGACTTCCCAAGTATTCCTTTAGCCCTTGCTCGACAATCCGTTGGAAGGATACTTTCATGAACAATTAACAAAAGGAAAAAATAAACTTTGTTGCACCACTTATGTGGATTTGCTAATATTTCCAGCACATGGAATTGTACTTGGGAATGAACTAATCATCCCCTATTTATAGGAGAGGAGGGGCACGAAATTTTGGTGGTTTTTCAATGTGGGATAAGACTTTTCTTGGTCACCAAGAAATCTTGAATATATCCCATATATTCTCTTTCCCATAATTAAAATATTCCACAAAAATCCCACCTCCTCATATATGGACATAATTTTCAAAATTACTTAAGCAAGAATCCAAGATTTGGATCTTCTTGAATTTATGAGATATTCTTGTATTTCAAGAAATACATATCTTCCATAATATCTTTTCAAGAAAATCAAGAAAATCTTTCTTGCCCATAATATTCAAAAATTTCGAAAATCTCACCATGAATAACCAAGTGGGAGATTTCTTGAATTTAATGAGATAATCTTGTATTCCAAGAATACATATCTTCATTCCATAACAAAATTCAAAGAAAATCTTTCTCCCTCTTTTATTCATAATTTTCGAAAATAATGAGGAAATATAAGCAACAATATTTATTTTATTTTAATCACTTTTTTCGCTTATTGGACTATATGTTGGGCTACTCAAAAATGGGCCTTTAGGAGAATTAAGATTGGACCTTCTAATGGATCTTGAATATCTAATATTGAGCCACAATATAATTCAAGCCCATAAATATTAATTAATCCCACTACATAATTAATATTGCACTATCCATCTTAACCCATATTACGGTCGATATGGCTCCGGTCATTATTTCCCGTGTTTAAGATTATCTAGCCCATTAATTAATTCAAGCCACCAAATAGCTTTCCGTTAATTAATATCTTTTGTCCTTGGTCAAGAACGGTTCAACATTATTATCCATACCTAAAACAAATTCCACTTGCAAGATTTAGTATGATAAAGCTTATGAACCTCCCAAGGGCAAATCAAGCAAGCGTGACTTTTGCACACGATTCTTCAGATTAAATCTTAGCAATCACATGTGACCAATAATATTGCCCAAGATAAAATGCGTATTGAATCTCTCTCCGATTCGCTACCCATGATAAGTCAAAGCAATAGTTACCGATCCCACGTGATCCTATTTCGAGACGAAGGTTAAGAAACAACGAACCACCGAGGTCTAATTCTTCCTTGTTCGGGTTACAAGAATTTATCCTCCTCAGAGGTCCTATTCAAATAAGATCACCATGCACTAGTGTAATCTCTTGGTCAAGACAAACCAATCTCGAGCCTTACACCTCAACCTTTCGCGATGGTTGTTCATTTCCATCTAGGTCGTGAATGGCGTACTTATAGTTACAAGGATTTATTAATTTAATCTTCGTGATCGGGTATCACTAAATTAACTACAATGTAACACGCATTTAATTATTGAACAGTTATGCAATAAATATATATAACATTCAATCATATTTAAAGCATCGGTGATAAACAATTTATTTCAAGAAATAAGTCCGAAATTCAGGTTTACATTATACAAAGTAAAAAGCATACTTTTCAAAGATAATCCCCAACAATCTCCCCACTTATACTCAAAGTCCGCTTTTAAGTATACTACAACACGCCTCGAGTAGTCCGTGACATCTAATGTCACCTACACGAACCTAATAATTTCTCCCACTTATACTCAAAGCAGATTAGCAACGGTCTTGACACCCATTCCTTCCACATGTCTCTCGAATGTATTCAGAGGCGCACTTTTGTGAATGGATCTCGCTAGGTTGTCCTCGAGACGCCATATCTTTTGCCACATCTATATCTCCTCTCTTAACGATTTCTCGTATAAGATGTCTTTCCTTTAATGTGTTTGTTTTTGACTCGTGGACTCTTGGTTCTCTTGAATTTGTAACTGCCCCTAGTAGATATTGCTAGACAAATTCGAACACCATCCAAGTCCACTAAGAAGATCTAGAGCCCAATCGGTTCTTTCACCGCTTCACAAGCAGCCTACTTACCCGAGTCCCATGGTTGAGTCGGTGATGCATTTACGCCACACTCGTCCCATTTGATGGCTACACTTCCCAAATGGAAACACACTAACCGAGGCAGATAATTTCGAATCTATATCTCGATTGAAATCCGAGTCCGTGGTGTATGGATGGGGATTGGAGTATCCGATCGATAAATCAACATTCTATCCCGAGTTCTTTTCGGATACTTGTAATGTTTTTAATCGTAGTCCAATTAAACTTTCCCCTTGGTTACTCGATATCTTGCTACCATGCCTACGCAAAAAGCATATATCCTGGTCTCGTACACGAAGATTGCATACATAAGGTTTCCTACAACCAAACCACAAGGAATGTCTTTCATGTCATCTATCTCCTTTTTTGCGTCTTAGGGGACCTTTTCTTGATAGTTGGATTCCAAGTCCGAAGGTACAAATCCTTTCTTTGAATCTTGATGTCTTTGGTGTTTCAAAACCGGTGTCTATGTATGAAACTTGCGATAACCCGACCATCCTTTTCTTGTGATCTTGATCCCAAGGATGTGTCCGGGTTTTCCCTAAGTCTTTCATATCAAACTGTTTTTGAAAACCATGCCCTTACGCCCCATCACACCTTCACATCGCTCCCGATGATCACAATGTGATCTACGACAAAGACTAAGAATACCAATGCGCCCGACACGCTTTTTACACACAAACTTTCAAAACTCATTTTGATCAAACCCATAAGACTTTATTACATGATCAAAACTTTGGTTCCAAGCTCGATGCTGTTTGAGTCCGTAAATGGACCTTTTGAGCTTTACAAACTAGGTGTTCTTGGCCCGTTTCAATGAAAACATGGGGTTGTTGCATATAGATCTCTTTATCAAGACTTCAGTTAAGAAAGCCGTCTTGACATCTATTTGCCGACTTCAAAGTTGAGATCTTGCAAAGAATCGATAAGAGAATACTGGATGGACTTAAGCATGGCTATGGGCGAAAAAGTTTCCTCATAATCGATCCCTTTCTTTCTGAGTATAACCTTTCGCCATTAGTCTTGCTTTAAAGGTTTCAACCTTCCCGTCCGGTCCTCTTTTCCTCTTATACACCCACTTTCATCCAATGGGTTTGACCCCATTAAGTGGTTCGACTAGCTCCCACACTCTATTATGAAACATAGAACCCATATCGCCTTTTCATTCTTTGTTTGTCAAGAATCAGATCCATATCTTGGAGTGCCTCGTCATATGTCCATGGGTCTCCATTCCTAGAATCAAGTCCGAGGACTCTCCTATTCCCATGAATCTCTCGGTTGTCAAAACAACCCTCCCACTATAACGAGGCTCCTAACCAGAAAACGTATTGTTTGGTATATCATCTAAAATACGAGACCGAGGTTTGCCCTCTAAGCTCATTTAAGGTAATCTCACTTCTGGGTTTTCTTTGGTTCTATAGTTTTCTTCCAAAATCTAAAGTGGTTGCGGATGTCCACCTTTTGATCTTTGGAACTATAGAACATTCACCCTTTTGTTCCCTCGGGGTATCCTATAAAACAACCTTAATTCTGATCGAGGATCCAATTTACCGGTTTCCTTGTCCAACACGTAGGCCGGACACCCCAAAGTTCTCATGTGTCTCATACTAGACTTGCGTCCGGTCCACAATTCTTTGGGGTTCTAGGAACTGATTTGGATAGCACCAAGTTCAGAATGTAAGTCGCTGTTTTCCAAGGCATGACCCCAGAACGACTCGGGAAGATCTGTATAACTCATCATTGATCTAACTATTTCCAAAAGAATTTTGTTGCTTTGCTCTGCAAAACCCCGTTTTGTTGAGGGGTTCCGGGTGCGGTGAGCTGGGATACAATCCCATCATCAGATAAGTAGTTCAAAAACTCATCGCTGAGGTATTCGCCTCCACGATCAGATCGTAGAGACTTGATACGTTTTTCCCTATGATTCTCTGTTTGAGCCTTAAATTCTTAGAATTTCTCAAAAGGTCTCAGATTCATGCTTCATAAGGAAAATGTACCTTGAGTAATCATCAATAAAATTACTCATAACCTCCTCTTGCTTTGGTTGACATTGAACTACACACATCTATGTGAACGATCTCTAACACTTCTTTAGCCCCATTCCCCTTGGCTCCAAATGCCATCTTGGTCATATCACCCTCCAAACATGATTCGCAGGTTGGAATCGGTTCAACTTGGAGACGCCCAAAGGAACCATCTTTCACCAACCTTTGGATCCTCTTTGGATTTATATGACCTAATCTTAGATGCCAAAGAAGTGTCTCTTCTCACGCCCGATTTTTTTTTTTTCTCGAAACAGTTGATGTGTTATAGGATACATTTCGTGAGTGGTGTGCACAATTAATTGTATAGAGATCTTCTATCAATGTCCCATAACAGGTACACTCATCATTTCAAAAATGATGTCATTCTTATTAGAAGAAACTTAGTGTCCTTTAATCGAATTTTAGAAACTGAAAGTGAATTCTTTCTAAAACTGGGAACATAAAGATAATCTCAAAAAACTTTATCTTCAAAAGATAGGTGCACTTCTCCCACTGCTTTAACTGCCACTCATGTAGCTTTGCAATGTCTGCTACTTGCGTAGTATTGCAATAATCGTTACTATCGTAGCATTGCAATATCTGCCACTTACGTAGCATTGCAATGTCTTCTACTTTCGTAACGTTACCCAAAGATGATGAGGATCTCACTCCCACTACGTTGCTTGATCATTTAGAACCCGTGAAGCCAACATGATTAGTGGATCTCGTATCAACCACCCACGAATGAGAAGTATACGCCGCTAAACAAGTTTCAACAACTAGTGTGTGAGAATTACCTTTCTTTCTTTCCGGCCCTTTGGGGTTGGAAATGAGTAAAACCTCCATTGTCCTCTCTCACCGCAGCCTTAAGCACTTCCTCTTTGGATTTTCCTTGACTCAACAAGCATTCCTCATCTTACCATTGCCCTTGGCAACATTGAGTTTTATTGCTTATGGCCTTTGGTCCTCTTTCTTTATCTTGCCTACCCTTGGCCTAGAAGATGAAGACGGACCACTTGTCGTCATAAGCTTGAGTTTGGTGCCTCTTCATCATTTCTCGCCACCAAAAAAGCTTGCAACAAATTAGCTAATGAGGCCAAATGCTCAAAAAACTTTTTGGGCGAGAGTGAAGTACCAAATTCATCCGAGTCTCCAGATCATAATCTACACTCAGAATCTCAAGTTTGTTCAGATGGGCCATATATTTTGAGGACATAATCCCTTACGGGTTTTCCCTCCACCATTTCAGCGACGACATCTCTCGCAAGGTGATCTGACGAGTCCCGCATGTTTTGACTCGTCAGTTGGCTCATCTGATTTTTGTGTGTCAAAATCCACTTGTGGTTTTTTGTGCGATTAGGACAATTATAATTTTCCAATCAATATAGTTTCCATACATATTGCATTGACTTTAAGTATAATAACAGTGGATTAAAAAGTAACGACATGCTGAACTGAAATGAACAACTATATGCAATAGCACAAGTATATCACAAGGTTCGATCACATTTCATCATATTTTAAAATCTCAAAAAAATATGAACAATGCATCAGCCAACATCTCAAAACAGTTTAAATAAGCCACGTGGGGTGGGTCATTATTTAAACACATTCAAGCGGGTTACAAACAAGAACAATTACAAACCCTTAATATCCAGATTAATAGTTGGCTCCCTTGACCAATATAAAATTAGACAGGGACTTGAAGTATATGCATATCAATTTTATACCTAAGTAATAACCATGACTAAATCTGAGATTACAATTTCGCTTTGATCGAGCCTCGTGGGGAGGTCATCGCCGCCACTAGTAATAACCCACAATCATCCTTTCGAATTCATTCATGTGAAATCTATCTTTTGACCGTCCCGGTGGGGAATTTCTCCAAAAGAATTCACAAATAAATAAATCATGGAGGTCAAAAATTAATTCAATTTTATTATCCTAATAAAATTGTCAATTAATTATTTAAAACATACTTAGTAATTTTGAAGTTGAGATTTTTCAATTTGGCAACCCTCATGCAAACACATTTAAACAAATTAAATAAAGCATAAGATAACACAAATAAATCAAGCATAACGTAAAAAAAAAACATATTGGGCACAAATTATCCAATTGTCATGGTTTGATTTTTCTTGGCTTGATCTTGAAGAAACACGCCTCGAATTTCTCCCACTCGTTCGTCTCGAAAAAATACTTAAAACCGCCACGCCAAGCAAATTCATTTCAATGATGCACGCCAAGATCCGGCCGGCCTTTGCCTAGGATGCCTTAAGCGACCTCGGCATCACTGGCAAGACGCCACAAAAGCTTCAAGACGCCTCGGCCCTCGATATGTCGGCGAGACTCGGCGGTTCCTCCAAGATCCATCATCATGCATATGCCTTCGCCCGCCTCACTTCCGCCTCGCCCTCGGCGTCTCACAAGTCTCACGTCTCCTTCACAGTCTGGCCGCCCGTCAAGCGGGCGCTTACCAGGCCGCCCGTCTTGGCCGCCCGCAACCATGGCGCTCGGCCCCCGCCCTCGCCAGCGGCATCCGTGCCCGGCTTCGCGCCCGCTCGCCCTCGTTTCGGATTTTAATCGCTTTAATTCTTCGTCTCTTCGATCCCGGTTACAATTTATTTACAAAAAATAAATAAACCTGAGATCTAGACTAGTCTATTACATTGATCAAATCAAACAAATCCTAGTCTACTCGTGGATTTTCTCACGAGGCAAAAAACAAATCCGAGCGAATCGAATTAAAAACCCGCGGTTTATATGCATGCAAAATAAAACATTAAAATCCATGACAATTGGATACACCGCAAAAGCATCTAATTGATTCTACTATCCAATTTCAAATTTAATGTTCACGAATTAAATTACAATTTAAAAAATTGAGAGTCTTAAAACAAAGGCTCGATACGATTGTTGGGGAATGATTCGCATGCATCTATTCGGGTGAATATTTAAATACAAATTTAATTCATTAATTATTACTAGCATGAATTAATCCTATATTAATTCAAATAATAATTGCAACAATCATATCATGCATATAAAAAAGCCACGAAAAACCTACGACGCGAATCTACGGGTTTACGTGAACGTACCTCTCCTGGGATGGCAAAGGGCTTTGGTCGGACGGACTAACCAAAAGGACTTCCCAAGTATTCCCTTAGCCCTTTGCTCGACAAATCCGGTGGAAGGATACTCGCGAACAATTAACAAAAGGAAAAAATAAACTTTGTTGCACCACTTATGTGGATTTGCTAATATTTCCAGCACATGGAATTGTACTTGGGAATGAACTAATCATCCCCTATTTATAGGAGAGGAGGGGCACTAAATTTTGGTGGTTTTTCAATGTGGGATAAGACTTTTCTTGGTCACCAAGAAATCTTGAATATATCCCATATATTCTCTTTCCCATAATTAAAATATTCCACAAAAATCCCACCTCCTCATATATGGACATAATTTTCGAAAATTACTTAAGCAAGAATCCAAGATTTGGATCTTCTTGAATTTATGAGATATTCTTGTATTTCAAGAAATACATATCTTCCATAATATCTTTTCAAGAAAATCAAGAAAATCTTTCTTGCCCATAATATTCAAAAATTTCGAAAATCTCACCATGAATAACCAAGTGGGAGATTTCTTGAATTTAATGAGATAATCTTGTATTCCAAGAATACATATCTTCATTCCATAACAAAATTCAAAGAAAATCTTTCTCCCTCTTTTATTCATAATTTTCGAAAATAATGAGGAAATATAAGCAACAATATTTATTTTATTTTAATCACCTTTTTCGCTTATTGGACTATATGTTGGGCTACTCGGGGGGCCTTTAGGAGAATTAAGATTGGACCTTCTAATGGATCTTGAATATCTAATATTGAGCCACAATATAATTCAAGCCCATAAATATTAATTAATCCCACTACATAATTAATATTGCAGACTATCCATCTTAACCCATATTACAAAATAATATGGCTCCGGTCATTATTTCCGTGTTTAAGATTATCTAGCCCATTAATTAATTCAAGCCACCTGAAATAGCTTTCCGTTAATTAATATATTTTGTCCTTGGTCAAGAACGGTTCAACATTATTATCCATACCTAAAACAAATTCCACTTGCAAGATTTAGTATGATAAAGCTTATGAACCTCCCAAGGGGGCAAATCAAGCAAGCGTACTTGCACACGATTCTTCGAATTAAATCTTAGCAATCACATGTGACCAATAATATTGCCCAAGATAAAGTACGTATTGAATCTCTCTCTGATTCGCTACCCATGATAAGTCAAAGCAATAGTTACCGATCCCACGTGATCCTATTTCAGGGATGAAGGTTAAGAAACAACGAACCACTGAGGTCTAATTCTTCCTTGTTCGGGCCTCAAGAATTTATCCTCCAGAGGTCCTATTCAAATCGATCACCATGCACTAGTGTAATCTCTTGGTCAAGACAAACCAATCTGAGCCTTACACCTCAACCTTTCGCGATGGTTGTTCATTTCCATCTAGGTCGTGAATGGCGTACTTATAGTTACAAGGGACTGTTAATTTAATCTTCTGTGATCGGGTATCACTAAATTAACTACAGTGTAACACGTACGAATTATTGAACAGTTATGCAATAAATATATATAACATTCAATCATATTTAAAGCATCGAAGATAAACAATTTATTTCAGTAAATAAGTCTGGAAATTCAGTTTCGATTATACAAAGTAAAAAGCATACTTTTCAGTATAATCCCCAACATATGGTCCACTGGGTGGATGTTACCAGGCACCAACATTATCGAACAGACGAAAAAAGATGGAGATGCGTGCCATGCAAAGCGTCCATCAGGTGAAGGTGGCGAGCACATCAGCTAGTACGCCGCCCTCTCACCAAATTATGTTTTCGTAAGACGATCTCGACGGAAATCATAACTCCCCACAACGCGACTCCTTAACCATCGCTGCTTTCGTCTCCTTGGGTTGAAGGTGCACCGCCTCTGGTTGATAATGAGCTTATCTGCGAACATTTTGTTCGTCAACACCCTTCACCAGATGGAAAAGCAAGTTGGGGACTTGAGCAATTATATTGAACCATGTAATCATACCATAATATGTTTTGGGGAATCTGTAACCCGACCCTATGGTATGATTAGATTAGGAGTCGAGTTAGAATCAACTCAGAATCCGGACATCCGACGAACAAGAATGCTAGATTTTGTAATCGTCGATGCTCCGTCAACTTATAACGAGTTTCTAGGTCACCCGTTCATTCAGGAATTTAAAACGGCATGTTCTACGTATTACTACTGTGTTAAATTTTCAACACAAGATGGAACGGGAAGCGTAAAAGGAGATCAGAAGAAAGCTCGAGATTGTCTGCTATCATGTGCTCCAGAAAAACAAAATATTGTCCACATGATGGAGCAAGCATGGGAGATTGGTGAGTCAAGCCAGCGAGCAAATGCCTCACCTCAATATCCTCCGACGAACATAAGTCTGACGAGTACAACTCTTCGCGCGAACACAGAAGGCACGAACATAAAATCTAGGGTAGCGGCTCATGCCCCAGATCTCCATGATCAAATGAATATTGATCGGTAGAACAAATCAAGCGGACTAGAACCTCCTCGATAGGTTTCAACCCATGGAGGTTGAAGATGAACACCGGGGTCCATTCAGATTCTCGGTGAAAAAAGAGAAAAACGAGCAACACCGTCGAATAACCGAGTCCATCAACATCGACCAATGCACTCCGAAGTTAGAAGTGTTCATTGGTTCTAATTACCCGAACCAATTCAACAGTAAATTATTACTTATCTTCAGGCAAACTTGGATGTGTTCGCATGGTCGCACAAGGACATAGTGGGCATTGATCCAAAACATGCATGCCACTCCCTCAACCTTGATCCAATACAAACTCCAGGTTATCCGTAAGTCATGAGAAAAATTTAGCCCTAAAAAGTATGCGGCAATGAATAGTGAAATCAAAAAGTTGCTCGACAACAAACTGGTTCAAGAGGTGAAATGCCCAAAATGGCTTGCGAACCCTGTGCTCGTCCGCAAGTCTAATGGATCTTGGAGGCTATGTATTGATTTCACGGATTTAAACAAGGCTTGTCCGAAAGATAACTTCCCGATGCCGCATATCGATTATCTGGTCGATAATACAGCAGGCCATGAACTCATGACTTTCATGGATGCATTTGCGGGTTATCACCAGATACCCATGCATCTCGACGATCAAAAAGAATACGGCGATTCTCAGAGTGAAAAGAACATGTCTTTGTTGCAACGCACGCCGTTTCGGATTAAAAAATATCGGTGCAACATATCAACGTTTGGTGAACAAAATGTTCGACGAACACATCGGCCGAACAATTGAGGTATATATTGATGATATTGTGGTAAAAAATGAACATAAGGAAGACCACATCACCCACCTCGCACAAACGTTTGATATACTCAGGGAGTATAACATGAAGCTAAATCCGACGAAATGCACTTTTGGGGTTCACTCGGAAAATTCCTCGGACATATGGTCACCAACGAGGGATCGGCGAACCCATCAAAGATTCAAGCCATGCTCGATATGCAAGCCCCGAAAATGTGAAAGAGGTCCAAAAGTTAACCCGGACATTTAGCTTCCGTAGTTTTTTTATATCACGAACCCGAGACAAATGCAAACCTTTCTTGATACATTAAAGAAAGGGAAATTCCATGGACCGAGCATTTCCAAAATGCATTGAATCATTGAAGCGAGACCTTGCGAGATACTCGGACATTGTCTAAGCTTTGTCGGGCGAACAACTCTATATGTATCTTGCTGCGTCCGAACATGCAATCAGTGTTGTGCTCGTCTGACGAAGGGACCATACACTTGCCCATTTACTATGTAAGCCAAGTGCTTAAGGAAGCCGAGAACTCGTGATACTACGCCCTCGAAAAAATTAGCATATGCCCTCGTCATGAGTGTTCGAAAACTACGACCATATTTTTTCGATCACTCAGTCGAGGTACTGACCACTTTCCCATTGCGCCAAGTCCTCCACCGACCTAATACTGCCGGTAGATTATTAAAGTGGGCAGTGGAGTTAGGACAATTTGGCATTACGTTCGCTCCGCAAACAGCAATGAAGGGCCAGGCTATGACCGATTTCATGGTCGAGTTGACATATCCTCAAATGCTCGAAAAATTTATCGACCAACCATGGAATATGTATGTTGATGGCTCATCAACAAGTTCAAGAGCCGGAGCAGGCGTAGTACTCATCAGCCCAACCAGGCAAACATTCACAACAGCCATCCGTTTTGATTTCCCAGCTACAAATAATGAAGCCGAATATGAAGCTTTAATCGCTGGACTACAGATGGCAATGACAATGGGAATTCAGAGGCTGATGATTTATAGCGATTCTCAGATAATCGTTTATCAAGTGACAGGCGAGTACGAGGCCCGAGGCGAACAGATGGCACAGTATCAACAGCTAGCAAAAGAATTACTCGAGCATTTTGAACAAGTTTTCATTGAACAATTACCACGATTGGATAATTGTTCACGATGCTTTTTGCACGCCCGGGCAACAAGAGAAGGAGTGACGAACACAACAGACATTGTGGTCGTCACAACTTGTTCGCCATCAGTTCCCAGAATTATGATCGCCCAAGTAACAGGCGAACAAGAGACTTGGATGACTCCAATCTTGAGTTACCTACAAAAGGGACTTCTCCCTGAAAATAAGGCACAAGCTACTCGCCTCAGATTACAATCTGCTCGTTATACTATCATAGACGAGCATTTATACAAAAGAAGCTTCTCACTTCCACTTTTGAAGTGTATTACTCCTGAAGAAGGTCGTGTACTTCTGGAACAAATCCATGATGGAGTATGCGGAAATCATACAGGTGGGCTCGTCCTGGCGCACAAAATAATCGAATAAGGTTATTATTGGCCAACCCTAAAAAGGATTCGCCACAGATTCTCGCTTTTGCCACAAGTGCCAAGTACATGCCCCACTTATCCACAACCCACCTGAAGAATTAGTGTCGGTTATAGCCCGTGGCCATTTGCTAAATGGGGGGATCGATTTGATCGGCCCATTTCCTCTTGCACGCTTCGAGTAAAATTTGTTGTGGTTGCCGTGATTACTATATACTAAATGGGCGTAATGAGGCCATTGTCAAGATCACCGAACAAAGAATGTGGAACTTTGTTTGAAGAATATCATTTGTCGATTTGGGCTTCCCCAATCATTAGTAACGAGATAACGCAAACAAATTCGATGGAAGTGAATTCGCATGCAATTGTGCTCGATGGGGGATAAAAAGCACTACTCAACTCCGTACTATCCCCAAATAAACAGCATGTTGAGGTTGTTAATAAAATCATCAAGCATACCCTCAAGGCCGACTTGATAATTTCAAGGGGTGGATGGGTCAAGAGTTGCTTGAAATATTATGGGCTTATCGAACAACTTTCGAACATCAACCTGCGGAGACCCTTTTTTGGCATTTGGTGCGGAAGGCTGTTATACCCGCATAAATCAAGATTTCAAGTCATCGAACAATGACTTTCGGAGAGCACATTAATGACCAGGCGCTCGCCCTGAATACATACCTGTTGGAAGAAAGAAGGACGGAGGCTGATTTCAAGAATGCCATGTACAAAAAGAGATCAGAGAAGTTCTACAACTCCAAAGTCCGAACACGCAGGTTCAATGTGGGCGAAATTTGGTTTTAAAAGCGAAACAACGGGGTATCAAGTGGTGTGTTCGGCCGAAAGCATGGAAAGGTCCGTTCGAGTTTGAGCGTTTGCTAAGCAAACGGGCCTATGATTTGGAAGACCTGAACGGAATCCCATTGTCCTACTCGTGGAATGCGTCAAATTTGAAAAAATACTATCAATAATAGTGAGCATAGAGTCGGCCGAACAAAATTCTCCACACCGCTGAAGTTAGCATAGAGTCAGACGAACAAAATCGTCCACACCGCTGAAGCGAGCATATTGTCGGCCGAACAAAATCGTCTAAACGGCTGAAATGATCATAGTTGGCCGAACATAATGGCCGATGTAGCTGAAACGAACACAAAGGGCCTAACATAATCAGCCATTCAGTTCAAACGAGTAGGACGATTCTGAAAGAAGAGTACATTATGTTTGACACATATCTTTAGGAAAGAAATGTTGGCCAGCACTATCGATAGACAGAAGATACGTGTCAGAACGAGTTGTCAACAGAAGATACGTATCAGAACAAGTTGACAAGTGGTGGCAACCAAGCAGGGATGAGTCAATCTTCGAGCAGGAGCTGTCAAAAAGCTGAACAGATGTCAAAAGGGGGAGCAAAATAAGAGAGCTAGCACCAGCTAGCTATGCCAGCACTAGCTTGGGATAGTTCTATAAATAGGGGCATATTGATAACTGAGAAAAGCAGAGAAAAAAGAAAAGATGAAGAAGAAAAAAGGAAAAATACTACGATTCTCAGAAGAAAATTGGTTTAGTATGCCCCCAGACGTAGAAGAATCCAGCTCTCGATTCAGCAATCATTCAGCTGAATCGAGCATATGGCCCGGTACGAGATTTATTCCCCATATGACATTATTAGCACAGGTTGAAGCTCGTTGCCGGACACAAGATGCTCGACAGAGTTATGGTTACCACTTCACTTTACTCACTGCTTATGCGGTAGTAAATCACTAGTCCCCTATGCATCCCCAAAATCTCCTCCGAATGGGAGGGATGTCAAAGTGTCCGCTTAAAGCAATATGCGGACGCTGATGCTTAGGCATCTACTGAAGGGGACAGAATGGTGCGAGCTAAAAAATTATGCTCGCACCTGCTTTAGGCGAGCAGGAATGCGTGCCACATGCTCATGCCCGCAGCCTCCCGCATAATCACAGCTTGTCCAGGAGGGACGAAAGCTTATGTTGCTGCTGCTTGAGCATGTTACTAAGAAAGAAGGGTAGACAGGATGATGTGCCACATCCTTGTCAACATCGATTCCGCGGACAAGGTGAGGCCAGTTCGTGTCTACTCAAGACAAGGTTTAAATTCAAAACCTTAGTCAGATATCTATAGTTGTGTAATAGATTAGTCTTCTTCAAATATGAAGGTTGTAATAGAATACAAAGTGTTGCAAAAAGAAAAAGAAAAAATATATGTACTTTTGTTCGCTAAGATTTTCTAGTTCAAGCCTATTTGAGGTCGCACCTAAGCCGGACAACCCGAACAAAGACGAACGAGCCCAAGTCTATGTTCACCTAACGAATGAGTTCGTACTCTGATTCCCGCAGCAAAAAGCGAGTAATGGGTACGCAGTCGCAAAAGACGACTCGTACTTACAGATACCCGTAGCACAAGCGGGTGATGAGTGCGGGGTCGCAGCTAAATAAGACGGCCCTAGTACGAAGTGATCGCACCTAAATAAGACGATCGCGCACCAAGAAATGGGGGGTTCATAAAGTAACCCATCTGGTCGCACCGAAATAAGACGATCAACCGATTGCAACGTCAATAAGACAATCAAAACCGAAAAAAGTCAGGAGCGGGCATAGGCAAACCCAATGTTCGAATTCATTCAGAAGAAAAGGGGCAAAGACTGGAAAGCAACAAAGCGAACACGAAGCAACAAAGCAAACATCAAGCAACACAAGTATCAATTTTCATCCTCAACAATTATCAAACAATCAGGTTAGAGGAAACAGCTCAAAGATGTAATCCATCCATTCGATTGTAAATATGTTCGAACAAAAGACATGAAGTCAGCAAAAACTACAAGTATTAAAGACATTGTTCGAACAAAAAGCGAAGAAGACAAAAAATTACACAACGTATATTCGACAAAACAAAAATAACATCAAGGAGCAAATTCATAATTGGGGGTAGAAAGGAGAGAGATGTCGAACAAATTGTGCTCAAATTTCTCAAAGAACAACTCCTTCAAGATGGTCGGTACCAAATGCTCGCCAAGGGTACATTCTACTCGGTCTCGGGAGGTCCCTTTGCTCGGCTCGCACTGACTGACGGTTCGCAGACTCGGTCAAGATTTTGGCCAAGAACACCGGTAGGTATTCATATCTCGAGCCATCTTCCTCATCCGAACCGGATCATCAACTTTGATCCTTCCGGAAGAACGGAGAAATCACACGATCATTCAAATCTAACATTGGAAGGTTGCGATCCGGTGGGGTTGTCGATCGTCTTCTTTGAAAACCGGATATGAGAGGGCAATTTGTTCGTTTCTTTGGATGCATGGCGAAACAGACTGATAAAGATCGGGCGAAGGCACAAATGTAGGAGAAGTTGGACATGGAATCAACATACTCATCATCGTCGCAGTTTTGAATTTTTCGAGACCCAAGCGAGTGTTGGTCTCCTCGGCAATGATGATAATTTGTTGGCGGCGTATCCTCTCATTTTCCATAGCCTCGACACCAGCTTCGAGTCTACGGCTCAACATTCATATCCTCCCGAGCTCTTCAGATAATCGCCACCTCCTCCCCGAGTGAATCAATTCCTCCTTTGTCTGGCGAAAGCATCTTCCCGAGCCAGGTGGCATCTTTCCGAAATTGGCGAGCATTTTCTCGAGCCTTGTGGGCATCCTCCGAGCACAGTGAGCATCGGCTTGTCCGAAGAAGATTGTCCCCTGAGCCAACCTCGATTCATCCCGAGTCCCGCTCAACTCGCCCACATTTTCTTCAAGTTCTCGATCAAAGCCAAGTAGTTGGCATGGAGGTTAAGTGATCGAGCATAGCCTTTCTCAAGAACGACCATAGATTGGCCCTACAAGCACTGCACCGGATGCAAATTTTCCAGGGGAGTGGGACCCGTAGTGGACTCTTCCAGATCGGTAGTCCATGCTCGAACAGGAGTCTGGCAAGCTTTCTGAACATGCTCAGGAATGCCAGAACCTTGCTAACACTCTCTACGAAAGCGTAAGTTTCTTCGATTGGGCATCAAGGGCGAAACCTACTCAACCTATATATACACCCGAGCAAACATTATGAGAAAAGCAAGGGTAACCAAAGCAAAAACAGATCGAACAAAATGTACCTATTGACACGAGTCGGATCCCATCCCAAGAATGATTTATCCTCAGGGGACCGGAGTTCAGGATTCAACGGAGTCCATGATCGGGGCCCGGCAGGAGGCGGAGAAGATGTGCCAAACTCCATTTCAACGATCTGTGAAATTGGACCAAACACGGAGGCGGGCCGCCGACGCCGACAAGAGGGTCCGAGTCACCCTAACGACATCAAGATCGGTCTGAAGCTCGTTTCACTTTGCTGGCCGTCCGAAGTTTGTTCGCTGTCCTCGCCACGATCTCCACCCTCGGTCTTTTCTACGACGGTTCGTTCACTAAACCCTTGCTCAGCCGAATGAGTGCTCCTTTGCGCTCGACTCGATTCCCCAGGGCCGGACGCGGATCGGTTTGCCTGCTTTCGTGTCCCTACTCGTTCATTTGAGCCTCCGCTTCGGGCTGAATCCGAGCAAGCTCCTCATGGCCTTTTTTCTTCGAGCCATCTCAAAGATGTTCGGATGTACTCACAACAATGGTCACAAAGGAAAGCTATAAACAAAATAATTCAAGACACACAAAAAAGGATAACAATGAAAGCGAATGGCATAAAACTTATACAAATACAAGAGGCAATCCTTACCAAAGAGGATTAATAAAGAACAAGATGATGAGGAGGCACGAACAAACCTCCTTTCTTTCTCGATCAGCGCCAGATTCGAGTTCTCACAGATCGCTCCGAGCGAGACTCAGATCAATTTGCCAAACGCCGCTAAAATAAATTGCTGTTTGTCTCCTTGTCCGTCGTCAACTAGAACCCCAAATAAAAAAAGCGAGTTAAAATTAGTTCAAATCGAAGAACGAAAAGACACAAAATCACTTACTTCGCATACCCCCGTCGGGGATGTCTAAACGAGCATTTGGTTCGCTTCGAGGGTCGGCTCTTCCAATCGCCCCGACGAACCAAAACTTTTCCTTCCAATCACCGATTTTGTTCGCACATCCTCAATGATTTTGCACTTGGCATTAGCTTGCATGAACAACCACCGTGTTCACCCCTCGGACGGGTCAAGTGCACCAATCGAAAGCAAGCTCGATTCTTTGAGGATAGTATCTTGGCTTCATCTTGCGAACAAAGTCGAAACTCATGATCATATGCCACCCGCTCGCTTGAGCTGCGTAATGGTGATGTTCCATTCCACGAAAAACGGGTGATGGCGGATGGAGGGGAAATCGAGGCCGAACTTCCATTGTGTCTAAATTTACAAATGACACAACCCTCGGGGGGTTGGTCCGCCCCTTCAGCCAAACTCGGTACCCGAAAAAAGACATCTTTTGGGGTTTCATAAATCCAATGCAAAAGTGAGCCTATTCAAGATCAATTATGCTCGCTATCTTGCTCATTGGTACTCATTCTCAACCCTAATCCTATGAGGTTGCTTTCGGGCCAATCGAAACTATAACGAGCATTATACTCAAGTATATCGTTGGACTATGAGGGACACCAACAGTAGTACTTCAAGCTCATAATTTTGCTCGCCAACTACCCCTATGTTCGATTCGCTTATATTTACATTTACAAAATTTCCCCCCTCACAACATCGTCATTCCTACCTACATCGACATTATCAACAGCCCTAGACCCAATTTGAATTTGGGGCAAAACATTATCACTTGAATCGTCCGAAGAATCATTACGGAATAAGTCCCTATCCAATTCATTTAGGGCTTCGTCAGAATCGAAGGAAAGAACGGCAAACGGTTGCCGAATTTGCCAACGAATTCCTAAACCCGAGACATTCATCTCCTACAAGATTTATGCCGCCACTGGGATTCTAACGACAGAGGGGAAGAAGAACTATGGTGGTCTAATTTCTAGAACCAAGAGTTTGAATGAGAGGCCATAATCACAATTAGAGAAAGAATGCAGCGGTTACCTGAGTAAAATTCTTCGCCGGAATGTTGAAGCCCTTGCCGGAAATTTTCAGACACAGAAAAGATTGAAAGACAGAGGTAAAAAGAAGGAGAAAATGGTTTAAGGCGGAGAAGCAAGGTATATATAAATATTGGGTTCGATGTCGAAAATTCAGCACAGAATACGAAACGACATCGACCATGGCCCAATAAGATTTTAACAGTCGGGCCCCATGTTGAATACAAAATGACCCGGCTGGGGGTATTGTTGTGTTCGATATAATAAATCAGGATTAATCGAACGCGTAAGAGCGACACGGGTAATATTTATTAAAATAATCATGCCCAACGGACAAGTATTCGCCACTCAGGTCAGGAAAGAAGGAATCAGATGAGCTAAGTCAAGAAGGCCACAAACAAATCTGAGGACTCAGGCGGCCAAAATGACTCAGATATCCTGAGGGTCAGTATGTTCACACCTCAGATATCCTGAGGGTCAGTATGTTCGAAGACCTCAGATATCCTGAGGGTCAGTATGTTCGAAGACCTCAGATATCCTGAGGGTCAGTATGTTCACACCTCAGATATCCTGAGGGTCAGTATGTTCGCACCTCAGATATCCTGAGGGTCAAGATATTCAAGACCTCGATATCCCGAGGGTCAAGATGTTTCAAAGACCTCGATATTCTCGAGGTCAAGATGTTCACACCTCAGATATCCTGAGGGTCAGTATGTTCGCACCTCAGATATCCTGAGGGTCAGTATGTTCGAAGACCTCAAATATCCTGAGGGTCAGTATGCTCGCAAAGACAACATTCTCAAGAATCGTGCATCCCGGCGGTCGAGTGCTCGACACTCAGATATCCCGAAGACCCGAACATCCTAAGGGCTCAGTGTGCTCGAGGAGGACAATATTCCAGCATAAAACTGATATGGTTTAATGGGGCGAACAAATCCAACCGAGCAAAAGATTACTTTGGACGACCAAAAGAGTGCCTTACAGACAAGTAAGCTCCAAGATCAACCAGGAAGACGAAGTTGAAAACGTGGCAGCATTACGTGAGTTATTGCAAGACCCGAAGTCTCCAGCTCATGCTTGCCAAACCAGCTCATGCTTGTCAAAGCACTATAAATAGAAGAAAAAAGAATAAGAGACAGGTTCAGAAAAATTCCCCAGAAAGAGTGATACCCATACTTGAGAGGCAAGGAATAGAAAAATTTGAGTGATCATACTAGAAACCCTAGCACTCAGAGCCTAACTCTCCAAACTATCTTCATCTGCAATGATTCATCTTCATAAGGTGTATCAAATATTGTACGTGTAAAGCTCGCAATACTACATCCTGGCTTGGCAAGCCCCCAGAGTAGTCATTTCCTGACGAACTGGATCAACAAATCCATCTTTTTTACAGCTTATCGTACACGTGCATGTTTTGTTTGTGAGTTGTTATCATAATTAGCCACATAATACTCTCGATAAAAAACGACTCGCAACATATAGCAAATAAAAAGCATTCAATTATTAGAAAATACGAAGGAGTAAGGTATCGAACTCGCGTGTCATGAAGGGCTAAGACTTCTATTGGAAAGCGCAGCCAACTTTGCTACCGAAATTTAGTCTGGCAAATTGCAGCATACCTGATAATATACATATACATAAATATATGTATACAATAAAAAAAAGTCGGGCCTAGAAGGAGTCCATACCTCTTGTGGTCTTGGTAGCGCGCCGCTGAACTTTCTCGGGTTCGATTCGTAAAAAATTAATATTAATTTAATTATAATTTGTGCTTATATATTTATAAAACTATTTAAAACGAACATGTTTATTTAGGCAAAGTATTTTTTTGATGTTATTACTACGCACCACATCATGACATCACGTGTATAATTGCATCATTATATTGTGTTGAAATATATGTATGCTTGCAAGTGTATTTATTTATATCACTACATCAATAGTACAACATTTTCTTTAATTTAGTCATTATAAAGGTTTGGCACATAGCGATGAAAATCTCAAGGGTCTTTTATTTCAAATTTTAGATTAACAATAGGACCCATCAATTGTATGGTAAAAAACACACACACACATCAATTATACATTGTAATTGATGCATATGAATTTTTGTCCAAATTTTAATGTCAAGAAAGAATTAGAGGTCAACTCAATTAGGGTTTGTAAAACGTGGATGCATGCGCACTTCCCTGATTTTTAACTTGTACATGATGTAAATGTGTAATTGCTTTGTTGGGTCAACAAATACCTAATTACAACTATTCAATGGCAAAAACACAAGATCAATAAATTTGTGATCAATAAATTTAATTTGAATTTTGATGCATTATTTAGTTTCCTGTCTTACGGGAAACTATCAAAATTAAATAATTTTGAATTCTGATGCATTTGTTTCTGTCTCACCGACAATAAATTTGTCATTATTTTTTAATGCATGTAATGTGTTTGTTGATAATAATTGATCATCGCAAATGACCACGAATGTAATTACATGTGCTAAAGTTTATACACTTAGGGGTTAGGGGCTGTTTGGCACGACTTATAAATTATTTAGGAACTTATAAGTTCCTTATTTTTTTTTATCAGCAAAATAAATATTTTATTATCAAAAGAGGGTATCAGGAATACCCTCCCAAAAGAATAAAGTCCAATATTACAATAGAGAGCCAACCAGGCCAGGAACTAGAGTTACACTCCTAGCCATATTTCAAGGTAAAACAGTAGTACCAAAAACCAAAACTCCAAGGCCAGAAAGAGCATTAAAGTACATTAGTAGGATTCATGCACCATTGATGAAAAGAAATTTTCTTGCCCCAGCGTCTCTTAGCGTTAATCCAACTCCAAAGGCAGGATTTTAAGTCCTCCACCAAGTCCTTAAGCTCCGATTTAATGTTTCAAAATATCAAGTTGTTACGAGCTTTCCACAGTATCCAGATAATACATTCCCATAAGCTCACCATGAGTATTCTCCCCTCCTTTCCTTTGATAAGCCTTATCTTCGGATTAGAGGATAGAGCCGTACTCAAGCCGAACCATTTGATGCATTCCATCCAGAATAGAGAAGAAAATTTGCATTCAAAAAGATCATGCCTAACAGTTTTCAAAGTCTCATTACAGAAGGCACAGTACCCGGAAACATTAGAAGGTAGAGCATTCCGGCTTCGTAGCTTTGACGACATTGGTATCCATTCCCAAATAACTCTCCAAGCATGAATACGGACCTTTAGGGATGATATCTTGTTCCACAGCAACTTGAACACCTCTCTGTCCTCTTCCCTGTTTGTCTCCTTCAACTGCATCAGATTTATGTAAGCGCACTTCGTAGAGTAACTTCCTTCCTTAGCCTTGTTCCACTTCCAACAATCCGGACGACCTTGAGTAAGCGGGTACCTATTAATAAAGTCAATAACATTATCAAGGGATTCAAGAAACCTCAGATAAATTTCTCCTCCAATGCCACTTCCACCTCCAAACTCTCTCAACCCATTCCCTCATTTCCTCCACTCTCGCATCCCTCTTAAGACATAAGTTGTAAAATCTAGGAAATTTTAGTTTTAGAGGTATCTCTCCCGCCTAGCACTCATCCCAAAAGAACGTATTACTCCCATTTCCCACTTCTTTATCCAAACCTGAGAAGAACCACCCCTCACCTCCTTCCCCGATAGCCCTCAAGACCTCACCCCACCAACCCGTCGATTTACCCTCTCTCACCCCCCTTCCTGCACTTAGCCCAACTCCCCATGACACACCCCATCTCGATCTAATCACTATAGTCCAAAGACTACTCCCCTCCACATAGAACCTCCACACCCACTTCCCCAACAACGTCTTATTTAAGCATTTCAAGTCTTTCACCCCAAGACAACCCCCCAGCTTTGTTTTTGCAAATGATTTCCCATTTAACCCAAAAAAATTTGTAGACACTCTCATTACTACCACCCCCAACCCCCCACTAGGGATGCTCACGGTTCCGAACCGGCGGTTCCAAAATTTCGGGAGGGGAATCCTAACCGGTTTCGTGGCCAAATCAAGGCGGTTTCGGTTCGGTTTCAATTATTTTTTTTTCTTTTTTTTTCTTATGTTTCTTAGTTTTTTGGATCTAAAATTTGAAGGAATGTATAGATAGATCATGAAATTGGACATTGTTATTGTTAATATGAGAATTTAAATTGAAGATTACATTAATAATTGAACTATTATAAATTAGTAGCTATTACAAAGTAATTGAACTATTACAAAATAGTAATTCTAACTTAAAATAAGCTAGTAATCTACTATTACAAATTAATTGAACTATTACAAATTTACAAATTACAAAGTGAACTATATCGAATTAGTAATTACAATTACAACTTAAAATTTTAAATTTTACAAAATAAATTTGGGGGAGGGGGGGGATTTAAAGAAATTGGACTTGAGCTTAAATTTAAGAAATAAACTTAGAAATTCTAAGTTTGAAACTTAAAATTAAGTTGCCTACGTATCCAAATAGGAATCAAAGTCCACGTAGTTCTCTTACCTCAAACTTACCTCGTTGATTTGGATCGATTCGATTCTTCATGCATCACTTCCGGTGGTAGTTTCTTCGAAGCTATCTTGATCATCATTATCAATTAATTCTTGACTTCTCTTTTCGGCTCTTACCCAATCATCAAGCAAGCATTGGTTTTCCATGTTTTCAACGGTCATATTCGATCTCGTTGCATCCAAAGTGTAGCCTCCCAAACTAAAAGCTTGTTCAACGGCAACGGTTGAGGCGGGAGATGCAAAAATTTCTCTTGCTAGCATTGACAATATTGAATAGATATTTTTCATCCTCGACCACCACTTTAGTATATTAAAAGTAGTGTTGTCTTCATCTTCATCAAGCGAACAAATGAAGAGGATAAATAATGATCAAGTTCGTAATAAGGGTTAGAAGTAGACCTTGGATGTTTTTGAGAACGCTCATCATAGAAACCCGTTAATATATCTTTTTCTTGACTCATAGAAGAGCCACCACCAAAATTTTCTTCAAAACCGGGACCATTAAATTCTCTAAATAAAGACATTAAAGTAACTTTAATCCGATTACCAGTTTCTTCCGGATTAGGATATACATCACCTTCACCCATGACCATATGTCTATTAGGAAATAAATAATTATAATACATATTTAACATCATTATTAATCCATCCAATCTTACTCTAGGATCAAACACTTTAGCAACCAAGAATAGATCGGGAATATTTGTAAAATATTTTTTCCATTTTTGCATCATAGAGAAAGTAGCACCACTTAATAAAGGATTTGTAATATTTTCATTTAACACATGAGCAACTTTAATACAATAATCAAGCGCTAAATTACTAGTAGGATAATAAACACCGGATAACACTTTTGTGGAATCATTAAAAATTCCCAAAATTTTACACAAAGAAGTGCATGAATCCCAATATTGAGGATATAAACTAATACCACAATTTTCTTGAGTAAAAAATGTACATAAAGCGTCTTTATAATCCATAGACTCCTTTAACAATTTATACGTGGAATTCCAACGAGTTGACACATCAAGAGAATTTTTTTTGGGATGCATATTGTATGTTCTACAAAAAACTTTCCATTTTTTCAACAATTTTGAATGTCTCGACATATAAAAAATAGCTGATCTAATAGGACCAACTTGTTCTTTCAAAGCATCTAAACCATCTTGAACACATAAATTTAAAATATGATACATACATCTAACATGAAAAAATTTTCCACCAAGATATGGTTGACAAATATTTGTAAGATCTTCAATAGTAGTCGTATTTGTACTAGCATTATCAAAACCAATAGAAAATATTTTTTTAGTAAGAGCATACTCATTTAAAATATCATGCAATTTATCTCTAATATTAACGGCATTGTATTCCGTATCAAAATCTCTATAAGCAATCAATCTTTTGTTAAGAGTCCACGAATCATCAATCCAAGTGCATGTAACTCCTATATAACTATGCTTTTGAAAATTATCACTCCAAATATCCGCATATATACAAACTTTAACATTTAAATCGGCAAATAAATTAATCAAAGCATATTTATACTCATAAACAACTTTAGCAACATCACGAGTAGTAGTATGACGTGAAACTTTTTTTGCCGCGGGTTGAAGACCAAGGTTAACAAAATCATTCCAAAAGGGATTATCGGCAAATTGAAAAGGAATGTGTTGCGTGCACACAAATTTAGCTAACAATTTTCTATATTTCATTTGATCAAATGTAAATAGAGAAGTGAGGTTACTTACCTCGCCTTGAACTCCACCACCGCCACCGGTTGACGTAAATCCACGAAGTTGTGCTTGGTTTGAACTAATTTCAACTCTATTCGGGTGAATTTTTTTCAAATGTTTCTCGAATGTCCCATATCCCCCTCCTTTGACAAAAGAATATATTTTTTCACAATAGTTGCAATGAACTTTAATAGTACCATCCTCGTTGATCACTTTATTAAAGTGACGTGCAAAAATATCCAACTTAAGTTGAGCTCGACTTGGAGTTGGAGTTGGGGTTGGAGTTGGCTCGGCATTGGAGTCGGTTGGGTGGTTTTGACTTTCTTGAGTAGAACGTCGTGTACCTCGTGGTATAGCATCATCTTCAAGAGGGTTCTCATAATCGGGACCAAGTGTGGCCTCAATATCATCTAAACTCCACTCGATCGGTGCTGGTGGTGGTGGTTGTGGAAGACGAAAGGAAGAGATGGAAGAAGTTTTGCCTTTACCCTTACCCTTGCTTTGATGGCTTGCCATAATATGTATGTAAGTGTATATGTAAATAATATATAGTGTAGTGTAATATACTAATATGTAGTATAGTAGTATATTGTAATATATAGTGTATATAATATGTAGTATAGTATAATATGTAGTGTAGTATGATATATAGTTTAGTGTAATATACTAATATATAAATTATAGTGTAGTGTAGTGTATGTAATATGTAAGTAATGTAAATAATATGTAAATAATAAACTTTGAGAATTGAGTGAGAGTTGAGACTTGAGAGAGATGAGAAGAAAGTAATGAATTGAATCACTTTGGGGTGAATTTTGGAGTGGAATGAGGTGGTATTTATAGATGAAATCTTGAAAAAAAAAAATCGAAAACAAATGACCGAACCGGGCCGGCAGCGATTCCGGTTCGAACCGGCGTTCTATCTTGAATTCTTTTAATCTCAAATTGGATCTCAACGACTCTTTAATCCTGACCGTTGAATCTCAACGGGCTATAATTTTCAAAATGGCTAGAATTTTCAAAATTGAACCGGCGGTTCTGATTGAACCGTGGTTTCTTGCTTCGGTTTTGCTTTTGCTAGAACCGAATCAACCGTGGTTTTTTGCTTTTGTTTGATTCCTAATCGAATCATGAACCGGGATTCAGAAACCGAGGTTCTTGTTCGGTTTGAGCATGCCTACCCCCCCCCCCCCCCCCCCCCACCTCCACAAGAAACGTCTTTGAAGTCCAACAATTTCGCTCAAGGTTTCTTTAGGTGCACGATACTTAGACAAGTAGTATACCAGAAGGGCCGACAAAACATCATTAATCAGGGTAAGTCTTCCACCGATGGAGATATTCATACCTTTCCATTTCTTCAACCTGCTTCTGATTTTTGTCAGAACTTGATCCCAATTGAAAACTCTCTTGTGAATACTTTCCACTTTAATTCCCAAGTAGTAATACGAAACTACACCCACTTGACAACCCAAATGGACAACAAACTCGTGTAAGGTCTCCTCATCAAGATTAAAACAAAAATATTGCACTTGTTACGATTAACTTTTAACCGCGAGACCAGCTCCAAGTTAGAAAGGAAGCGTTTGATGAAGAAAACATTCTCCCATGAAGCTTTGCCAATGAAAATTGTGTCATCGACAAACTGGAGGTGGGAAATATGGACGTCATCACGCCCCACAAAAAAGGGATGAACATGTTATTTTGGATTGTTTTCTTCAACATGATGCTCAAACCTTCCGCTGCCAAGAGGAATAAGAAAGGAGAAAGTGTTGGGGAATAGTGTGTCCGGATCTATTCGAGGTGCAATTAAATGCATATTTAAATTGAACAAATATTTCTAACATGAATTAACCTATTAATTCAATTAGCAAATACCAACAAAAATCATGCGTATAATTTATTTCACGTAAATCCTACACATGCGGAATCTAGGAGTTTACGAGAAACATACCTTTCGGAGTGACAACTTTTGAGTAGATGGATCAACCCAAATTCCTTCTCAAGTATATCCCACGTCCTTGCTCGTAATCTGGTGGAAGAATTCTCACGAACAATTATAACAAAAGAGAAAGAAAAATATTGCACCACCTTTGTGGATTTCTATTTTTTCCAAGATTGAAATTGTGTTGGGGATGAAAAACTCATCCCCTATTTATAAGAACAAAGGGACGAAAATTTGAGCTAGATTAGGGTTATGATAAATTTCTTTGATATCTTCTCAAGATACAATCTTGAATATATCTCATATATTCTATTTTCCATAAATAATCACAAAATATTTTCGAAAATAACAAGAATAAAGAATCAAGATTTGATTTCTTGAATTTATGGGATAATCTTGTATTCCAAGAATACTTATCCTTTTCCATAAAATCTTTTCAAGAAAATATTTTCTCTTTTTTTTCCTACATATTTTTCGAAAATTTAGGAATAAATTAGGCAATAATATTTTCTTCTTCTTTTCATTAATTAGACTTATATTGGGTTACTTGAGGGGCCTTTAGGAGAATTAAGATTGGACCTTCAATGGGATCTGAATTTCTAATATTGAGCCATAATATCATTCAGTCCATTAATATTAATTTACTCCACTATAAAATTAATATTGCACTATCCATCTTAACCCATATTACGATAATATGGTTCCCGGTTATTATTTCCTGTGTTTAAGATTATTTAGTCCATTAATTAATTAAGCCACTAAAAGACTTTATATTAATTAATATATTTTTCCTTTGAGTAAAGATAACTCAACATTATTATCCATACCTGAAACTAATTCAAATTGCAAGATTTGGTATGATAAAACTTTTGAGTCCACCAAAGGGACAAATCAGACAAGACCTTCCTTGCACACGTTGCTCTGTATTAAATCTTAGCAATTGACATGTAATTAATTTTATTTTTTTTGGTCGGACAAAGTTAGATGTTAGTTGTTAGTAGTTAGTACACCAATCACCCAAATACTCCACGAAATCGCCAATACACCTTATAACTCCCATAACTCCAATTCGTTTTCAGAGGGAATCGAATCTGGGTCTCTCACTCAAATGAGAAGCCCAGTGGCCAGGTGGGCTAAGCCACCTGGTTAATTGACATGTAATTAATAATATTGCCCAAAATACAAAGTATAGAATCACTTTCTGATTCTAAACCCAACACAGATCAAAACAATAAATACTAATTACACACAATCTTATTTAAGTGACCGAGGTTAAGAAATCAACAACCACTGAGGTCTAATTCTTTATCCCATAAGTCAGTACAGAATAATTTATCCTCTCTGTAGATCCTCTTCATCACATCACAATGTGTTAGTGCAATCTCTTGGTCAAGATAAATCAATCTGAACTTTGCATTTCAACCTTTACCAATGGAGTGTTCAATTCCATCTAGGTTGTGAAGATTTACTTATTTACAAGGAACTCTTAATGTGATCTTCTGTGATCGGGTATCACCACATTAACTACAATGCAATATGTACTAATATTGAACGGTTTGCAGTAAATAAATAACATTCATTCATATTTAAAGCAACAGTGATAAAACATTTATATTCAGTAAATTAGAGTACATTAGTCTGTTATCATGTAAAAGCATACTTTCACGTATAACCCAACAGAAAGAGGATCTCCTTGCCTAAGACCACGCTCCAAATGATGTTTCACCCTTCTGAATTTTTAACACATGGACCCATGGTATGGTGGTTCACTGAATATTTTTTATTATTTCACGTGTTATTCATCCATACTATAAAATATAAAGTGAAATACCAATTATAGTATTCCCCCACAAGAAAGGAGAAATTTATACAAGGACGAGAGTATATTATATTAAAAATATTTTTTAAAAATTATTAATAAATTTATAAGATTTTTAAAATAAACTTAGCGACATTCAATATATTACACAATAGCATCAATGTTGATTAGAGAATTTTGAACAACTCTCATGACCATTGTTACCATTAATTATATACTTTTTGAACTCTCAAACCATTGAGATACATTATTCGATTTATTATGTCCACCACTCTCCAGTTAGAAATAAGACCCTCAAGAGCAGCCATATGGTCCAAAGTCTAGTTGAATAACATCACACACATATTAAATGTATCAAGTGTAAATATAATATCATGTTAAATAGTAATATTACATGAATAATATAATACTTGGGCAAATATATAATATTGTTTTGAGGTAATGTCTTTGTGACCCGATTTAATTCAATTTTGAGTTTTTTATCCACATACCTTTTAGCCTGTAATATGTATTTCTATATTAAAATAAATAAATTCTTATGTGAGACGCTTTCATTGTGGGACGGGTCACCAACTAATACAAATTAACACTACTTTTTAAAAAATGTTAAAATATTATTCCAAATTATGCTCTATCTAACCGTGAGATTATATCTCACACAAAACCTACTCTTTTTATAAAATATTGCAACGATACAAAACCTCGTATGAGACGGTTTCTTACATAAAATGAGGCACAAACTAATACAAACCAACATTCATTATTTTTAAAGTGTTAAAGCGTTATGCCCAAATTATATTTTGTCTCATCGTAAAACCGTCTCACGCAAATGTGTTTATTCTATAAAATATTACATAGTACAACATTATATATAAATATTTGGGCTTCAATACGAAAAAGTTGTGGCTTTTGGAACCTAAAAATTCATTATTGATACTAAATAATCCCAAAAGCTATTTTAAAACATTCGAACATTGAATTTAGGGTATGAAGAAGAATTGTGCACAGGTCATCTGTTTATGTAAGTGCGGGCCCAGTGTAGGGAAATGTTTAGCCATTAGAAGATACGAAATGAATTTGGACCATCCTTATTGCATAAATATTCTTGTGTCATGTCATGGCCCCAAACCAAAAGTTCTACTAGATTCAGTTTAGTGGATTCTTCAATTTATTTTATCAGGGACAAAACCATATGACCATATTCATGTAGCTTGCCAATAAATTAATATTGGGCTCAATAATGGGATAAAAAGGTGCACTTCCCCATCATATTACAACGCTAAAAGAAAAAAAAAACTCACACTCAGTTGGATTCTATTATAATTAACTATTTTTATTATCTTTTAATTTTCATATTTTGTTTTATTAAACAGTAAATGTGTGCAAAATTTATGTGTATGTGTGTATATACTAAGAAACATAAATAATTTGTGATTGATGTTGGTTGGATTTAATGGATGTCAATTCAAGAATTTGAATCATTACTTGTATGATTTTAAAGATTGTTCTTCATCCACAATGTATGGAAAGGTGCTGAAAGGTTATCAGCTTACATGGCCGAATCAGATGATAGATCTGATAAACTTTATTGTTAATTAAGGCGGTTATTTTTAGCTCTGCCTTTTTCTTCTTATTGAAATACCAATTTGCCGCATAGTGCAAGAAAAAAAAAATTGTTGAATACTTCCTTCCTTCCCGATTTTGATTATCCACTTTCCATAAATAGTCGTTCTAATTTTGTTTATCTATTTTCAAATAAAGCAATAAAACAACATTTAATACTATTATTTTTCTCCACCAAACCCACTTTACACCATTTAATATTATTATTTCTTTCCACCAAATCCACTTTATACATTTTACACCATTTAATACTATTATCTCCTATTTTTTTTAATCTCCGTGTCTACAGTAAATAGATAATAAAAAATAGGACGGAGAGAGTAGTTCTTACCTACTACCTCCGTCTCCCAAAAGTATCTTCGATGATTAAAAAACATTTTTATTTATAATGTAAATTTAATAATTTATAAATAACAATTTTTTTTATTTTTAGTCAAGTCCAACAATTACTTAATTAATTAAATCATTATTAGATGATGAAAATCAAAAATTGTATTTATAAATGAATTAAATTACGTTTTTCACAAAACATGTTTTAATCAATGAAAGATATCTTTTTTTGGGGGACGGAGGTAGTATTATTTATAGTAAAACTGTTAAACAACTATAAAGATAACCTGAATTGATATCCTTGTAAACATATTTTGTCAATTTGTTTAATAAATTAATTGCAATTTAATATTAAACTTATTCAAGAAGTACTTGACATTGAATATATAGTTATAAATTATAATATTGCCCTTATTAAATTGTAGAAATGAGTGAAAATAGTCACTAGAAGTTTACACCATGTTTTTAGCAATTTAAAATATATATATTGGTTTTAGCAACTTTTACAAAAATTGACCTCATATATTATGTGACACGAGACATTATCATTGGCACAAACACAAGTACATGATACTAATGGGGTTTTTTTTTATAAATTTGACTAAAAATAATACTATAAGTTATAAATCGTTAAAAACATAGTATAAAATTTAAAAATTGTTAAAATAAAATCTGGTCATATTAAGATATATGTAGGAGGCAATTTCCCGTTAGATAACATGGAGTATAACTTGTTTATAAATTTCCTGTTCACCTTTCAATCTGAAAAATTTACAGATTTTCTATATGTATGATGATTAAAGTTTAATAAAAAAGATTGGGCCTGTTAAAGCTTCGGCACTACCTACCAGCCCAGCGCGCTCACCCATACTCCGTGGGCTGATCCTGGGTAAATGGGCTGAGTTGAATCGTTTTACATTCTCCCTAATTTTACTGTTCTGGGTCTACCAATTTTATGGGCTTCATTCTTGGTAAGAAATTTAAATTTTTGGGGTTTTTTCTTTTTAAATTCATATATAAAATTAGAGAAAATTGATTTTTTCGTCCTGTAAGTTCGACCTATTTTAATCTTGGTCTTAGTAACTTTGAGTTTTTTATCTTAGTCCTATAACTTTGTAAAATTCAACTTTTTGGTCCTATGAACTGCTATCAAAAGTAGTATTCCAAGTAATTCTGACGTGGAATTTTTTTATTTTTTTTATTAAAATCAATTACACCTAGACCAAAATATCATGCTTACTGTACACAGAACTCATAGCCTGAAGCCCGCATAAACACACATCACGATTAAAAGCAAAACACACACCCAATTCGTCTCCCCTGAAATTTGATAAAGTGCAAAATCAAAATCCCAATATGCAAAATTGATCGTTAATCACAGGGGGGAAGGAAGTGACCGTGCACGACGAAAATAAGAAAACCCTCACAAGACCATGAAAACGGCTAAAAGTGCAGACATGAAATATTTCTAGGATACAAGTTTATTAGGACATTTCATTTTAACTGGGTGGTTCTCACCGGAACACTGCCCACCAACAAATAATCAATTCCCAGACCAAGAGATAGGTGAAACGGTATGAGCACAATTTTATCCATTGAACTAGGTTCAAATAACTATAATTTTTCTTAATCTAAAATTGAATTTTACTAGAATTAACCCAAATTCAAGACCATCATGACGACAAAAAATCGTTGCCACACAGCATCGAAGATAGATTGAATAAGTTCAATTAGGTCACCAAACACTAAATTGAACACATACTAGCTCCATCTAATTCCATCTAATATTCTAACTCTCGAGAAACATCAAAAGAAAAGCAAAAAATTGAGAAAGACATGGACAACCAAACATTAGAAAACAACTTGTGAGGGTGAGGGTTTTCTCTTATTTTCGTGCACTGTCACTTCCTTCCCCATGTGATTAACGATCGATTTTGCAGATTGGGATTTCTCACTTTATCAAATTTAGGACAAAAAGTTGAATTTTACAAAGTTATAGGACTAAGATAAAAAACTCAAAGTTATTAGGATCAAGATCAAAATAGGTCGAACTTATACGACGAAAAGATCAATTTTCCCATAAAATTATAAATAAATACGTATTAACTTGTTTAAGAAAAAAGTATTAACTATTCAAACCCGCTCCATTATTTGCACGGATTGGGTCATCAAAGTTGACAGGGTGGGCAGGCCGCCCGTTCTAATCAGAAATTTTGTTCTTGTAAATGACTAATCTTTGAACATGGATAGTTTCCTTTCCAAAAATAATACTAATAATTTAGTTGGTGAGTCTCTTGTGCACCCAAGTGTACCGTGCACTCATGCAATAGAATGACACATTTTAAAAAATATTTGACCCATTGAATATATTAGACATGTTCTGTGGATACATGAGTAGGGTTGGGGCGAGTGCACCAGTTGCACATGAGTCTTTGTCAATTTAGTTTTGTTATACACTCTTTTACAGAAACTATCCGTCTCATAAGTATAAAGTAATTACATTATTTTTAATTATCTCTCCTAATATTCCAAAAAAATCCATTTTAATTATAAAAGTTGAAAAAACTATAGTTCTCTAGTCAAACGTCACTTGATCTCTTAAAATATTAATAAATAATTAATTTTATTATATAAAAGTAGGAAGTTTTTTACCAGCTTTCGCCATGCATCAGTTCCGAAGCAATGTCTCAGTTTTGAAGCAATGTCCTTTCGCCATGTGTCAGTACCTAAGCAATATTCCTCTGCCATCTGTCAATTTGAAGCTTATGTTTCATTAAAATTCAACAATTTTTTTTTTAAAAAAAGGCATTAAAACTCAACAATTAAATCCCAGCCATTAAAACAATTAAACTCAATTTAAGGCAAATCCTCCTCCCACCACGTTTCTATTAAACTCAATTTAAGTGTTTTGTGTGCGTGGAAATAAATGTAGAAAAAACCTTATGTCCTCTAATTTCTACCATCAACTATTCAAATTCAAAGTGGTGCAAATTGTGATTTTTGTGGATGTAAAATCTACTCTGATTTAAGTGGGTTCTCAACTTCTCATATGTTTGGTCTTACAGACTTTCTCATTTAAGTGCGAAGATGCTCACGTGTGAGTCGCCAGCAGATGGCTGCCTTTCGGATGGTATTTTGGAAATGTGCGAGAGTCGACGGCGGATGGCAGCCTCTGTGATTTGTATTTGGTCGGAACCGCTTACAATTCATCGGTAACTGACGATTACTTTTGATTTTTGTAAATTGTTTAAATTTGTTTGTAGATGTTGATGAATATGCAAATTTCAAGCAACTTTGATGTCACAAACTCAATCTTTCTCCTGTTATTCACTTCGTCTTAATGCTAAAATTAGAAATTGAGTGTACTGATTAGTATAAACTTCGATAGCTGTCATTGTCCTTTTTTAGTTTGGAGAAGAGGAATAGATGGAGGCAGTGCGTTACATTGAGGTAAACTGCACAATTTGGGCTCAGACAAAGCACTTCTAGAATGGAGATTGGCATTGTATGCTTTCCTTAATTTTACTTTCAGGTATGCTTTAATTAGTGTTTCCTTGACTATGTTTTATTTTTTTCTTGCTTACTTTAAAATTTGTACCAGAGGCAAAAGGTAACTAAATATGGGATGGGACTCATGGGAGGGAGTAACATACTTCGATTGTGTTAAGGAAACGATTATGCCCGTTAGTATTTAGGATTGGTCAGAAAGGTGAGTTTACAAATGTATTTAAAGCGTGGTATAAATTTTACAAGTGACAAATAAATCTGGTCAAATCCATAAATTTGGAAGAGTTGGTGGTGAAAGACCCAACTAAACTAACACCTCACTCGACTTACCTACTTCCTTCAACATTTTCGTTTCTTTCATTCCACCATCTTACTCAATTTTGAACATTCTTTTTTCTCTACTTAATATAAGTCCTGCATTCGTGTGTTTTGCTATTAATTACGTTGTTGAATTTCTGAGTTTGGAGCAATGGCTGCGGAAAATTCTATGCCGCGACCGCGAGTGAAATTGGGAAGCCAAGGACCTGAGGTGAATATATGGAACTATACTACTCTTCGATTCTATATTTTATTTCCATAATTATATCATCAGTTAGAAGTTAATGACGTTTTCGTTTCAGTATGGAGATATTTGGAATTCTTGGGGGCACTGTTTTTTTTAGATCTATTTGGGTTTTGTTTTGTTATTTGGATTAAATTCTTGTAGTTGATGTTCAAAACTGTTCGAATTCACATTGTGGGGATCTCTTTTTTTTACCCCTCTACCATACTTTGTGAGATCAAATGTTTCTTTAACTCACTTTTCCAACATATTGAAATATAGGTCAATAAACATTTCAAGAACATAAAAAAAGGAATACAGAATTCAAATTGCATGTGCCCTATTCAATTTACCAGAAAATAACTGATTATGTAGAGATGAATTTCTGGTTAATTGATAACTTAGTAATATTTATGGAAACTGTTGGTTGAATATTGAGAGGCCACATCATATTTATACAAATAAGCTAACAACAGAAACTATACCTTACTTCATATTACAAACATCATATATGGCTAATGGCCTAATTGCATCACTAGTTTTGGTGAAATTCCTCGATTATTCCTACTGATTTGTGTAGTCTCATGAAACAATAACCAATTGATCTGACGTGATATATTTTGTCACTCAGGTTTCAAGACTTGGATTTGGTTGCATGGGACTCACTGGTTACTACAATGTTCCCATTTCAGTGGAAGATGGGATTGCAATACTCAAAGAGGCCTTCACTCAAGGCATCACATTTTTCGACACTGCTGATATTTACGGGAAAGACTTCGCAAACGAATACCTAATAGGCCAGGTAATTTATGATCCCTCGGGTGAAGAATAGGAGTTTCTTATACCCTTTGAATGATATCACAACTCCAACAATTTCAGGCACTGAAGCAGCTGCCTCGGGAAAAAATACAAATAGCAACAAAGTTTGGTTTTTATTCATTCGAGAGCTCTGGAATTACAATCAAAGGTACACCCGAGTATGCTCGATCCTGTTGTGAAGCTAGCCTGAAGCTTCTCCAAGTGGACTGCATCGATCTTTACTACATTCACATTTCATAAATCTAGCTATCTTATTTAATAGGGACTTCATTCTCATTATTCTCATGTTGATTAATTCCTTACTTCAGATGGAAGAGCTTAAAAAATTAGTCGAAGAAGGTAAAATTAAGTACATTGGTCTTTCTGAAGCTAGCGCGGACACTATAAGGAGGGCTCATGCGGTGCATCCTATAACTGCATTACAAATGGAATATTCCCTTTGGACGCGTGACATTGAACAAGAAATTATGCCTCTCTGCAGGTTTGTCCATCATCGTCCAATGCAATATATACCAAGTACTGTAATTGCATATGTTGCTTGTGTTTACTAGTAGGATTTTTCGATATATTACTTACCTATTTGGAACTTGATAGATAATTTAGTGGAATGAGTTTTGGCAGAGAACTTGGGATTGGTATAGTTACGTACAGCCCAGTTGGTCGTGGCCTTTTCGCTGGGAAGAAAGCCGTGGAAAGCTTACCTCAAGAAAGTTACTTGGTATGTGTGGAATTCTATGTCATCTCAAGTTGCAAACTTTGTTGCTAACTTCCTCTCTCTCGGTGTTACTAGCAATATCACCCGAGGGTTACTGGAGACAACTGGGAGAAGAACAAGGTCATCTATTTTCGAATGGAAGAATTGGCTAAAAAGCACAGTTGTACACCAGCTCAACTTGCACTTTCATGGCTTCTTCATCAAGGAGCTAATGATGATGTTGTACCTATTCCTGGTCAGTGAACCTTAATCATCATTATAATATCTTAATATTTCGAGAGTTGTGATTTCAAGGCGAAGTTGTAATTCTTTGTGCAGGAACAACTAAGATAAAAAATCTTCACGACAACATCGGTTCTGTGAATGTCAAACTGAGCGGCGATGATCTGAAGGAGATTTGTGAAGCTGTTCCCATTGAAGAGGTGGCAGAGAAGAACCAAGGTGAAGCTCTTTATAACATCTCATGGAGATTTGCTAATACTCCACCCCCAAAGCCCAAGAATATATGACTAGATTTACGTACATATCACATACCTTTTATCAGATAGCTATTATGTGATACTAATGTATTTTTGGAGCATAAGAATTGTCAATTTACAAAATTCTTGTACGTTTTAATAACATATTGTGGGTATAATATCTGCCCTGAATTGATCCCCTTTGGGTTTTGAGTGTTTTTAGTTGGCAAAGGTGAAAACAAGAATAAAAATTGGTGTTTTTAACAGGGAATAAATAATTTCCCCACTTCATTTTTTGTATCCAAGAAAGAGCACGAAACTCATTTTATTGAACTATCAAATGGATTTATGATGAGGCACACTTGTATAAGACCGTCTCACTATGAAACGAAATGTAATTTGAATATTGACGTTTTAACATTTTAGGAGGGGTGAACATTGATTGTGCTAAGGTGTAACACGTCTCATGCATGAGACCGTCTCATACGAGTTTTTGTTATTTCTGATTATTAGAGATTACATTAAATTATATAAATGATATATGACATTATTCAGTAGAATCAGTACCATTGAGATAGAAATGCTTATTAAGTTGGTGTGACTTAATTTTTTTTAAAAATAAGCATTTTTACTTTTTCATTTGAGTTCTAAAACATACTTCCCATTTCATTAAAATTGTGTTCATTTCGTTTTGACATGTTGTACGGAAAGATAAATTAAATCCGTTTATGGTCACAATTTTTTTTATTTTTATCGTCCAACAATCACTTATTACTCAAGCTATCATTATATTTTACTCAAAATCAATTATCTTATTTATAAATGGACTTAATTTACCTTTCCGTACAACATGTTAAAATAAAATGAGCACAGTTTTTATGAACGGAGGGAGTACTAGTTATATCAAGCAAATACTATTTATTAAAAAAATTATTCAAAAGCGAATGTAGTGTAAAATTTTATTTTACAATTACTTATTATCGATCAAATAAAAATAAAAATCACAAACATAGTTCCTAGGCATGAACACCGTCTTTAATTATTTACATAACTTTTGAACCATAAAAATCAGTTTTTTTTTTCCCTTCAAAATAAGGTTAATAACAAATGGTAATTTCTCCAATTATGTTTTTTACAAATTGCAATCTAATTATTTTTCTTAACAAAATGTAATCTGTATTAATAAAAATTAATAAATTTCAACCTTGACTCATGTTTTTTTAAATCTTTCTAATGAATTTCTTTAATTTGATGTTTGATAAAAATACTTTTTGGCATTATGGTATATACAACATATCATTTGTAACTATATTTAACAGAAAAGTTTCACAAAAAATAAATTTCGGATTATAATCGATTACTTTTTAATAGTATAAATTGCATTTTATTAAAAAAAAATTATAAATTACAATTTGTAAAAAACACAATAGTTCAGATTGCAATTTGTAATTAAACATTCGAAATATTACTCCTAAAGGCTAAAACCCTTGTAAAACCCTACGCCCTTACAGCAAGAAAGCCTAGAACCTTCTACTATAATCTTAGAACTCCCTCCCTCTAAATTAGCATTCATCACCGGATAAAACCTATACAAAACAATTTCCGCCGCTGCAAAGTATCATCAATTACATTTTGAGCAATGGCGAAACGTTTAATTCCAACTCTCAATAGAGTCCTTATCGAGAAAATCGTCCCCCCATCCAAAACTGCAGCCGGAATTCTCCTACCAGAAAAAACATCCAAGGTATAAATAGCTCCCCCAAATTCCCCAATTTGTCTCCGATTTGATTTAATTCTGTTGAAAATGATGATTTTTTTATATGTTTTCTCTGCAGTTGAACTCCGGTAAAGTGGTTGCAGTTGGATCGGGCCTTGAGGGACAAAGCAGGGAATAATATCCCTGTTGCTGTTAAAGAAGGCGACACCGTTCTCTTACCTGAATACGGTGGGACCGAAGTGAAATTGGGGGAAAAAGAGTGAGTTTTCAACTTCTATATAACCAAGATTTTTTTTTTTTAAATTTATTTTTACTGAATTTTTTATGGGTGAGATGCAGGTATCACTTGTACAGGGATGAGGATATTTTGGGAGTTTTGTGCGACTGATTAATGATTTCAGCCATGGAATTTCCGATTGAGGTTATGTAGAAGAATAAGTTTCCAATTTCAATTTCGTTGTAGCAGATTAAAGATGCTTCTATTGTGCTACTTTCTGATTCTGAAATCTAATGATAATTGAGCAATTCCATTTTTCTGATGCCTTTGTTATTGTTATTTTTATATAACATGTATTTTAGGTAGAGTCTGAGATTTAGAATTCAAAATCTTTGGTTGATTTGATTTGGAGATTATATAAGCACATAATCCTAACTAGTTAGATATTTTGTTCTCACATGTATGTTCCATTTGTAGTCATCATTTGGTCCTATTGAATTATATACACTAATAATTGTCATTTAAATATTTTAGACATAGGACCTAGCTAACATGATCATGTACAAACAGATACCAGAAAGAGTTCTTAACTTTTGAGCTCTAATGTGAATATAGGCATGCTTTATATGTGCTAAAAGCTCAATTGTTTCTTGTAACCATCAGTTACCTATCTGTCCCTTTAGCTATACTGTGGTTTGATAAACACATGAACAGTAGTAGAAAAATTACCGTAAACAAATATAACTGCAGAAGAAGTCACAATCACCTCTGTTCACTAAAAAAAATTCACTATGATCAAAATTCAAATTCAAGTCTTTTCCTGAAATAGATATCCAATCACAAGTGTATCAATATAATCAATTCCTGATAACTACATAGAGATTAGAAAGATCTCACCCAACAACAAACTTTTTGTTTATGGTTCACGGATGTTCGAACTCCCGATCTTCACCGTTCAGAATAAATTTGGACGTGTCCTGAATGTGTTGTCCAAAATACAGCTTGATCAACTGTCTATTGAACATGAGTTGTCTTATTTTCTCTGAATCTTCCCTTTATGTTTGCCAGGTCAAGATAACATCAAGTGTTGGGTCCATTTGGGCTCCACAAACATGTTGCATATTGAGATTTTTCACATATTGGAAACCCAACCGAACACCTTTCCTTAATATACCTTGGCATGGGTTCAGTTTATCTAACTTTCCAAGTGCAAAGTTGGTTAGTTTTATAGAGGCTCAGATATCTTTTATTATTACAGTGGACTTTACTCTGTTATAGGCTCTCCATTCGTGTGGCTCGAGTGCTCGACTGGATTGGCTCCTTATAGTAATTAACGAGCTGAACTCGAGCTTGTGAAATACTTGTTTCATTGTTTCACGTTTCTTATATTGTCTATATGTCATTTATCTTGATAACATAATATAAGATGTTACATCGTTGTCTAACAGGAGATGGCGCGAGTCATTGGTATAACAATCCAATAACATATTCGGAGGACTAACTCTACCTAAAAAAATTACTTTCACAAGGATTTCTCTAAAGCGTGTACTAAAATTTATGTTCAGGTATTCAAATTTAGAACTTAAATCTGCAATCAAATTGATTTATTGGGACTCAGTCTTTTGAGAATATTAGGCTTGCTTGAAATTTACAACTCCCTTAAAAAGCGCAGTTCATATTGTAAAACTGCAGTTCTGAAGTGATTTGAACAATTTAATATTTTCTTCGGAACTTAGAATATGTGTGAATTTTATAACTGTTTTTTGGTTAAATTGAATGCATATATCTATCATGCATGCATGTTGTATAAATCCACCCAACTCCACGATGAAAGGAAAAGGGGACGAACCTTCTTTTTATTTTTAATTTCAAATCCGAACCGCGTTACTTAAAAAGCCGTTGGTGCTGCTCTATCACGAACACCACGTGAAGTTAAGATGGAATCCAAATTTTCTTAATAATAATTAACCAATTTTAACAGAGGATTACGGACACGATCAGTGAATCTTGGAAATTATATGAATTGTTGACATATGGCATAGCGCACACATGAAATTTTATATGAAACTCTTGAGTTATAATTTGAGTTACAAAACCACAAAATAAAATTTAAGAAATGTCTATTCATTAGATAATGTAGGTATTGAAAATAAAAATATTGTGTTTTATTTAAGGGATGGTCTAATGATAGGTAGATACATTTCAGGATTGATAGTTTACTAATAGGTATAAAATGGTTGCATATACGTGAGTATATTTGCATTTTCTCGTACAACTTTAGTTAAATATACAATTTCATTTGTATCTATTAATAATTTGCATAAATTTTGTAACTATCAATAGTTTTTCCTTATTTTATTTAAGTGTGATGATAAAAATTCATATGAGACAGTCTCATATATGAGACGAATTAACACTCTCTTTCACAAAATGTTAAAACGTCAATGCTCAATTATTTTTCGTCTCATCGTGAGGCCGTCTCACGCAAGCATGACCCAAGTGTGATATATGTACAATAAAGGTTGTGGAGTGATGCAATCTATATTTAAAAAATGTAGGCAATTAGGAAAAGAGTACCAAAGTTTGCCAAATTTTAAGTTAGGCAATTAAGGGACATGTCATGTCCACAATCCACATGACCAGGAACAAAAAGATACCTTTAGGACTTGCAAAAACAACCAATTGTCACAAGTTTGTGTACTAGCCAAAAGTAGCAAATAATTTGACCCATTATCAAATGACTACTCGTTATCAATCTAATGATGTATATAGCTTTCAAATACCTTCTTAAAATGTATGTTTAATCATTTACTATTTATTAGACTTTTTAAAAAAAAAAAAAGTAGAAACAATTTTATATTGTTAAACCTAAGAATCAGATGAGCATTTAAAAGAACAAATAGTTCTGGGTAATTAATCGACTATACTATTGTAAGCAAATAAGAATGATTTTTCGTCGTTTAACACAATTAATCTAGACTAATCCGCCATCAAACGAGGTGAGGTAGGGGCCCTACCATTTAGAGAAATCTGAATTTTCAACCAAACTCAACTCAGAAGTTAGAAACTTAACTAACAAGTTAGGTGGGACACTCTCTCTTTAAATGTGGTTACACTTTGTAGTCTAATTTAAAATCAAGCAACTCATCTAATTTGAATATGCAACTTGGTTGTATTGAAATATATAATTTATTGGTTCAGTGTAAATAAATTATATATTTTAATAAACAAATTGCATGATTTTAAAATATATTATAAAATGTATGGTGCACCTGATGTATACAATAATAAATCTCAAATGAAGTAAAAGAAACATAATTATATTCATAATAATTTCGCACAACATATATTATCTACATATTCGATGAAATAATTGTGAATACCATTAGGCTTTAGCTGAGAAATAAAAGTGAGTAAAGTTTAACGACTGAAAGACTAAATAAATTATATAATATAAAGTCCCTTAAATTTCATCCACAACTACACCAATAATACGTTCATGTTGTTTCCCATCAATTGCCCTGTATTTAATCATAATCTCGAACATATTATATCACTATCTGATAAAGCTCTGTTAACTAGTTTAAAAAACATGGAAATTAGTTTTTTTTTTTTTTTCTATTAATTCATTTTCAGATATCAGTTTTCATATTTGAATCAGAAAAATAAAATAGGGTAGGGATGCTCATTTTCATATATTTGTGCCATGATTTTCTTTGTCATGCTCATGTAGCACAACAATTAAGAGTAAAGAAAAATGCAAATTTATTGCAATTTAAAGTTTTTTTTTTAAAATCTCATCGCAATTGAAAGTTTAAACTGCTTAAATTTACTTCCAGAACATGACTACGTAGTTGAGAATTTAAATTTTGGCCCGGTGGTATAAATTTGAAGTTTAGAAGTATGCTGCTTTTAAGGTTTTAAATTTGAAAGCTATGGACCCTCAAGTTGAGTATTACTTTTATAAATTAGGTCTATACATGAACTTTATAATTATCAAGTGGAAAAATTATCAGTATTATGCACAATAATCTCACTGTTTAAACAGTGAGTTTTTATGCATAAATGTAATAAGATGTATGCATAATTACAATATTTTTTTATACATATATTAAAAAAATCGAGTCTCGGTGAACTCTAGTTCACACAATTTTTTGTTCCTCAAGTTAATAAATTCTTGAGTCGAATACCGAATTAAACAAATATAAATTTATTAATTGATTTTTGGATCGGATAACAAGTTATAAAAAATATATATAATTTTTTTAATCAAATTAATCGATTTTTAAATCGAATATTGGGATACAAAATAAATATAAATCTCTTACCTAAACTCCACAGTGGGTCTTTTATATGCACCCCTGGGTCTTATAAAGCGTCAATTTGTTATCTTTGAAAAAATCACGATTTATTTACACGTAAAAAAGTGTAATTATTAATATGGTAACATAAAAACACGTCTTACGTTTGGAATAGTTGACATTTTTATTTTATATAGTTCTAAAATTTAAAATATATTATGAATCTGCGTCTGACTTGTAAGATATACGAAAAACACTTTCTAAAGTCTAAACTAGTCAATTCTTGAGCCATGACACCGAGTCATGAAAAAATATAGATTTGTTATTGGAAAAGTGGTCTAGATTTGTTATTGGAAAAGTGGGAGAAGTGGAATCAATTTTGGTGAAGTCGAAAGAAAAAAAAATTTTAAAAGAAATTTACCGTTGACTCTGTAAAGACGGTCAAAATCAATTCCATACACCCCCCAAATCCCGTTGCACTCCTCCTCGAACAATTCTGTGTCATCTTCGTCCTCATCATTCTCCACTGTTTTTTTTTCTGTCCCTCCTCCTTCTTAGCACGTGCGTCCCCCTCTCACGTCACGTGCCCCCCAGCTCTCTACCCACAACCGCCCCTGCACCATCATTATTTGAAATCATCATTCTGTGTTGAAACAATTCCAATCATTACTATGATGTGAAGAAAAGCGCGATGCACGCGTACAATCGGCTACCGAGCAGCGGACAAAGCAGCCCCCAATCGCCGCCGTCCTCGCCCGTTAGCCGCTCCCCTCGGTACCGCCACCGGGGGTCCAAATCGGGCCGACCCCCTCCTAAATCACTCGCGCAGCGCCTCGCGTGGACCCTACTCTCTTTTCTCCTCAAGCGCCAGGGGATTTTTCTATTCGCCCCTCTCTTGTATATCGCCGGAATGCTGTTTTACATGGGAACGGTGTCGTTTGATGTCGGACCGGTTATTAAGCACACCCTGCGCCGGAATCCCCCCGGGTCCGTTTACCGGAGCCCCGAGTTGTACGCCAAGCTCCGCCCTGAAATGGACTCCGATAATTCCTCTGCGGATGCGGTTAGTTTCACCGTTTTCTTATTTTGAATTTGGTAAATCTTTCGTTTCTTGAAACTAGATTGGTGAAGACTTTAGTCGTTGTGATTCAGATTGATAGTGACTTAACAACCTAGGTTAATGATTTTGGCACTTCAAGTTCCTGGGTATTTATTAACTGTGGCCTGGAAATTTTCATTGTAGCTAGCTAAATAATGATGTTCTATTGCAATTTGATCTTCTTCTTTTTTTCTCCCGCTATTAGATTCTACAATTCTGACCTACATTCAAGAATCTGTCACGGACAAGGCTACTTTACTTGATAGTTATGAGGATTCTACTGTGTTTAGATCCCTTTCTTTCAACTCGGTTGTTCTCTACCAGCTGTAAAATTTTGTGTTCATTTAATAATTACAATTAACCTGTTTCGCTTGTCAAATTATTTATTTGCCTACTTGTTGCAAACTGCTTTATTAGTGACAATGCGGTCAAGAGTAGCAAACTTGCTCTCTGATTTGAACAGGGTGGTTTTTTTTGTCTAATTAGTAATTAGGGAGAAGTTGCCCTAAATTTCAAGGACTAGAATTAAGGTTAAAGCCTTGGCGTTGATGATTTGGAGAAACTATTTGATATGTTATCAATTTCCCTTGCACTGGATAAATAAGTAATACTATGGAAGGAATTTCTGCTCTCATATCAAACAAAAGGGACAATAATGTTAATTATGTCATTTCATGTTCTGCAATATCCTGCTGTAGTGCTATTGCTCACAAGAATGGCAGTGAGAAATACTTGGATACCTTGGTATATTAAAGTCTTTAGTCTTTATTTCTCACCTGCTCAACGCTGTAAATGAAACAGATTTCGACTATATGGAAACACTCTTATAAAGTTGGTGAATGGAGAGCATGCATCAATACGTCTTCTGACGGTATGAAACTTCCTAGAGATAGACTTCTGAGTTTCATTGTTTTTCCTTTTTGCTCAAAATCCAGAACTTAATCTTTCGTGCCATAAACTTAAGTATATTGTTTTAGTGGCATAATGCATATAACTGGTCGATTCTAGAGTTAATATCCCGACAAAAGAGACTTAATGAAATTACTGAAGATACACCATTTACGGATCTGAAACCTACTATTTATTTTGCGACTAGTTTTGTCCGGGATCTTAAGTCCATATTTGTATCTTATAATTTAATTGAAAGAATCAAAAGCTTTTGATGTGAGCATTGATTTTTTTTTTCAGCCTCAGCTATTCATATTTCTTTAGATCATATGTGGAGTGATAATTGTAGTTGGAAGTCCTAGAAGTGGCATTTTTCTGAGGCAAAACTTAGCATCTCACTGTTGCTTATATTCATTGTGGTTAAGGTTCAGCTGAGTGTGTGAGGCTTTTGAATAAATACTGTTGCTATTGTAGGATTACCCGAGTCAAATGGATATATACATGTTGAGGCCAATGGTGGTCTGAATCAGCAGAGAACATCAGTAAATTTACTTGTGCTCCCTGTTTTTATATATCAAGATATTTCTTGTAATGTGGGCTTCAGCACAAACTCTTATGATGTGTCGATGCTTCCAGATATGCAATGCTGTGGCTGTGGCAGGCTACCTTAATGCTACTCTTGTGATTCCAAACTTCCATTTTCACAGCATTTGGCGAGATCCAAGGTGGGTAATAATGCTAACTTCTAGATATGGGTCAGTAGTTAACTAATGATTTGCTAAGGTTACCATCATACTGATGCAAAACTGGAAAGTGTGTTTATGGCTGTTGTATGGTTCCAATGGAAATGATGGCCATACTTCCTGCACCACAGCATAATCAAAATGTGCATTATTTCTTCTCCTGTTCTCACTTGGTTAGTTGGTTTGATTGGACTTTTATCCATTCATGCAAGAAAATATGATTTATTTGAACTTATCTCATTTACTGGAGCAATCATTCAGTTCTTGTGTTTCCATTTTTGGTTCATGGACGTGATAGTTTTTATTTGCACTCAAATATTGGGAGCCGCTTGTACATCCTCCGCTGAGAAATTTCCAGATGTAGCGAAATAAACTAGTAGAGTTCTAGAGGAAAGGTTTCTCAAGCTTTATTGAATCCCTCTGAAAGCTTGAGTTTTAATATGATTCTTGATTGGCAATTCTTGAGAACACTAAGTGAAGTTAAAAAAGATTTTTACCTGAGTTGCTCTATTGTAATCTGTGTAACCTAGTATTTGTTAGCTCATGGTGGTTAAGTGCCAATGTACCATAGGGTTTTCGGGGTTGAACACGGAAAGGTGAGGCTTTATCAAATAAGGTGCAAAATTTTATTATTGACATATTGTAGCTAAGTATAATTTGCAGAAATTTTGGACATTAATGATCATTTTCTGAGAGAAGGAAATGAATGGATTTTTAGCCCAACAATACACAATTTTGTTTACCTTCTTCTTCACTGAGCCTTTAATCACAAATAATTGGGGTAGGCTACATGAACCAATAATAGAACCAAAATTCATAAATTGGCTCATGACATGGTTATGTGACAAAGTTTTACGTTGGCTGTCACAAGCCTACCACAACCCTCCTCCTTTATCCTCGCTTGGGACAGGCAGATATAACTCCCTGGCGGAGTCCAAAAGTCCAACATTACACAATCTTGTTTACCAAAAGTCCAAAACTAAGCCACTGCTGTAGTCAATAACATTGAATTCCTCTTAACCTGCACATATATAAAAATTAGACATCATAAACTTTAAATGCAGACAGGCATATCATCTTGTTTTTATCTTTTGATAATGTATGGCCTGTTCAGGTTTCGTTGTACATTTCTCTAGTTTTCTGACCTATAGTATATATTTGTTTCATAATTTGTGTGGATTTTTATATATCTTCATTAACATTGAATTACTTTGGGGCATTGTCTTTGGTTGTGGATAATTGCTTATAGCATTTTTTAACATGTGGATGACATTCTTTTCAATTCAGAGAATAACTTTCTGTCACTGCTTTTTCATATGCAGCAAATTTGGTGACATATATGATGAAGAGTTTTTCTTAAAAACCCTAGAAAATGATGTTCGGATAGTTAAAACAGTTCCAGGGTACATAATGGAGCGCTTTGACTATAACATGAGCAATGTATACAACTTCAGGATAAAAGCAATGTCATCTATTCGATACTACACCGATACAGTTCTTCCAAAGTTACTTGAAGAAAAGTGAGTCATCCTGTATTTTGTGTTCATCCCTTATGTTCTTTGGTTTACTTTCATAATAAATCTATACCTTGATGATTCTGATAAATGCATGATGATTTCAGAAGGATAGGATTGATAGAACCTTCATAATATACATTTCAAAGAGTTTGTTTTGTCTATTTAACCTCATGCAGACTTCTGATAATTGAACAATATGAGCCAAGTCTAAGTCACAGTAAAGATCTTATAGCTAGCAACCAATAGTGCCAACTGACTTTTTTGGGCTCTTTATTTCTTTTTCTTATGTCATTCTTTATCCTTAACCATTTTCTCTGTCCTTTCTTGAGCTCACTTGGTGCTGCACGATGCATGATACATTGGCTTGAGCCCATTTAATTGCATGCTAATTTATGATGTTTTAATTGTGTGTGTAGGAATGTATACTTGGGATGAGGTCTTATTGCATCTTCTTTTTTTTCCGAATCTAACACTGTCTTGAATTTGGATTTTTTAGATGATGCTCGCGGTTTGTTCTCAAATCTGATATGTCTTGAATTAAATTCATTTAGTATAATTCTATACAGACTTTTCCAAGATGCTTTCTCTTTATCTGAATTCACTCGTTTAGTTGTAATTCATTATTGATATATATCATAAGTTTCGTACATTATCGCAAGTATTTTTTTTTGGATTATTAACTTTGTAATTGGCAAACTCAGGATTATAAGGATATCACCTTTTGCGAATAGATTGTCATTTGACGCTCCACCAGCAGTACAACGACTTAGATGCTTGGCAAATTATCAAGCTCTAAGGTTTTCTGATCCAATATCGTCTTTAGGAGAAGTTCTGGTTGCAAGGATGAAAAATCTAAGTGCAAATAATAGTGGCAAGTATATTTCTGTGCATCTTCGCTTTGAGGAGGTCAGTTAGGATGGAGTTGGATCTCATTTGCCTCAAGTATATTGAACGAATATTACAGCTTTCATCTTCTTCTGTAGGATATGGTTGCTTTCTCTTGTTGTGTATATGATGGTGGAGATAATGAAAAATTAGACATGGATGCTGCTAGAGAAAGAGGTTGGAAGGGAAAATTTACTAAACGGGGACGAGTTATTCGCCCTGGTGCTATCAGATTAAATGGGAAATGTCCTCTTACACCTTTAGAGGTACTCTACTATTATTATTTTTCCTTAAATTTCATTACATGCGAGTTTATTAAAGAATCATCGTATCCTTTGTAGGCTCTAGGATATGATATTTTTGTTTCAATCGTTCAAGAAATCCATATTTCATATTGTCTAGGACATTTAGAAATAACGAAGTCATATGTCCTTGTTTGATCTTCTTCTATAAATCTTAAATAGTTGTCATTTCATCTCTTACTGATGCTTTATTGACCAGGTAGGTTTGATGCTCAGGGGAATGGGCTTCAACAGAAGTACCTCTATATTTTTGGCCTCTGGAAAGATATATGACTCCGAGAGGTATATGGCTCCTCTGTTGGAAATGTTTCCTTTACTACAAACTAAAGAGATGCTCGCATCTGCTGAAGAACTTGCTCCATTTCAGGTGATGATCCCTTTCTTGTGATATCTTTTTTCTCATCTTTTCTTGTATTCCCCCATTCCCTTTCTCATTTGACTCATTTACATATTTTCAGAATTACTCATCCAGAATGGCTGCTATAGACTACACTGTTTGTCTGCACAGTGAAGTATTCGTAACAACTCAAGGTGGAAATTTCCCTCAATTTCTTTTGGGGCACAGAAGATATTTATACGGTGGACACTCTAGGACAATTAGGCCTGACAAGCGCAAGTTAGCACTATTATTCGATAATCTAAATATCGGGTAATTCATTTTTCTTGATTATTCGTTTTCAATAAAATCTTGTATGCACCAGTGTATGGTTCAACTCAAGTGCAATTTTAAACGGTATATTTGTTTTCTCTGAACAGTATTAGTTGGTCAGTATTAGTTTGTTCACTGAAAAGTATTAGTTGGGTATAGTTGCACCATGCACCTGGTGTACAAGAGACTTACTCTTTGTTTTCATATTGCCTAATATATTTTTGGTTGCTAAAATAACTGAATTTTTTTGGCAGGTGGAAAGGTTTCAAGCGACAAATGCTAAATATACGAGCACATAGTGATTCAAAAGGTATCGAAATCAAGAGACCAAATGACTCGATTTATTCATTTCCGTGCCCTGATTGCATGTGCAAAGTGAACAAAACCGAGGATTCAAGACCATCATCATCAACATCTGCAACGTGATTGTTCTAACGGCAGAACCATTGAGGTTATTCCGTTCCTTATAATATCGTGCACATGCGGCTGCTAACCCCCCATATCTTGATTGTGGTGATTCTTTCATTTTTTCTCTCCGTTCCCTTGGAGAGAGGGTAACTCCACGTTTTTTTGAATGGATTGTGGATAGTGATTTGTAGGAAGATTCATATGATTATTATCCAACCCGGGTGTTTAATCTGCATCATTTTTGTGCTTGATGCAAAGAGCCGGGCCTTGGCCGTACGTCAATTCTTTGGCTTAGCTACTTACTGTATTTGACAGATTGTGAATTGAGTGAGTCATATGACATGTATATGTCACCTGTTTGTACTGTACATTAGAGCTTTCACCTGTACAACACCTAGATCAGGATCAACATTATACATCAATCAAAAGTTTTGAATTTCAGCTTTGTTTTGCATGTAAGGTATATTGTGGATTTCATTGCTTTGTTTTGTGATACTGATAACATTCTTCAACCCAGGTTATGTTTTATCAAGCTTTCTTCAACCTAGTCCTTTCAAAGTCATGATTGTAAATTTTGTTGATTTGCTTCTAACTTGTCTTTCAACCCCCCGCGTTTTGTCTTCATTTTCTGTTTTCATCCATTAATACTTTCTCAGGGTACACCTTGTAGCTAACAAGAAACTTTATTTGCAGTAGGGGTCAACCCTAATTTCACCATTTTAGACCTTTATAGGCTTAACTGACGACTCCCAACTTTGCTAGGTCCAGAAAGATATGTCCTATTATCATCACTTTAATGTTTTCTCTATTAATTCATATATATACATAATAACCAAAAAAATATATTAATCCACAGAACCAGACATATTTATGATTTGGTAGTCGGACTACGGGTGTGTTTTGAAATACTTAAAACAACTTTTAAAATCATTTATTTTCAAAAACTGTGAGAAAAATCTTTGAAAATAAGTGCTTCTGAAAGCTGTTTTAAATATTTCAAAACACTCCCAGCAAATGTGTCACAAAAAGGGGTCAGAAAATAACATAACTCTATATGTCAGGTAATGGGCATTACACCAAGCATATGGAAATTAATAATCCAACATGAAAAATAATGAAAAGAAAAGTACATAATACATGATCATCAATTTTTTGTCGGAAGAAACTCAAACCATCATCATCATCATTATTACTCTTGATTGGAAAGAGGTCAAAGAGTTTTATTTTCTTTAATTCCACTCTCAAAGTCTCTGAAATTATAATTTTTGGTACCCAATATTTTCCAGAAATTCAAAGCAACAAAGGGAATGGGATGTGCTTTTTCTGGGCCTCTCCCTTTCATATCATCACTGCATTTCTTTTGCAATTCTTGATCCACTGCTCCATGCGTTGACCCAGAATTCTGAAAAAAGAGTATATACATTTAAAAATGAAAAATAAAGAGGGTGATTTTTTGCACTCTGCCCAAAAAATACAAATGCTTTCATGACAAGAGCCCCAACAGAATGTATTGAGAGAGCAGCTTTTTGGCCTCTTTTCTTTTTTCATCGGATAAAAGCTTTCCTGCATTTTGCATACAATCTTATGACCTTCGTGCAATTTATTTGCCCCATAATTAATTTTGTCACAGGTTATTTCTTGTAATGTAAGCAACATATCTTTTATTTTATTTTTTTAGTTAATAACTTATTGTGTAGGGGTCTAAAATCTATGTACAAATTACCTTTGAAGCCGTGCTGCAGTTTGACGGTGTAGGCAACTTCTTAGGATGCTCAATTTCCAATCTTGTCCTCTTGCTTAATCCTGCAAATCAATTCATGAGAAATTTATTTTATTTTGAGAAAATTGTACTTTTAGGGATAAGATAAATATATATGGTTCCTCTACTATGACTTGCTAGAATCCACCATATTATTAAGTCAATAGATTACAAGTATATTTTCCTTGACATTTGTTTTTATATTATAAGAAAAACGCAGAGAGTATTTATATTTTCGAAGGATTTTTAGAAAAAAGATTAAACATTAATGAGAGTTTTATAATTTGGTTTCATCCAAATTACTGTGAATATAATTAACATGCAATATTAATTTAGAATACAAAATATATAGAATACAAAGTAACAAAAGTAGGGTATAGTAGTTTAACTTTACCAAGCAACTTATTTGCATTATGTGTGGAATTTTAAACAATATTAGTTGTTTCATTCAAAAGTATTAGTTGTTACGAAGTGATAGTTGAGGTGTATATGTATGAAAAAAGTGTGTGTGTGTGTGTGTTAGTGTAGATAAAGACTCGACAACTTAATTAACACATGGCATTCAGAAGCTGGAGATAATTAATTAATGGCCCACTCACAAACGGATCATATTAAAAGGGGCATGTCTCCACTTTAATGATTACTCTATTCTATGAGGCAAATGGTGTCTCCAACTTATGACCTTATATTAGTGCTCTTACCACTTAAGATATTCCACTTCGTCAGATTATCCTATCACGTATATCATCAATTCACATTCTTGGATTAATTTAATTTCGATCTTGTTTTATTCTTATTAATTAAGTGTTTTTTTGTTGAAGGAGTTTTTTGCACTTTTGGTCCCACAGGACACGCCTCCTCACGCTTTTGATTCCAAAGCCGAAAATTTTGACACTTTTGGTCTCAAAGCCGAAATTTTTGACACTTTTGGTCCCAAATTGCGCGTTCTGTAGGACCAAAAATGTCAAAAATTTCGGCTTTGGGACCAAAAGTGTCAAAATTTTCGGCTTTGAAATCAAAAGCGTGAGGAGGCGTGTCCCGTGGGACCAAAAGTGCAATAAACTCTTTGTTGAAGAAAATACGTAAAATGTGGATTTTTGGAATGTATTAATCAGATCGTAGAGACTAATTATTGATCTCTAATAATATTAATTGGATTAAAGATGTGAAAATCATCTTGCTTTTAGAGACGATCGATAATCAATTAATCGAATGCTTATATCAATTAATTGACAATTGTGCTTACTGTACCTCGGTCTTATTTTTTATTCTAGATATAGCTACTGTTATACTCCATTTTGATAAAATATATTGAGTATAGTACAGAATTCACAGTACTTTTTGACATAAAATGATACATATATATATATAAGATATACGGACAAAAAAATAGGTGGGAAGGAACTTCATCACCTTTATTCGTTAGAACGGAAGGAGTAAAATATATTGTGTTTGCAACAGTTGCACGGCAAATCTAGTATACGAGATTTTATTTGTGATAAATTTAAATTCACGAGCCTTAACAAGAAACATCCATATATATAAATAACGAAAAAACACACCTGTGAGGAACGGTACCCCACTTATATATTTGGATCATATATATTTTTTAAAAATCTAATTGGGTTGGAGCAAAAAAAAAAAATCGCTAATTATATATTATTAGTAAATAGGATTATCAATAATGAATAATTCACATGTCAATTACTAAATTAAGGTTGCAGTGGTTTGTTCAAAATTTAGTTCTTTTCCTATCCAAGCAGTTGGCCTTTAACTTCACTAGTGAGTGTATTTTATTATTGTACACATGCATAATTTGGAGGAATACCTGGTTAGAGGCATTACTGAAAAATTATGGTACAGATGTTGCCCATTTAATTATTTTTGTGCACACGTGCAACCATATTCTTTATTATTGCCACCCACTTTTGTAATGACTAACGTCACTAACCATATTCAATTAATGATGTAATTTGCAATTCTATATATTTACGACCAATTATAAGGAATTGTCCATGAATGAATATATACTTCCTCTTCCTTTAATTAATGACATGTATTTGTATGCCCCAATTGTAAAAGTGCAATGCAAATACATTTTTAATTCGTATCCGTTGATTTACTAAAAGGCGTAAGTGAATTAGTATTAGTTGATTATTAGAAAATACGCTCTCCTTCTCATATAAATACTTTTAGCATTAACTTGACACACAAATAATAAAGTATACATGGGCGGGTTTTAAGGGATAATTTTATATATTTTTATGTATAAAGTAACTAAATAGATGGATTGTTTGTATGTGGTCCAAAAGTTAACATTTTGTAAAAAATTATGAATATTGTAAATGTATATAGGGTATTCTATTTTTGAAGTATGCAAGTTATCGTGGAACGTCTCGGAAAAGAAAGTGTAAGTATTTGTAGAACGTCTCAAAAAAGAAAGTGTATAAGTATTTACGGAATGGACGTGGACTATATAATTGTACACCCGTTACACATCAAGTATTACTCTTATTGGTTGTGTGTACCGTATATTTACATTTATTATTGACACGTACATAGGACGACCATTTGTGATAACTCACACTCTCATACCCACCCCAAGTATGGAGCAATTAGAAACACAAACAATTATAAGCACATCATGGAAATCAAGGGAAAAAAAATTGCCCTCCTGGATTTTAAACATTATGTATGAATATTTTTTTATTAGAGTTTTATATTATATGCGTTTGTCTCCTCTCTTGATTGTGTGATATGAAGATTGTAATTGATACAGAATTCAAGAATCGTCTCCGGCATACTGAAAATTCATGTTTTTCAATAAGTCATGGTGCATGCATATATATAGTGAAATAATCAATTGATGTGACAGTAACTAAAAGTATCTCCATTGTAAAATTTGTAATCCATATGTATGTGTTTATATTTGTTTGCTGCCGTGTGTCTGATAATAAGGTGAGATAATGTAAAAAAATATCAGTTAACACGTAATAAACTTATCTCGCGTTTGATGTTGTGCATTATTACATGAGAGAACATGGCAAATGATAAATTATCCCTCCATTCAAATGAATAAAGTAGAAATTAAGGGTAATAATACCATGGGGAATGTGGGATGGGTAATACCTTTAAAAAGGCATTGTAGATACCAGGTCGCAAAGTTTAGAAGTCTTTTATGTATTCAGGTGCACCGTGCACTCATAGTGCATTTTAGAAACATGCAACTTGTTATACTGAAAGATGCAATTTGTTTACACTGAACTGTGCAACTATTAATATGAAAAAATAAATACACGGTTCAGTGTAAATAAGTTATATTAGTCTAAAATGCACAATGAGTACAACCACCTGGATGCACATGATACCCACTTGGTTGGAAACTATATGGGGTTGTGAGTATTATTCAAACATGAAAACAAACACGAGATAAAGGGGGATAATGCATGAATACCTGCCTTATCCCCACTTTAATTAATTAGTTGTACTAGTTATTTCTATAGCAACTTAAATCTCTGCTAACTGATTTGTATTTAAGGAAGTTCAACCATATTCACCTGCACCCCTAAAACTGCCTTAATTGCTAGCAAGAGTTGAAGTAAATATTAAGAATAGAATCCTATGACACTTGACATACATAACCTTAGTTGCATCATTAAGGTAACTAGAATAATATAGCATTCATGTAGTGGAAGTTGGAATCCAATAATTCTCAGAAAAATGTAATTTCTCGCCTATTTCATTATTAAAAAGAATAGAATCTGATACAATATCACATTCCAATACAATCATTTCCTCTAAATAATGGAACAGAGCATGTGCTTCCTTGTACATTATTATATCATGATACAATATTTGCATCCATGGAGGCATGGAGTGAATGAATTTTCGACAAATTAGGGAGGCAGTCTACTCCAAGAGCTTGTTGCAAGTGGCGACTCCCACAGCAGCAGCGAGATGCCAACCGGCATGTAGATATGGGATTTCTGGGTAAATATCTTCACAAATGAAAAGGGCACCTCCTATTACTGATGACATCTTATGAACATTGTGGGCCATCCTCAGATCCGGATCTTCAAATGCTCGTTTTGCAAATGCAACCTGAATCAAGTATCAGATATCGTTTACGTCCAAGATATTGTTATAAGGACGAAAAGAAAGAAATTGCAGCTAGATTTGGAATCAGAAATACTATTAGAACAGCTTATACACATCTATGAAAACAGAGGCATTGTGTAGAACTTGATTGTGAATATTAGAATAAATGATGAAAGATGTTCCCGTGGCATTAGAGAAGCAAAAACAAAGACAATTAGCAACATATTTACATTTGCCCCAGGTAACTTAATACAGAGTAATCCACTACAAGAGGTTTCTGCAATTATTCTCATCATTTTCAACAGCAAATTCTTCGAAAACTCACAATCCTTATTTTGGTTGTAGCATTTCATAAGAATAATCCACCACTAAGTAACATAAAACGTAATAACGAGTAGCAGATCACAAAAGTAACATGAAAAAGTTTCAGTGATACCATGTTAGATAGCTATATAGCATAAACCTTAAATTTTACATCATATATCCATCAACATTATAAAAGATTTCAAAACAATTTGCTTCCGACCAATATCATTTGTTTTCTAAAATTTTCTTAAACGATTTCAGTATTGGCAAAGCTGCATAGGTGTTCTCTAGTTTACAGAACATGAATAATCTTTTTCTGAAAGTTAGAGCCTGTATGAGTTCGAATGAAATGAAAAGGTAACAGAGTGATAGGAAAACATTGAAAATGTGAATTGAGTATGTACCTCCATCAATCCTGTGTGAACTGCTGAGACCATCAGAGGCTGTATTGGTAGAAAGAGAGCAGATGTGGTCATCAACAACGTTGAATTCTCATTCCTAAGTGCTCTTGACAAACACTGTTAAAATGATTTATGTTTCCTTAGCATGGTCAACCAAGAAAGATAATAAAACCAGAGAGAATATGACGTCTCAAAATAGTCATTAAAAAAATCCTTTAATTGACAAGAAAACATATACAACATTATACAATCATGCAAAAGTTTGTATGTCAAGGAATTTTTTTGAGGCACACTTGCGTGAGACGGTCTCACGGTGAGACGGAGCTTAATGTGGGCATTGACGCTTTAACACTTAAGGAGAGGTGGGTGTTGATTTGTGCTAAATTGTACCCTATCTCATAACGAGTTTTTGTCTTCCATGTTTTTTTTTAGATATAAGCTATGATATTTTATTAAACTACTTTTTACATTATCATGAGTTTAGCCGTCTTATTATTATGGCTTCTTGACTGATTTTGAAGAACCTTGAAATTTACACCCGTTATTCTTCAGAATGATTATAAAACGAAAGTGCAGGTGCTCAGTAGACTTTATCTAGCTGCATATTACAACAAGAGGAAGTAAAATACATGATTTCAGTAAAGAAGTTACAATATTCTCGTGTTAAAAAATATCACCTATACTACAAATTTTCTTAAGGTTCGGAATCAAAACCTTATCACGTATAAAAAGTTTTGATTGACCTTTATTAGTGTAATGAATTTTAACTGCCATGTATGCACAATTAGGGACATAAAAACTTAAAATTATCTAATTCTCCTTAATTCTGGACAATTCTCCAGCCAATTTCTAGATCCAGCAGATATTTGAGAGAAATAGAGCTGATTGAAAATCTATGCTTCTAAGCATAATATCCACTGGACACAACAAAATTACGAAGATGTCGAACCTCAACCACACAAGCTACAAATGCTTGAACAATCCAATTATACTCACCACTGTTGCTGTGGCTATCATCGCGTAGTCAGCCCATCTGAGATATTTCCTCAGCTTCCCTCTTGAAGTATGATACAAACTAGATGCAACTCCTACTCCAATTAAAGAATTGGCGTACAATGTACAATTAAAATTTTTCCTGCATCGATTAAAGAAAACAGGTAAGAGATGCCATAAAAATCTCAACTTGTAATTTACTTTGTGTGGATATAATAAAACATAATTACCTTGGGGCCTGGACTCCAAGACCAATAAAAGGAAGTGAAGTAAGCACATTAACAACTGTTTCAGCTACGCTTCTATCACCTGAGAGGATCAAATATTCATCAGTTCAGTTAATGATGGTTAACAGAAGAAATAAAGCTTATTTGTTCTGGATTTCATTTTGTGCTAGAAATACCATTAACACAACAATGGATGGGCCTGAGAAAAGACGGCCTTTCCTGCCAAAGTTTCCTGATAAATAACAAACTAAAATTAGTGGCAGAACGAATGATTAGTGGAACAGTTAGCTGTTATATAAACGTTTGTGTATAAATTGGTGAAATTGGAGAAAGCAACGCAATCAAATATTAAACAACAAAGAATCCATAACCTAGACTCACAGCGGTATTATCGGTTGGTTGCTCCTAATACTGGAAGTTCCACATGCTGTGTGATTGAAATCTCCATGTTGCTTTATCTCTTGAATTGTAAACGGTGAATGTGGCAACAAGCGAATCCCGTGTACTCCATTTAAGTTTCTATTTGGGCTCAATGCACTCTGTTCAGGAGTCATATGTTTTTTTGGCAATCAGTCAATTAAATTCGACTGATTGCCACAACATATAGTCCACAATATGGAGTTGGGGGGATTCAGAATTCACCAATGCTTATCACTGCAATTCATTCAAGCACAATAAGAACTTCAAGATATCAGAACTAAACCTACACGACCTCAAAACATAGATATATAATAATATGATGCAATATTAACAACCTACAAAAGTTCAAATCTAAACAATAAAGCATTTAATTTAACTAGTGTAATTATCTTTATAGCATCATAAACATGAAATTCACAAGGCCAACTCTCCCAGTTTTGGCTACTAAACTGCTTGAGCTAATTTACAATTAAGAATCTTTAATCTTGCCACTCACTGGTCGGTAGATTTCTGAAATAAACATAACCAAACAACATTCAAATAGGCGACAGAAGTTCAATTTTACAAATTAAATTGATTTTGTAGTCAGGGCAACCTAAAGTTAAACAACAGATGGCCAGCATCAAAAGTAATCAAGAACAAAAAAAAACAAGATTTGAATTCAAGAAAAGACCCAATTGCGTCCTCGAATAACGATTACGCGATTATTCTTGAAACCTAGATGCCTAAAGAGTTCAATTACAAGATTAGACATCGACAAACAAGCAAAATCAAGCATCATACAACCTGGATCTTTCCACATATTTGGGTAAAAGTTCAATAAATGAACAAGGATACCAGATCACAACAAACCCATAGATATTAAAATTACCCGATAAATCCTAATTCGCTTATTAATTAAAATTCTGAGAGAGAGGATAAGATTAAGAAGGGGAAAATATAATTACCCGATAAGTGCCAATTTTGTGCAAAGCAAGTTCGAGAAGCAGGAATGACGAGATAATAATTGTTAGAGGAACAGAAAAGTCAAAATTAGGGCAAGAATTGGGGACCCATGGAGTTGGAGTGAGATTTAGCGAATCTTCCTGAATTGGCGGCATATTCTCTCCTGTGTTCCGAATATGCCTACTGTTCCTTCTAATTATACGTTATAAGCTTTTATTTGCAACCAATTTAAAATTCGTGTATTAATATTATAAGTTGTTTATAAGCACATTTGGGCTTTAACATATGACAAAAACTCACTTGGTTCATCGTGAATTCAATTTTTTTAGTATCACTGTTATTTACAAAAATTACCACAGTTATGTATAAAAAAATATCATTGTTATGCACAAAAATAATCACTATTTAGAAAATATTTTATATTTTTTAAAAAAGTGAAAGTTTTTGTGCAAAACAGTGATAGTATTAGTTCTACCCATAATGGTGATAGAGTTCATGCATAAACCTTGTTCATAGGGATGTTACTATTAACATATTTCCTAAATTTGCAACTCAACTACAATTTAAAATAATATTAATCCTTTTCTCTTTAAACAATATTAATTTTGCGATAAAATAAAAGGTGAACAAATTTTATACAAAAAATTCGTAAAATTAGTTAAGAGATATGATTATTAAAGGGTATTAATCGTAATAATTGAATGATATGACTTATTATTGCAGAAAGACTATTCATAATATTAAAGAGTATGACTTATTATTGTAGAAAGACTACTCGTAATATTAAAGGGTATTACTTATATTATAGGGTTATTAGTAGTGATAATTGTAGAATATGTGGCTTATAGTATTACATAAGAGTATTAATAATGATAATTGAAGGTCAGATCATTATTTACTGGTTTATTTTCGTGTTTTAAAATCTAAAATTATTCACACACATATGATTGAGGGGTTGTTTTCAACTTCTACTAATTATATATATATATATATATATATATATATATATATATATTTTAAGTTTGTGTGACCCAATTTAAAAAAAAACAATTCTAACTTTTTACTTGTGTTCTAAAACAGATAACAGCCATCACTTTCAATTCTTCCTAAAAGCTTAAAACAATAAATTACCAAAAAAAAAATCCCCTTATTACAAAGTGTATGCATTAAAGTGAATTCAACGGTCTGACATATATTAATACTGGAGTATTATTTTATAAGATATGCTGCAATTAATTGTTCCTGATATGGTCACTACAAATGCAAATAACATTCAGTTCAAGATTTCAAAAGTTTGAAGAAGGGATTCTTGGAACTGTAATTATTTAAGAGAGGATTTCGGATCCAATACACATTTTCAACCTTTGATTTTTATTGAAATTTAACTCACCTTAGATTTTATTTTGACGACTATAGGACTTATATGAATCAAATAAAATGGTTGAAAAATGTGTATTGGACCCTCCTATGCATGAAGGGATCCAATTCCTATGCTTGTATCCTCAACTAGCTCTATACATTTCTATAATTATCAATTTTTATATTGTGATATAACTAAAATCCAACGTTAATTGAATAGTATACTTAGAAGTTAGCAGGTCAAATATTTCGAATAGAATATAGTAGAATATTACTTACTTAACTGAACAATATTAATTGAAATTGCCTATATATTCTTAAATTAAAACGTAATATTACAACACATGTCCTATACAATAATAATGTAAAAAATATTTATTTTAAATGCAACTACTTGACTATGTCATCACTGCATTGCATACATTAAATCAATTTTTTGTTTCACGTCTACTATAATTAACCCGATTATTTTAAGGAAATTGCTGACTCTAGTTATTTAATATAGTAATTGAAGAAAAAAAAACAGATTAAAAGAGAATACACGTTCAAGTAAATTTTGATAAGAGCTTATTAATTTTTAGCATAAAATAAATATAAAAATAGTAACGGGAAAAAACCATTTAAAGTATAATGCAACGTCTGACATACACACATGTTGTGTTGGTAACAGAGGAAGTCAAGGCTGAGTGGCTAAACTACAAAGAGAAGCAAGCTTTTAATAGAGACTATAGAGTACTACTGCTACAGGTCTTAACAATATATTGTATGCCATTTTGCATGTCAATTTATTTAAGGAAAATTAGTGGGAAAAAAAAGGTACTGATTTTCAAGAATAATTGGACGGAGTTGGACACTAAGTAATTAATAACAAGATGAGAAAATTGTAGTATATTAATAATTTTTATAATTCGTGAATTAATGTATAAAAAACAAATGAGGGCATATCTAGAGGACCAAGACTGTAATTTCTCATAACATTGTAATTCAAGGAAATTAACTAAACAACCCATGCCCACACCCGGACAAATGATATCATTCTATGTAATTTTTTATGTTCCATTAATTCAATGTTCCATATTTGAATATATGACACGTAGAATGTTAAAAAATATTCAATAAACCATTGTAATCATAGGATATATGAGTTAAGGATCAGACATATTAGAATATAAAAAATGACATAGAGAAATTAAACTATAGCCCAGGTCGTTGTAATATATAGTGGAAAATGAGGTTCACAAATTAAAGCCCCCCTACAATATTAGCATATTCAAAACTTGTAGCATGCATATGTACTAGACGATAAGTGTCATGTACACCCGGATGTACCATGCACTCATAGTGCATTTTAGAAGCGTGTAATTATATAAAATAAAAACGTGCAGATATTCTAAATAGAAGCATGCAACTATGTTCCCATATTAACAGTTGCACTTTTTTGTGTATCTAAGTCGCACTTTTCAGCATAACAGGGTGCACGCTTCTAAAATGCACTATGAGTGCACGATGCACCCCGGTGCATACAAGACCTAGCCATACTAGACTCCGCAGACACCGGCTATTAATACTGCACACTGCCCCTCTCTCTCTCTCTTTATATATATATTTGCGTATATTATACAAATAGACGCCCAAAACTAACATCCATATCATACTCATTCTTGGCTCATATTACAAATTAGTCCAAGATTCAGAAGAAAAACAAAGGTCAAGATACGTATATATATAAGAAGGTTCCACGAATGAAGCTTCAGTCAACATATCTTAACTAAGGAGAGACCTCCCTAGCTATTTCTCTCTCTCTCTCTCTTTCTCTATCTATGAGCATGGTTCTTTTTGAAAGGAGACGAAGAAGAAGAAGATGGTATCCCACTTCAACATTAATTGTGCTTGCTTTTCTCTTACTTTGTTCATCCGAGAAGATCGGTCCCCCGCGGTGGTCTCCGGCAAGAAAATTGGGGGTTTCAGGCACGCCGCCGCCGCCGCCGCCGCCGCCGCCGCCATACCATGCAAGATTAATGAGGACAAATCATGAAATTAGTTCTGGGGTTTATGAAGAGGAAAAGAGAAGGGTGCATACGGGCCCAAACCCTCTTCACAACTGAGTTATTAATGTATATGAGGCTTTGCTACTCTCAATTCTAGTGGCTAGTAATTTAGATTAATTAGACCTAGAACTAGAATTAGAATTAGCTACTACTTCCTTCTTTCTCCATTAGAATTAATGGTAGCCAACCCTCTTTCCAACCTTTTTTAATTAATCCTTTTATTTATGAATTACTACTACTTTAATTTTACTATCCAATGAGTTATAATTTCTTTGAATAGCGATATGTCATATAAATGGAAAAAGTGAACCTACATAATTTTTTCTTTGTGCATGACTCATTTTATAATTTCTCCGACCAATTTTTTTTACAATGTAGAGATTAATTGAGATTCTATACACAAAATGTTGTGTATATGTGCAAATAAAGGTTGATTATGGTATTTAGCTAGGATCTTTCGAATTACACCCCAACACTTTTCGCTGATTCAACTGCATATTCTTACATCACATGTACACAAACTCCTGCTAATCTAATTTCACATGAACCCTCTTTCTTAAATAACACTATTTAATATATGAAGTGTCACTGTTTAGCATACAAAGTATCATTGTTTAGTAATTTTGAGAAGAATCACACATAAAATCAAGTATTTTTTACACATTAATATGTCATGTGTGTAAGTAAGATATCATCCTTAAAAGAATTTCATTTTTCTCCTATTCAATTATGCAATCTACACATTTGATTTCATATATATATGAGCAATTGTAGAATGTTGCATTTTTTGTTTAACGGGGTGGGTGGATGCTCTTCAATTTCTTCATTTAATGCAATGTTTGTTTATTTATTTTTTCTTCTGTACCTTCTGTTAAACTTAAAATTTAAAAACATTACTATTGTTGTATTAATTGCTGTAGTTACTGTTGCTCATCTACTCAACCTTTTTTTAGCATTTGATTCTTTCCTTTGACAGCTAGCTAGCTGGAATTCTTTTATCTTCTCAGAAAAAATAAAAAGGGAGGGCAGTGACGACCAATTCAGCAGAATGGCAGTGTTAAAGATTCTTCAATTCTTTTACTAACGAGCCTACCTAATTAATAAATTCTGACCCATTCTTGAATTTCAAGGGACAAAATTTTAAAATTGGGGGACAGCTTTGATATTTCACCATCACAGTGTGGTTAATTAGTCTGTAAAAAGTAAATTGAATTCTGTATGTCTATTCGGCGTTCAGCTAGTGCCTAGAGCAGTTCTCAAAAAGGCAAACACAAGCATTGAAAAAAATGGCAAACTTGTATGGAGTACTAGGGTTAACTTTTTGCCTAAAAGGTCAACATGCACTTTACATCACACATGATCAAATAATTTATGTATCATTATATTCCATCATTATCCACTGATTGTGTCTCTGTCTCAACCGTAGAATTTTGTATAGGGAGTAGTAGTGGATTTGAAATTTGTAATTTTGTATAGTAAAAGTAGGGTTGGATTATGAGAAAATATATATATTTTTGTCAGACAACATGATATTCCATATTTCTTTCCAGAAATGATAGATCGCGATAATTAGTGAAGATCGTTTTCTTTTGATCAGTAATGGTATTTAAATTATTAAGGAAGGTACGAGGGCTGATTATCTATTTGAGCTAATTAATGAATGGTAAGTATTTTAGGGAAATGAAAATTTCTGTTTAACCTTTCTTGTTAATATAATGGCTCATCTATGACTTTATCTCATGTTAGCTGATGATTTGCACAACATGTGTCAGTTTGATAACACACAAATTAGTATGTGTCACTTAATTCTCTAATGTCATAAAGTATAATTGTATCATCATACTACTTGTATATATAATATCGTATTTTATGGTGACCTGTGGCCACAGCATTATGTGAACGAGTCATCATGTGAGAAATGGCGCAAGATTTATGTTAATTAATACGTGTTGTGTCGAATATATAACGTCAATGAATTTATTAATTATAATTATAAAGGGAACTTTTTTTGCGAAGGTTGCTTAAAATAATACAATTCTCTTATCAACAGAAGATTTAAACCCATGATTTGATTAATTACTGAGTATTTTGCACCAGTAATATCAAACAAACAAGTTGCTAATCATGTTCTGCGGTAATTTTCAATGTGGATTTTGGATCTCAATAGTACTTTATCGTGCATTTTCTTATTGTGAATTGTTAGATCATGCACGCACAAGTATGTTTAATCTTACCGTCCATAGTGACATATACATTGTAAAGTATTGCAGATTGATAGCAAGAGATAATATTACATTATCACTTTGCTTAATTATAGGGATTTTATCAACCAAATTCATTGCATCTTTAATTGTATAGCTTCCTTAATTAGATACTACTGTATATAATGCACAATTGTAATGGAAATTATTCACTCAATAAAATCCTTATTTCATCTTAACACATATGGATCCAAATCCATATGTATTCATGGTTAATTTCCTTTGGTCTGAATTTGAGATCGAAATATTTTCAATTTATTACAATTAATTTGATGCTAGAGTAAGTAGTGTGTACGCAGTATAATATCATTTCCTGACATGAAGCCATAGCCGTCTGATCCGCGAAACTGACTCGTCGCCATTGCTCAAGTGATGCACCGCAAAGGGATTCATCGATTTTAATGAAGTGTCCATATCCTAGTATTTAAGTTGGTGCTTTTGTCGTGGAGTAAGAATTAAAAGCAATTAAATGGATTTTTTCTCTTTCCGATATTATACTCTTTACTTTCGGGAAAAAAAATAAGTAAATAAGTAAATAAAACTTAATAAAACGCCAAAATTCAAAATTTTAATAGCCAAAAAATTGTCATGCTTTCCAAAAAAAATATACTCCATAATGTCAGTGTCACATAATATTAAATAGAAAATACAATATGATTATATGTATTAACGAGGATATCATGAAAATATATAACTAAATAAAATAAAACTAAACTTAAAAAAAAAAAACATAGAGCAGATTTGTCACTACAAACATTAGGGATTTTAAGTGGGCTGGAGGCTGAAAAAGAGTGACAAATTGAAGTAAAATTCAAATATGCCTCACCTTTGAGATGGGTTTAGTATATGCTTTAATTTTACAAAATTAATCGCATTAAAAGGTATTCAGTTAATTGAAAACCAAATGTTTTTTTATGTCAAATTACATATATACGTATATCCTCATAAATATTGTCCAGGGTTGGTTGGTCAATCATATAAACTTGAAAACTCAATCTGATAGACCTACATGTCAATTAATGGAATTTTGATATATGGGGCCACAATATGTACAAACTATTTTGAAATATCTCTTGGTTCATAACTGAAGACGTTGAATTAAGATGCACCAAGTTATTCCCCAACTTTTGGTCCACTAATCTTTAGGAAGTCGGCCGCCTTTCCAACTTTGTTCTACAGCAAATGGATATTCATTTCTCGATCAACTCAGAATTTATACAATTATTTATTGTATTATCTTTTTAATTGTTCGTCATATTTTATTATTGCATCGTGATATATAATTTGATATAAAATGTAAAATTGGCAATAAAAGACTTGTTGTAAATAAAATTCTAAAATTTACATAAGACCAACTCTTAAATTTAGAACAATTCTTTCATCATCAGTTAATTTCAGCAATTATATAATATAGGAAGGAAATGCCACCTAATTCGTCATTAATACAGATTTGGGCTTCGAGAACTGTTAAAAATGAGTTTGGAGAGCGGTTATAACAGCTCTCCAAGCTTGGACAACTGATAAAAACCGCTCTCCAAGATATTGCACTTGGAGAGCGGTTTTTAACCGCACTGCCCTAAGAAAGCGGTTGTTAACCGCATTCCAAGCCCTTAAGCTAAGACAGCGGTTTGTAACCGTTGTCCAAGTATATTCACTTGGACAGCGGTTTACAACCGCTGTTTAACCCTTTTTTTTTTAATTTTTATATATATATAAATACACTTGGACAGCGGTTTTTAACCGCTGTCCAATATATATATATATATATATATATATTAATTTAATTTATATTTTTAAAATCCTGTTTATATAAAACCAAAATCAAAACTAAAAACCAAATTTTACACCACACAATAATTAATTGTCCAATACCAAAACATCAAATAAATTAATAAATTAATGCATACACATCATGAAATAAATATTAATCGTCCAAATACAACAAATTAAAACATGCATAACAATACAAATATATATATAAGTAATATGCTATAAAAAGTTATCCCAATCTATCTATAATTATACAAGAATCGATTGTAAATGTACCCTGTCCAATCCATTTTCCATTTAATCATTCTTTGTTTGGAGTAAGACTTGAGCGGGAAAAGACGATCATAGACAAACTGCAAACAACGATCAATTAATCAATATAGTTAGATATATACTATGAATTTTTATTCAATTAATAATAATTTAAATAAATCGATAAATTGACTTACGTTGATAGGAACCGCGGTTTGAGAAGCGAGTATTATATCTTCAATATAACAGCACACAAAATGTCCACAGTGATCACTATCTCGTTGCCTCGGTACCTGTTGATTAGCAATATAATCACGTATTACAATTATAATTATTTTATATTAATTTGATATTTTAATAAATTATATTTACCTTAACATTATTCCAGCTCACAATATTGAATTTAGCTCTTGAGCCTTGATTAGGAAGGCAACTCCGATATTGGATCATCACACTATTATTATTAGAATTAAAAAATAAAGTTAGATTAAATATGCATAATTTTAATAAGTAAAACAAATCATTATATTATAATATTAAAAATGAACTTACACTTCCATGTACGAAGTAAGATCAGGTCGATTTGAAGCCAACCCATTCGCAGTTGGATCCATAAAATACACATTTAATGTGATCATATTTATGACGACCATCACCCAATGATTCCTATATTATATTAAGAATATTAAAATTAACAGTAAATTTAGCATTAGTGCAGATATCATATATATTATGAATATAAATTTTAATGAAATATTTATTGTACTCACCCCACATTTGTTGGCCAAAAAATGAGATGATCTCTGTCAGTATAACTCAGCATATGAGAAACTAACCACTCCATGGTCGTTGCCCTATCTCCCATTGAGCAAGACACTTGGGGGGAGACGAAGGAATACATTCCACATGCTCGAGGATCTCTGGAGAGATATACCTCACCCAAATATCTTTAACCAACATATATACGCTAATTAATATTTAATTTGAAAAGTAAACTATATAGAAAGTAAATACTGAGAATTAATTAGTAAACACATACCTGAGGTATAAGCCTATGGTCATTGCACTCAACCACTGATCGTTCACGACTTCGATCACATGCTCCCGAGCGATGTATTCTTCAATAGAATTCCGATGAAAGTAAGCATTCATAGGAACTGTGATCATATCGAAGTCAGAGGACTCCACTATCACTTGCACCGTATTATGTACGGTGTAGTCGTGATCTAAGTCTCCAGCCAAGGGATAACCAAGTCTGCGATCACCAATAGTGGAGTCTCTGGTCGTTGTCTCCCTCTGAGTGGTTGCGACACCCTTTGATTTCTGTTTAGGCTTTTGTGGTGTCGACAGTTTACAATCAATTTGCAACATTATTTAGAACGACAAATAAGATAATGAACTTTAATAACATATATTAAATTTACCTTCTTGGTCAGAGATACCAAGTTGATCGGCCATTCGATGAAGTGCCCGACCGCTGTTCCGACGGTGACAGCTTCATCAATTGGTTTAGGCACCGGTGAATCCTCTTCTCCGATTGTGGGTACTTCGAGTGTGACCCTCACGAAACCAGGAGTAATGAGACTACCATGAATAACTCCATCGGAGTTATTGAGCAACGTTCCTGTAGCCACCAACCGAGTAGGATTCTCCAAATAAAGGTAGCATGAGGTCGATGACTGTTCAAATAAGATATTTAGTTAGAAAATTTTAATATATATACTAGTCTTTAATTAAAATAAATATGATACACATCTGATACCTGCGGGACGTCGTTTCGAAGTGCCTCAATAAAATCGTCCCTAGCATTAGCCGAAATCATAGCATCAGCGACACTATTTTCACAGCTTGCTCCACTAGAGGACATTCCGTGATGTGAGCGTCTCTCAGACCTCATATGTTCCAACTCTTTAGCCATCTGGGCAACCTGTTCCGAAAGTATACCCACCATATTCATGGCTTGAAGACCAGGTAACATGGCCAATGATGACTTCGTGACGCCATATCCAACACTCCGTAAGCGGGCTGGGATGCTCCTGACGACCTAAAGCCCGTCCAAGTAGATCATCGGTACCGACAAAGCGGATGTCTTCGGGCGTCATGGTCTGAGATAAACGCTCCTGAATTACAAAATATTATTATTTAATCATTTATTTAGAAATAATAGTTTGTAATTCAAAGACAAATTAATGCACAGCTTACCCCTTCTTCGATTATACGTTGTGCACTGAAATCGAGAATATTCCCGTCTCGAGCCTTTCTGGTAGTTTGAAATAACTAGAAACGGCTAACAATAGGCTGTTCTCTCCAGCTTTCTTTTTTTCTTCTTTCTACGATAGTCATTAACGTGTCCCCTTATTAGATATATTAAAAGTAAATATATAAACAAAATAAAATGTTAGGATTTTGATCTTACCAAATTTTCTCTTATGCGTGCATACCCTTTGTTCGAGCCACGATATTGCGCCTCCATCGATTTGGCTTGTTTGCGATTTTTCTCGCTTAGTAGCTACAGTTTAATAGAAAGACGATAAACACTGAAAAACATAGGACATTAAATGATATTTATCAATTTTACCTGGAACTCATCAGCCATAGATCGTCGCACAAACTCTTCCCAGTATGGGGCCACCGACGGGCAATTCTGATAGGCCTCGGGCGGACTAGCCGAGTAATGACCAGTATCGGGATTTCGTGCTTGACTTCTCAGCCAAGCCCAAAAATTCTTGGCCAATACTCCAGCTTGCGACAATATTTGCTTCTTCTTTGAATGATCAAGGCCGAGAAATGTACTCTGTACGCATATAACATATCAATGTATTAAATTTAGTAATCATACAACAACTTTCAATAACCATATATATAATTAACATACCGAAAGTTCATCCCATAATCTTTCTTTCAAAGAAGTGAGTTTGTCGCTACGCCACTCCTTGGATGGCAACACAATAGGAATGACACGCCTAACTGCAGCTCCAAGGTAGAAAGACAACGTCTCACTCTGTTTACCGATTGCCTGCCCATATTCATTGAATGATAACTGCAATAACATATTATTTAATTAGATTCAACGATCAATCATATAATTATAATTTCAACTGTTCAATTCTAATAAAATTATCTGCACTTGTTTTCCCTTTCTACGAGCCCTCTTAACAGAAGACATCATGACTATACCTCTGCTACGCTTATCCCCAGAGCTGCTAGTGGTGGGAGCAGAAGTGTCACCCTGATCCAAATCATCAGTATGATGTCGATCATCATCACCATGATCTCCATCATAATCTCCACCATGATCTCCATCATAATCATCACCATCATCTCCCGGATATGACAGATAAGACATGATCCTGTAAAACAGAAAAACAACATTTAATAAACAAAAACAAACAATATTTAAGTAAGTAGAAGAAATAACATTCAATAAAGCAAAAGAAACAACATTTAATAAAGCAGAAGCAAACACAATCAATAAAGTCGTACATTTCTTTTTAGCACTTGTTTTTCTTTTCGTTTTTTGGTTAACTTTTCTCGTTCATGACCATGAATGTTAACAATATCCAGATTGTCATATTCATCCACATCGACAATTATTCTCTGGTACGGGCGTGAATTTACAAGATCATCGAAAGAGTCATTTATGTATCCCACATTCTTCAAATCAACGCGTACGAACCCAGATCTTTCAACTTGGACCCCGTTAGGGATCCTCACCCAACTGCACTCGAAGATTGGTTGTCGGTGAACAACATAGTCGAGTTCCCAAATATTGACAATCTGTCCAAAGTAAGTAGTATTCGATTGATCCCTGCGATTCGCGATAATGGACACCCCACTATTCTCGCATTGTACTTGTGGCATCATGATCTCTCGGTATAAAATGTGTATCCGCTTAATAAGATAACACTTGTGCGAATACACATGTCTATCGAGCATTCTAGATAACCACTTAACTCTTTCATTCACCGATTCTTTATCCCGTGACAACATATTTGCTACATAACCATTGAACCAGTTAACAAACGTGCGATTGTGCTCAACTTCAATCCATGATCTATCTCTGGTGGAAAATGTCTCAACAAGTGCTTGGATGTGCAGGTCAATAAAAGGAAGCACGTCGACAGTGTTGTGAAGTACGCACAAGTGCATCCGTGTTAGTTCCTCCATACTAACACTTACATATTGACCACCGGTAAGGCCTTCACCATCCATCCTATTGGTGTACCGAGTAATTGGAAGTCCAATTACATCGACATTCGGAATGAATTCAGACCAGTACTCGACTGCTTCTTCTACTAAATAGCGTTCTGCAATGCATCCCTCCGGCCATGACATATTCATCACATATCCTTTGAGCACTTTCATATATCTCTCTACACCATACATCCATCGCATACGAGCAGGGCCACACATCCTTGTCTCGTGTACCAAATGAACGGTTAGGTGAACCATTGTATCAAAAAATGATGGAGGGAAATACATCTCAAGCTCACAGAGCGTCCCCACAATCTGTCTTTGAAAACCAAGCAATTTTCTAGGATCTATGACCTTGCTACTCATTTCCTTGGAGAACCAACATAACTTTGTTATAGTTATGCGCACATTTTCAGGCAAGATAGAACGTATTGCAATGGGCAAGAAAGTTTCCATGATGACATTATAGTCATGCGATTTCAGATTTATCAATCTCATGCCATAATCCGATACAAGTCTCTGTAGGTTGGACGAATAACCCTCTGGAACTTTCACATCCTTTAACGTCTGAAGTAACTCTTTTCTCTCATTCTTGGACAAGGTGTGTGCAGCAGGAGGTAAGAACGGTTGACCCCTTTCTCTAGGTACATGTTTTAATTTTGCTCTTATTCTCATATCAATCATATCCATTCTTGCATTGTAACCATCCTTGGACTTCTTATCAGCTAGGAGAGTGTTGAGCAAGCTGGCACAAACGTTCTTCTCAACGTGCATTAGATCAATGAAGTGTCTAACATACAACTCTTTCCAATAGGGCAATTAAAAGAAAATTGATTCCTTCTTCCAACCGCTAGTGGGGACACTCTTTGCGAAGATCTTTCCGTATTGTGTGTCGATATTCTTCATCTCATTCAATACATCAGAACCTGATAATAAACGTGGTGCTTCACCTGTCTCGATTGTGCCATCGAATGAATCGGCCATTGTTCTGTACTTATGTGTTGGGTCCAACCACCTCCTATGTCCCATATAAACTGTCTTCCTACAATGACTCAATCGAATGTGATGTGTCTTCTTAATACAACAAGGACATGCATCGGCCCCCTTCACACTATATCCAGATAGATTCCCGTAAGCGGTAAAGTCATTGATAGTTCCAAACAACATGGCCTTCAACTTGAAATTCTCATTTCTACAAGCATCATACACATCGACACCCTCATCCCACAGGAGCTTCAAGTCCTCAATCAAATGAGCCAGATATACATCTATGTCGTTACCAGGTTGTTTGGGTTCTGATATCAACATAGACAACATCATGTAAGTGCACTTCATACAGAACTCGGGTGAAAGATTATAAACTAACAGAATCACTGGCCATGTACTGTGGTTGGTACTTTGGATACCGAACTGATTCATTCCGTCAGTTGAGAGTGCAAGACGCAAATGTCGTGGCTCGGTGCCAAATTTTGGATGCCTGACATCGAATGTCTTCCACTGGGGTGAATCAGCAAGGTGTCTTAGCATTCCATCTTTGATCCTATCATCATGATGCCAAGTTAAATTTCTAGCATCCACAGCGCTGCTATACATTCTCCTGAATCTTGTTATTATTGGGTACCACATCACCTTCGCGGGAGATTTATTTTTCTTATATCGCTTTAGCCCACACTTGGGACATTCCTCGAGGTCTGCATACTCCTTTCGAAATAAGATACAATCACCCGGACAAGCATGAATTTTCTGATGTATTAACCCGATGGACTTGAGCATTTGTTTAGCATCATATGCTCTCTTAGGCAGTACATTTCCATCGAGCGAAGAGACCCACTAACTCGTTTCCGGCAGATACTTGTAAAGCACTCATCGGATAACGGTGAGTCGCTTTTAGGTTGAACAATATCAACACAAATTGATAGTTTTGTTGCCTTCTTTACACCCGGCCACGGTGGTAATCCAAAGAGAATCCCTTAACTTCTCTGACATATAAGGGTGATCTCGCAGATCATCGTCATCCCCACTCGATGTATCAACAGTCGGTACATCATCGAAAATATCTGCATCCACTGTATCTTCAAACCTAAAGTCAGTTTCTAGGTTGCTTGAGCTGCATCCATCTCTTCTCTCACCATGATATGTCCAAACGGTATATGTTTTATCAATACTGTGAATCATCAAGTGGTCAAACAAACTTTCTCGACCACTAACGGTTTTTCCATTCATATATTTCCAACACGGACATGGAATGTACCAAGGGTCAGTGCAGTGTCTAATTGCATGATTACAAAATTCTTCCACCCCATTCTTATACTCATCTGATAATCGATCTGCTCGAACCCATTTTCGATCCATATAGAAAAATAGATGCCTATATATAGTAAAGACAATATGATTGCAAATGAGATGAGTTTACAACTTTCGAAACCTACGTTCTTACCTATTACCTATTACCTATTCTCTATTTTTATTTTCTTCAATGCAACCTATATATCAAACCATTACCGACACAACTTTTCATATCATTTTTTTTCAAAAATTTTCTTCTATCATTTATATACTAATATTTCTTTGCATTGGCTTCACCAATCTATAAATGCCATTTTATTTGCGTCATATATTTTACAAATGCAATTCAATCAAAATTTCATATGTCAAAAATTAAATTCCCTATTTCTCTCTATTGGCATATATACAAGTCCAAATTTCTCTATTCAAGCATATATACAAACAAGGTTAGACAAGTTAATTAAGTTTCTATTTAGACAAGCTAAGTTTCTATTTACCAATTCAAGTCCAAATTTCTCTATTCAAGCAATTCCAAATATTTCTCTATATAAGCTAAGTTAGACAAGCTAAGTTTCTCTATATACAAGTCCAAATTTCTCTATTCAAATATATATACAAACAAGGTTAGACAAGTTAATTAAGTTTCTATTTAGACAAGCTAAGTTTCTATTTACCAATTCAAGTCCAAATTTCTATATTCAAGCAATTCCAAATATTTCTCTATATAAGCTAAGTTAGACAAGCTAAGTTTCTCTATATACAAGTCCAAATTTCTCTATTCAAGCATATATACAAACAAGGTTAGACAAGTTAATTAAGTTTCTATTTAGACAAGTTAAGTTTCTATTTACCAATTCAAGTCCAAATTTCTCTATTCAAGCAATTCCAAATATTTCTCTATATAAGCTAAGTTAGACAAGCTAAGTTTCTCTATATACAAGTCCAAATTTCTCTATTCAAGAGCAATTCAAGCAAATATTCTATACATATACAAGAGCAAAATTTCTAACATATATATATACAAGTCCAAATTTCTCTATTCAAGAGCAATTCAAGCAAATATTCTATACATATACAAGAACAAAACAAGAACAAAATTTCTAACATATATATACATATACACATGCATTAATTAATATATATATATATATACACTAACATATATATAACATATATACACTAATATATATACACAACATATATATATATATACATGTACGTACGCGCGTGGAGCTAGTTGGCGGCGGTAGGGGAGGACGGCGGGTCGGAGGTGGAGGGCGAAGGTGCGCGCGAGCGATGGCCAAGAGAGGAGGAGAAGGGGCGACGGCCAAGACAGGAGGAGGCTAGGAGAGCGAAGTTGGTCGGCCACGGCAGCCTTGAGAGGAGGAGGAGGGGCGGAATTAATGGTGGGGCGGCAGATATCTTGGGGGGGGAGAGATACGCGAAGAAGATGATACATAAATGAAAAAAAACAATTGGGGCCCCCTGCTGGATGTAGGGCAAAAAGCCCTTTACAGAGCGGTTCGGAACCGCTCTCTCTTCCAGAGCGGTTCCGAACCGCATTCCAAGCTCATCACTTGCATAGCGGTTAAAAACCGCATTCTTGGCTCACTTGCGAGGCGGTTACAACCGCTCTCTCTTGAGAGCGGTTTCGAACCGCTCTTTAATTTTTTATTTTTTTTAATAAAAACCGCTCTCCAAGGGCGATTTTGGAGAGCTCTTTCTAAAAGGGCTCTCCAAGTGGAACTCTCCAAACTCAAATGTGTAGTAGTGAGTCCTGATCAAAAATTCACTTTGTGGTTGAATTAATATTAATTTAAATATTTCACCAGGTCTTCAGCATAACCAAATTAAGAGTATGATAAATAACTTTCTTCTCAGTAGGAAAATGGTGGACCATTTTAGATTGAGGAGGTTTAGTGTGAAAATTTTTATGTATGAAAAACTATAACATCATCCTAAATCATGATCTATTCGGGTTGGGTGAACCATCTACATCCTAAACACTAAATAATGAACCCTAAATCATGACCTATTCGGGCCTAATGAACCATGAACCACTCGGGCCGAGTGAACCATAAACCACTCGACTTTATCTTACCTTCACCATATACAGAATTTGTGTGTAAATAAAAGTTTTTTCATGTATGCAAATTTTTATACTAGACCTTGTCTTTTAGATTTATCATAATTAAATACTAGCTAGCCTGACCAAAAAAATCATCTTTGTAAGCTATAATAAGTTCTTTTGCTTATTCTAATAAATTAATTTAATTACGTTGTCAACAAATTTTACCTTCATAGCAGCATATGATGCATATTGAAAATAGGCTCAGGTTACTCACACCTACACATTTAGTAAATACACTTTTTTGTCATTTAAAAAAGAAAATAGACACACAAATTGCTAAAACTATCATTTTCATCGATTTACATGTGAAATATTGATCCTACTGTTCGAAAATAGTTTTTGAATTTTTATAGTAAGTTCGAGAAAATTTTCCGAATTCATGTACATAATTCAGAATTTTTTTCCTAAATTTTACATGTGAAAAAATGATAATTCTGGTTGGAAATATATTTTCGAGATTTTTCATGTTATTCGAGAAATATTTTCGAATTATTGTACTAACTTCGAAAAGTTTTTCCATCGATTTACATGTGAAATATTGATCCTACTGTTCGGAAATATTTTTTGAATTTTTATAGTAACTTTGAGAAAATTTTCCGAATTCATGTACATATAATTCAGATTTTTAAAAAAAAAAATTTACATGTGAAAACGAGAGATAGTGTATAAAGAAGTATAAATTAGGGTATTTTGAAAAAATAAGAGGGAGTGTATTCATCATATGAGTGGTGTATTAATCCGTATGAGAGTAACCTGAGCCTTGAAAATATTATTCAAGTGTCTGGAAAAAGCAACTGGGCCTAAACCCATATCCATCTCCAGTTGGATCTCCTATACCATGCGGCCCAATCCACCTCCTGTCACATTATGAGCTAAAAGCCTAAAAACCCACATCCATTTCTACATATTCTTTTTAGTAGTCTTTAATTCATAAGAGTGAGTGTCCACTTAGTTTATAACACTATGACATTATAATATTAATGAATATATTCGTCCCTTTCTCATGCTCCAAAAGTTACGTTTTGATGAGTGGAACAATAATACTCTCCTTGCCTGATCACAATTCACAAGTTGATTTAATTGGAAGTCTACCGTTTTAGAAAACAGGACATTTTCCTGTTATAGTAGCTTAATAAAGCAATTGATAAACACTAGTATATATGTACAATATTCTTGCAATAATGTATTCTTTGAAGATGAATACATCATATCATAGTGCACATGATTATACTACATAAGACATATACGCGTACGTATAATATATATACTTTCATCGTCCACCAAATTTACGTATGTTTGTCTTATTTGTCCGTCCACAATATCTACATAAATTCTCTTTCTAAAAAAAATTATTTTATCATTATTCCCCAACAATCACTTAATTACTTAAAATGTCATTGTATTTTATTCACAAATAATCACTTTATTTATAAATAGATCCCACAATATTCTATAATTTTTTTATTTTTTTTGAAACTTGTATCTAAGTTATTAGAGCATCCACAATGGATGGATGAATTTTCATCCATACATCCACTCTCTCTCTTCCACATCATCTCCATATCATCTTTCATTAAACACCCAACATTTTAAATTCACATTTACAATGATTCATCCATCCATATATACTCTTGTGGGCCCTTGTACACTATCAAAAATTTATTAAATAATGATATTTAGAAATAAAAAGAAAGAAAATAATAAAAGTTGCAACAATAATTTATCTCTCCTGTTCAATGCATTGAATGGATTTGCTTCTCTCTCCTGTCCAATAAAATGCCACAATGGTTTAAATTACAAACTCCATCCATCCATTCATTGGACAACTCATTAGACGCACCATTGTGGATGTTATTAGACATAAGTTTGGTGGGTTGGTGAAATAGGGAATCTAGTACTGTTGATTGTGGACAAGTGGCTGTTGATGGAATACAATTCGATCCTGTTATAGATAGTGTACTTTCTACCTATATAAGGGAAGCCCACAAACCCTACTTCACTAACAAATTTCCAAATTTGTTCACTGATCAAATCAATTGTTTTTATTTTTTATTATTTTTTTATTTTTTAGTACACAATGGCTCAACTTCATAAGATTGAGATTCAAACTCAAATTAAATCACCTCCAGAAAAATTCTTCGACATTTATAAGAACAAAAGCCATCTCATGCCCAAAATTTGCCCTAACAAATTACAAAGCATTCAGGTTGTTGAAGGAGATGGAAATAGTGTTGGTTCTGTTAGGCTCTGGACTTATGTGATGGAGTGTGGAATATGAGAAAGCGAGTGAGCAAGTGCCTCATCCACACTCTCATCTTCAGTTTCTTCTGAGTATGGCCAAAGACATTGATGCATACCTCCTTAAACCATACCCATCAACCTAGTATCATGTTATTGTTATTCATATGGTGTTCGTGTGCTTCTGATAAATCATGTTATTGAACCTAATTAAGATTGTCAGCTTGAATATATTTTGCTTTCATAATCATGATACGGAGTAATGAAAATGTTACCAAGAAAATGATGAAAGCACCACTGCCTATAAATTTAATATAGCACCAAGCGAAAGAATTTTGTCTCATCTTAGAAATGTGAAATTAATTCGTTTATTTAGTTTTTCTATACATTTTTCCTCACTCGTGGACTGAATTTTCTTACTCCATCATTATGAGGAGGCACATCGAGTGGACAATTTAATATGGGTGGAGTTATTTTCAGCAGGAATCGAACTTAGGACGTGGGCATGAGCCTGAAGGCTCTGATACCATGAAATAATTTCGTCTCATAAAAAAATCAAACTTATAATTAATTCTTTTTTTTAAAGGTAATCAATTACAATAGTTCCCTAATATAATAAATTACAATAGCTTCTTCTACCACCAGGCATGTGACATCATTTTGTCTCGCTGTAAACCAGAACCGCAACCACCACAAGAGGAGGATCACCCGAAACCGCAACTCTCATTTCGTCTTGCTGTAGACCAGAACAATGTACAACCACCACATAAGGGGACCACCCGAAACCGCAATCACCACAAGAGGTGAAACACTACCCCACCACAAAGGGAATTAAACGCCACAACAGGGAATAATTTTTTTTTCTCCGTGTCTCGAACTCAAGACCTCAGGTCTCAGATGATGGAACTCTAACCACTTGAGTTATCCACACTTAACTTATTAATTCGTTTATTTAATTTCTCTTAACACCAAGATTAAAAATAATGTTATTATTGAAAATGATGAAAGCACATATTCTTAATTATCCAAATGCACGTACCTAAAAAATTCGAATAGTAAAAGATAAAAATGGTTGCCTTGAAAAAGATGAAAGCAGATTCTGTATGCAACACATGAGCTCTTTAAAGCTCGATCAAAATTATTGTGAATTTGTGATATATTCCACAATCCACATAACTAATCTCGGAAAAATTAAAATAGCATACGAAATGAAATTGAAAATAAAAGCTTGGCAGCAATATTAGATTCCTTGTCTAGCGAAACGCAAGTATAAAACCCATGATCACGAGTAGAATTCCACACTTATCATTAAATAATATATTTTGAAGCATTATAAGTTTGGTGAGAGGAATTGAATTAATATGGGTTTGAAGGGTAAGGTTATTTCCCAAATAAGCATCAAGGCTAAAGGGGATGTGTTCCATCTTTTTAAATTTCCAAACCTTTTTTCCAAAGTCACTCCACAATTGGTTCAACGTGTTGATTTGTTGGAGGGCAAATGGGAAACTCCTGGTTCCGTTATCTACTGGTACTACACTCAAGGTAATTCAATGTAATTGAATTTTGAAACAAATTAAGAATTTATATATAATCAACTTTAATTTAGTGCAAGAGTACGTAACTCATGTATCTCTATAAGTTCAGATGTCTAGATGAGATGAAAGTCTTTCAGCTTCGTTGTGGAATTGCTTTATTTATTGATGCTAGCTTCTAATAAAATACATCAAGTTCGGAGTAGCATATAAAGTGAATATAAAAAACCATACATACACACTTATAGAATAAAATGTAATGTTGACTAGTTTAAACAACATAATCATTTGAAAATTGTTTGGATTTTTTTTTTCTTAAGAGTAATTTTTTCATTCTTAAATTCATACATTTATATATATACGACGCAGATGGGACAAAGAAGGTATCGAAGGAGATGATTGAAGCCATTGACGAGAATAAAAGAAGGATCACGTCAAATGCAATTGAAGGAGCTCTATTAATGGATTCATTTAAAGCATTCAAAATCATTGTTGAAGTGGCTACCAACGGTGAAGACAACCTAATCACTTGGACTATGGAGTACGTCAAAAAAAGTGAGGATGTGCCCGTACCCTTCGAATGCATGAATTTTGCCATTTATTTCACAAAACAAATTGAACGCTATTACTATCAAGTCGTCCCCAATTAACATATTATCCATATTATTTGGAACTACGGTCTCTAATCTCCATGGTAACAAGAATATCTTATGCTGCATGTAATAATACTTGTTATTGTTAAATAAGATGATCGATGTTATATATCGTCCCTTGTTATACTTCACGAATAGCATTTAATGATTTAATGTTGAATATTACAAATTATAGTCCGTGTTTGTTACTCTATATATATTCAATAAGAAGCATCACTCCGAATCTTAATATCACTACAAGAAATTAATAATTACCTACGAAAACTTTTAAATGACTACGAAAATTTTCTGTAAAAAAATTTTTGGTCATTAAAAAATGAGAATTGCATACGATTTACCTACACGAATAATTTTCTAGGCAATTTACATTTCCCTAGACAATTATATTTATAGTTTAAAAATAGTCTATATAATTAAAAAAATTTGTAGGCAAGTCGTAAATAAATCTTACTCCATTATTTAAGGACAAAATTATTTTTGTTGGAAATTTCGTCGGCATGTTGGAAAAATGTTGAAAAATTTAATGGGCAATTCTTGTAGTGTATGTAAAATGAGAAAAAAGGAAAAAAAAAAAACTGGCTGAATTTTAGATTTTTTTTTTTTTTTTTTGTATGTGTGTGGTTGGTCAGGTTCATGGTCACGAGTCACCTACACTGCACAAAATTGTAACATCTCCAAAAATTATAAATTCATCCTCAGGAAATTTTATTAAATAGTGTAGGAGATTTCGATGAGGCCATTATTTTGAGTTGGTCTTGATTGAATGAGATCAATTAATATCTCACGAATCTCGACAGATTTCCTCTGATCCTTCGATTACTTCTTTATTCTTCTTCAACCTCTCCCTCACCCACTCTTATCTTTTGCCGTCACCCATAATCTAGAATAGTATTAAATTAGAGTCGTTTGTTTAGTGATATATCTAAAACTACCTCATCTTTACGCGGCCTTTTCTCTAATTTATTTAACTTTAACTTAATACTATATAATTATATAATTAATTTGTGGATATTAAGATTTGAAACTAATTTTTACTGAAATTCAAATATATTAAATTAGATTTAAGAAAACATACCGTGAGGTCATGCATAAATTCGAGTCATTATTTTTCCGATTATAAAAAATAAAAAATCAAACAACCATAATTAAGCCAACCTGCTGCGGAATCATGAAGGTGGAGGCAATCGACACATCGTTGGTTCAGCTTATTTTTTTAATTTGGCGTGCATCTAAAAGTTTGATATATCAACCAAAGAAAGTTGACCTTCAAATTAATTAATGATGAAAGCAGATCTCTATCTAGATCCATTCATATTAAGATTTTGAGACGATATTATATACATTATGTTTCTCGTACATAATTATTATTATTATTATTGTTTATGAAGATTAATATTTTATTTAGGGTTTAAATTTTTTGTAGTCATGTAACTTTGCTTGGTTTTGAAATTGGTCCCGATTGTTTTGACTTTTTGATTTTGGTCCTGTAAGTTATCAAAAATTTTGAAATTGATCATTTAACCTATTGTAGCAGGTCACCAAATAGGTAACTGTCACCTATGTAATTATTTTGTTTTTTTCTTTAACTTCGAAATGTCACTAAACTTTTTTAATTCAAATAATTTGTGTCGGGATTTTTTTTTGTATTTTTTAGGAAGAGATAGTGATTTTCTGCATTTATTAATTTAATTCTTTTATTTTTGGGTCAGTTTAGACATAGTAAATTGACCTGATTCGCTTTATCTTTTGAAATAAAAATTGTTTTAAACCGACCTAAAACCCAACTAAAATTATTAGGATTAAAAAAGTTCAAGTGACGCTTTGAAATTAAAGAGAAAAATAAAATAATTACATATGTGGTGTTTACGTGTTTGGTAACCTGTTGTAGCAGGTGAAATGATTTTGTTGACTTTTAAGGAGGGGTATGATGATCCTTAAAAGTCACTTTATCATTTCAATTACTAATACAAAACTTGCTCGTAAAAATGCGTTGAAAAGTCAAATATACATAAAACTTCATAATGATGGATCATTCCACATATTTAAGCAAAAGACAAAGTGTTTGAAGTGGCAGAGGGCATGGAGAAGACGATCAAATATTTGTTTCTCTCAATCTTCAGATCGATAACTCCTTAACATGAATGGATGGCGATGATGTACACAGAGCTGCTTTGAATTAAAAAATATTTTGAGACAAGGATTATGATAAGTATTCTTTTTAAAAAAATGCCTATATGGTTCATCAATATATTACTATATGGTTCATCATTAAGATGGAAGAGATTTTTTCACTCCTTACTCAGTTAACAACACATAATTTAGCAATCAACAAATGACACAATTTTGTAATTAAGAAATTTAGAGAACATAAAAACTAATTAGAACCGATTTTTACCACTACATATTCCATATCTCTTCACAAGCAGAGTTTACCATAATCCTTTATATACCTAAGCACTAAATTGAAACTTGAATATGAAAACCCTCAATAATAATTTGGATTCTGTAAATAATAATTTAGATTTAGATAATGAGTTGAAATTACGTAATGATATACAAAACATGGAACCGAGAACCTTTTTGTCGGGACTAATGACTACAATGGCAGTATAGGATCCAACGGCAACACACGATGCGGTTTGGAAGTTGTACAATCAGGATACCCGCTCACGTTGTCAACATAAATCATATAATTTGATTATCATACCCATTGGTCCCAACGTGATCAAGCCTAAAAATAGGCAGGACACCAACCAAGAAACTTATATTAGGTCCAACACAAAACACCTTATAAGGGAAATATAAGAAAAATAATCGACATATAAATATTCTATTGTATATGAAAATTCTAAATAATTATTGACCCCTTTTCCTCATAGCACTTGGGTTTAAAAGAACTAAAAATTATTATCAGCTACCACCGATCAATTCCGCAATAGGAAGGGGGGACGGACTACAACAATCACACAACCAATTATGTAATATTTATATAGATGCTTTAATATGCTTATATTCATTAGTGATAATTATAATATAACACTACTTTTTTTTTTAATTATTCACATTTTAAATAATTTGCTATCATCAATAGTCTTCCAACTTTATGTAAACTCAATTAAAAGCTACAGCCATGAAAACTCATACATATGCGCACACACACACGTGCACACGCACACGCACACTTATTTCTAAGACCCCACAAAAAGTGACATCTAAATGATCATGATGCAGTACCCCTCCTTAATAGTAAAACACAGTTAGGTACATAAAACAATTTTTATAATGCCACATCTTGCACTAACCCACAGAAACAAAGTTAAAAAATAACTTTTTTATTCCTCAATTTATCAATGCTTTGAAGCAAATCTAAACTTGATAATTCACTGAGATAAAGAAGACTCGTCTCAAATCTCAACAGTGTTAGCTTCCCTTTGCTCATCACCTGGTTCTACAACTCATATCAGCTCTAAAAATAGGCTTCCATCACTTAAAATGTGCAACTTTGAATTCACCATCAAAACAATTTGCAGCTACTTTATGTACAAATATGCCAAGGTGAAAATAAAGAAACCTATCATCTACATTATATTAACCAAGGTCAAAGCACATGCCAGATAAATTTGGAAATTATTAATTGATTAACAACACAAACTTAAAGAGGACAAACCTGAAATCCCTCTGAAAACTTAAAACAATGAAAAGGTAAAAAAACATGTATTTGGAAATAGAAGAGCAGAAAGAGATTAATATTGAGAAAATAAGATACCATTGAAAATGATGCTGCATAATATGAATAAGCAGCATATATAAATCTTTCATATTCGTTATGTCAATAGGGTTGGACTGCAATCTGCAAGTCATATTTTCGAAGAAAACCATTAAAGTTCACTAATTAGCCAGACATTATGCATAAGAAATGTGTAGCATGCACTTAATAAAGATAAATTGGAGATGTTAAAAATTGTTTTGTAAACAGAGAAAGACAATAATAGAATAAAAAATTGAAGAAGTCGCGTGTTTAATTGTTTCATTACCTAGAATCAATCAATTCAAGGCACATAAGAAACCATATGGATGTTGCTTACTTGAATCAAGCAACACATTCTTTTCTGGAAAACCTTTGGATGTTCCCTCACATAGATCCACTCGCTCCTGCTTCCACCATAGTAGATAGTAAAGCTCTGCAATCCTATCAAGATAAAACCAAATATGAAACTAAAACCAATGCCTAAGCTGCTAAATGATCTCACCATTTTTCACAGTAATTAAAATTATCTTATATGTGAATTCGACAAAAATTACATTTGAAAACGACAGAATTTGAAAATCCAGAATTGCATTTTATCAAGGGAGAGAAATGCCAACAAAGATTACCTTTTTTTTTGCTATACCAATTGTCAAGTTTGGACAAAACAGAGCAGTATAAACTTAGATTAGGGGAACCCACCAACTGCATCTCACACAAATTAAACTCAATTCCTGAAATCACTTGATTCTTTTTAATTGTCAAAATCGCTCAATTTTTTAGCTCATTAGTCTATACAACAGTAAAAGAAAAAATAATTAAAACCAAATCTTTCTCCAAATCACGTTGGTGCCACAACTTCAAAGGATTGAGGTTGTGAAAGGATTTCTACATGTTCTAAGGATGTCACGTACCTCTGAATGAGAAACTGTCATATATCAATGAACAAAAATAGGAAAAACCAATACTTGTGGCAGAAATCAAGCAACAAAACTTGAGAAGAAAATGAAATATATGTAAATGATTAATTCTGAAATAGAACTGGCTTCATACCTATTGAGGTTTTAATTCTACATCCCGCAGCCATCTCAACCACGAATAGGGGCAACATTGATGTTTTCGACGATTTAGAAGTGTCTCACGGTGGCTTCAAGATTGTTGCACTCGGGTTCCGCCGTCATCTCTGATCTCACCCGCGGCAGCGGCAGCGGCAGCGGCTTGATGATCGCTGCACTTGGGTTCAGTCATTGCCCACCTCTCTCTATATTGTCTGATTGTCTCTCAAATCCAAGATTGATTTCCAAGCGATGCATTTGCAAAATTAGGTATAATCTCCTACCAGAAGTTCCTTCCCCAAAATCCGCAAATTCCACACAGTGATCGGTTGTGGGTGTTGAGCAGAGGAGAAGAAAGTTAAAACCAGATGAAGAGGTGGATGATTGAGCAGAGGAGAAGAAAGCTAAAACCAGATGAAGAGGTGGATGAAAGAAACAAAGAGAGAAATATTCAAGAGGCGTCAGTTACTCAATTTGCTGTCCTATGATTAATTAATTTAATAATTAATTAGACAATTTATAAGGGGCAGAAACGTAATGAACAATCATTCATAAAACTAACAAGGGTCAAATTTATTTATTTTTTTGGACAGCAACAAGGGTTAAATATTCACCGGTTGAAAATTTTATAAATTAAGGGTCTCATTGGTAACCACGTTGGAAATTCCTATAATATTAATGTTTAGACTAATTTAATGAGATGAACTCCAATAAAACTGATTGGTAGTCAATATTAAAAAGTGGACGTAAAATATTGTAAGTTGATTGGTAGGAGATATTAAAAGCGATATAAAATATTAAATAAATTATTAATATGTTCAAAATACCAATTTGCCCCTCTAATTAACATGTCTTCGTCTCCATCAGTCCACCAGAGGCCTTCTTCGCAATATTGCTCCACCAAATCACCACCATCCACCAGATTCAAAATTGTTCATCCAATCAAACAAAATTATACATTCATTTCCCCAACATATTGCAATATTTCTTCCCAGTAATAATATGTAAGAAACTCAAACTTGAAGAAATCCAACAAAATTAAAGAACCCCAAAGCAAAATTGAAGTAGCCCAGGGCAAAATTGAAGAAACCCAAAGCAAAATTGAAGCAGCCCAGGGCAAAATTGAAGAAACCCAAAGCAAAATTGAAGAAACCTAAGCTATAATATCAACACAATCGTCCTCGTCTTCAGCAGCATAGACATAGTCGTATTCCTCGCCGCCGCTATAATAGTCGTCCTCCTCCTCCACCGACGCTACTTCGTTCGCGTCGTGCATATCGTCCTCGGAATCCATCGCGGAAATTCAACCGACTGAGAAAACCCTAGAGAGAGAAAGTAGAGAGAGATAAAGAAGAATTTTGGGGAGGGTGAGAGAGATGGAATCGGTGATTCCCCACTGTGGTGTACGCCTTGATTCCCAGAGCTTCCAAGCTAGGTGTATCGTTGCACGTGCAGCGCACGCGACGATTAACGGTGGCGCCTTGGCGGCGGCGGTCTGTCAACCCATTTTTCTCAGGTGAAGGCGGCTGGCCGCCGGTCCTCTATTTGGTGCTGTGACGATGGCATCTTGTTGGGTGGAAGAAGAAGATAAAGAATGATGAATGGATGTGTGGAGCAAAATAAATAAGGGTAAATTTGTAATTTTGAAACACAAAAAATTACTGTAGAAGTCATTTAATTCTAATACCACCTCCAAGATGGTATTAAATAAAGAGAAGTGAACAGTGATTCAGCGGTTAAGGAAGGGCGGGCTGGCTATTTGGGATCGAGCCGGAAGTTTTTTTTTTGTGGACTACCAATTAGTTTGCTAATTTAGTAGGCCAGACATTTTAGGGGTTATAAACCCCTACCAATAGGGGCCTAAGGGGTCTGTCAATCATTCTGGGTTGGATTAAAATCAAATACACCCCTGGGCTTAGACCAAAAGCTAAAAATCAAAGAATTTCAAACTCTTTATTTATCATAATCTTTTTTATGAATTTAAAATCACAAACTCTCTAGTGAAACTAGTTCATAGTATAAAATTAATATCATTATATTTATAATTGATATCCCTACTCTTATAAACTAATATCAATAACATTTAATACTATGATGCTAGTTTATAAATATAATGATATCAGTTGATAAATGTAGTGGTAATAATTTACAGGTGCAAAGATATAAATTGCATATAACAAATTTCACTGAAGACTTACTCATTTAAAATTCATTCCAAAACCTAAACATTCGAAGTAACATTTCCTTACCTATGTACAGAGATTCACATAGTCACGCATTACAAAAAAAAACTTGTATTAGGCGTGTGATAATCTTATCTGTTTTTGTGATGCTCAAATTTTAAAAAATATCATAGTAACACAGACACCCAATTGCAACCACAAATTGAAGGATTTATGGTGAGATCAACACTCGTTTAACATAAGGAAAGCAACATCGACTTCATTTTCAATCACATGTTCGTAATACATCAGAAATCGAATCAGCACAAGCTGATGCACGACAAGCTAGCTAATAGAAGCAACAAAAGAAAAACTCAATCTGAAAAGGCGCTAACAACACAATGTAAACTCGACAGAAATCAAGTCTACGAAACCACAAAGGTTTTCATTATTCATCATCACCTCACAGATGATGAGTAGACACAAATTGACCGAAATAGATATTCAAAACATCACCAAAGAAAACACACAAAAGCAAACACGAATCACAGAATCACATTGATTCAATGAGTGGATATCTTGAGATTGAGAGACTTATGGAACCAAGATTTCCAGCTTCCATTCCCCTTTCGAGACATTGCAGCAGGTGACCCCTCACCATCAATAGACTTCTCCGCTTGAGGCTTCTTGCAAAGCATGAAGTTCCTAAAACCAACTGACCCGATTGTCTCCCATGGACTCAGAGCTGCAAACAAACACACACACAAATAAGTACTTATCTAAACCAATCTGATATCAAATTATCAACTCAGATGAATCATCAAACTCTCCTCTATCAAGATAAATAGAACAATTAGCCTACCAATCAAAGAAAAATCATTGACGTGCTCATATGAACTAATCGAGCTAAAACTTGCACAAAAGAATACGAATTTATTCCATCTACAACCAGAGCACCAATCTGATCTCAACTAATAATTAATCATCAAATTCTTCCAAGATAAATAGAACAACTTAGCCTTCCAATCGAAGAAAAAGTATGTGTGTGCTGATATGAACTAAACAAGCTGAAACTTGCACAAAAGATATCTCAACTCAATTCAATCCATCTACAGCCACAGGGTTAACCATTGTCAATTACCACTTGAACAACATAACCTAGCATATAAACTCCAACATACCAACGAAGATTAAAATAAGAACCACAAGAAGATCACAACATTCATCAAACAAGAAATGATTAACAGGTACAAACCACATAACATATAACAGTTGTAAAAAAACAGAGTAATTACTCCATTAATCTATACAAATTCAGAACAGAATGCTACCTTCAGTTCCACCAATAGGGCAATAAAGCATAAAATTATTGAGATCAGATCCGAGAATCGGCAGCCTCCCCTCACGAGCGTACGATTTCAGTGCAGTATCAATCACAGCAGCAATAAGCTCCTCCTCGTTAACCACGAACCGAATCGGCCCGGCGCTACCCAGAACCGTTACGCTAATCAAGAACCGGTTGCCCTTAACGGGCTGACTCTTCTTCTGTTTGTACAGCAACATTTTTTTGTTTCTTTTCCTTCGAATTTCTTCACAAATTTCTTTGTAAAACGGGTAATTAAACAACAAAATTGAGGAATGGAGAAAGCGATCAAAGAATTCAATCAAAGAAAAATTAGGGCTCTGTATGAAAAATCAAGGAGAAAAAGGGATGAATAACTCAGGGGTCAAGGCCGAGGCAGCGGTAGTACCAGCCTTCCATGCACGAACCGAAGAAGAAAGCGCTTGAAATCCCCCTTCTTGGAGAAGAAGAAGGGATGACCATCAACTGTGCGCTCGAGATTTCCACCATTCAAAAAAGAAATTCGATGAATTGTTTAGGGGCAAATCACAAGTGGGAACAAAACAACGAAAAGGGGAGAAGGAACAAATGCCAAATCTTGAGAAGAAGGAATCAATCGGGTGGTGGGTTATGGAGAAGAAGAGGGAGACGTCAATTTATATATCGCTGAATGTGTGCAAATCTCAACAGATTAGGGTAAATGTGATTTGCCCTTTTTGTTTTGGGCTATTCAATATTCATTCATTCAATACATATCTTGGAAAGTTGATTTGATATTCGGCGCAGGTGAGCTGGATTTGTTGGGGGGTAAAAAGGACAAGTGTTGTAAAAGTCGCACCACGCCGCACTATTTACACAAATTGTGACGTTATTTTAATTTTTTTTATAGAATTATATTTCGTTGAAATTAAGGTACATTGATGCTATGAATATGATTGCATAATAATTAATTAAATTACTATATTTAAAATGATCGATGGATTAATTGAATTCAAAACTCCATTATTGAGGTTGATTTGGTACAGTTTTTGTTTTAAAAAGTTTACCTAACTAGTTGTGATTTGAATTTGAGTCCACTTCGTAATGAGAATTATTTGTATTAATATTGTTTGGTAGTTTTGATATGTTTATAATAAGAATATAAGTAAGTAATTGATCATTTTACTTTCATCACTCATTCAACCCTCCTCACATGCTCATTATTAATTTTTTAATCAAACAATAACAATACAATTAATAATTTTATAGTGATTGACCCCTCAATAATGTTCATTATTATTATCATTTCCAAATCATGTCAAACGGACCCTGAATAAATGGGTAATAACAATCTGATGAAATTGCATTGTTAGGATGATGTTTGGGATAGAATTAAGTAAACTTTAGGAATTTTTACTTTGAAATAAGGATTTGAAAATTTTGAGGGAAATGAAAATTTATGTTTATATCATCATTATTTATAAATTATTATTATAATATTAAATTTTATAAATAATAATATTAATTTATAAATATAATAATATGAATTTTATAGTATAAATAATTTCACATGAGATTTTGTGATACTTGAAAGAGTAGATTCATTATAAATAAATAAATAAATATAATATATATATATATATATATATATATAGTAATTCTGAATTTAACCTTCACCATTCTGATCACTTCATTTTAAAATACTTAATTTTTATGCAATGTAATATTTATGGCAAAGTATAGTGTGAACAAGTTTTACGGTAAAACTGGTTAAAGAGTGTGACTTTTATTACTAAAGAGTGTGACTTTTTACTGTAAAGGGTGTGACGTTTTACTATAAAGAGTATTACTCATAAAAGTGAAGAGTGTGACTTATATTATTTCAAAGAGTGTCGTAGTGATAACTGAAGGGTGTGACTTATATTACTAAAGGGTGTGACTTATATTACTAAAGAGTATGTCTATTAAAAAAAAATCAGTTTCACATCATACCAACTCAATATTTATAGTATCTTACATTATTCAATTTATAATCTCAATCATTAGTTTTATAAGAATTAATTTTGACATTTGAACAAATTTTCCAGGGTAAAAAGATACATACCCTATTTATAATTTTTGTGATAATGATATTACATGATTAATTAGCTTAAGCATTCCAAACATTTATTTAATTTGATTCATTTAATTTACTTATAATCATGTATTTAATCCAGTCAACATGTTAAGAAATCTTATACTTATTTTTATTTTATTTTTAACCGGCATAATATACAGTATTATACTCTAATATTAGGTAATTTGTATTTTTAATGATTGGACTATAACAAAATAGCCAAATGAAGTTATAGTTACTATTTAATCTTTTTCATTATAGAACTTAAATTTTAACATGAAATGATATTTATATATGTGTGTGTATAATTGCACGAGATTATGATTCATTGGAAATAAGTATAGACTTCCTCATTATTAATGGTTAGTGTATATCTTTCCAAGACTGAAGAGAAAAGAAGATTAAAAACACTATTTGAGATTATGATGGAAAATTATACAAAATTACAACTATTATCGTTCAAAATTCACTACAAGAAAAGAGTGTGTTGCCTGCGAAATTTTCAACGAGGATTATTTTGTATTTTCTAATTATATGGGATATTTTTAAACTACAAATATAAATATAATTGCCTACGGAAATATAAATTTCCTAAAAATTTATGTGTGTAGGTAAGTTTGCCTACGAAAATTACAAATGTGTAGGTCATTAGCTCGTATGTAATTTGTTTGTCTAGAGATTTATTTGTGTAGGTGTTTTTTTCAAAGATTATTCTAAAAATTGGTAGGCAAATCGTAGGCAATCCTCACTTTTTAAGGACCAAATTATTTTTGTAGGAAAATTTCATAGCCATTTGAAAATTTTCGTAGATAATTTTTTATTTTCATGTAGTAATTATGTGTTTAGAAATATTTGCTTGTAAACATTAACTTATTTTAAAATTAAATTTACTATGTTAATGTATTGATATTCTTTTATTTGGTGTCTTACAATTGCCTTTTTTTTAAAAAAATTAATATGATTTAGATAGTAAATTAGTATTTTTCTATTTTACATCTATAAAATATTTTTAATAAAAAAATATTACTGTTACTCAATAGAATTAATTTAAATAAAATTTTGAAGTATTTGATCAATATTTTATAATGTAATTTTTATTTAAGTCTGCATATTTACTCCTCTTTAGTGGATAATTTACGTGCACAAAAAAACTCTAAGGATAAAGCAATACTTGCACCAACACATTATAAAGTGAAGTTTATTAATGAGAAAATTATGTCAATGATTCTTGATAATACTAGAATATATATGAGTTCCAATAGTGTCTGCAGAACGAAGTTTCAGGTTGGAGCTAAAGGAGAGTTTTTTTTCTATTTATTTTTTAGACTCTATTAAGTGCTCAAGACTACTAAGTCACCGTTTCATTTTGAAAGAAGGAGTGTCGGCAATGCTTCTCAAGAATATTGGTCAAAAGTTAGGTTTGTGCAATGACACAAGATTGGTTGTCAGTGTTATAAAGATTGAAAATCGTAATTTTGTTAAGCACAAATAATTTCATGGAGTAATGGGAATAAAATGTTCATCCCAATAATGATACTCCCTCCAGTCCACCAAAACTGTGCTAATTTCGTTTTAACATGTTGTACGGAAAGGTAAATTAAATATGTTTAAAGACACAATTTTTTTAATCTTCATCATCCAACAATCACTTAATTACTCAGATTATCATTATACTTTACTCACAATCAATTATGTTATTCATAAATTGACTTTATTTACCTTTCCGTATAACATGTAAAAACGACCTGAGCACAGTTTTTGTGGGCAGATGGAGTATTTAGTAATTCAGACCAAACAATGTTTGTAAAGTTTAAAAGGAGACAATTTTCAATCCTATTATGTTTTGCAATGATGATAAATAAAAATTTAGAGCAATCTATTTCACTTGTAGGTTTGTATCTTATCAAGCCGGTTTTCACAATTTTACAATTATATGTTGCAGTCTCTAGAGTTAAAAGCAAAAAAAGATTCAAAATTCACTGTCTCGGTTTAGGTGGAAGACCTTGCAAGTTTTATACATCAAATTTTTTTAACTTTTTCAAAATTTATAATATAGATTTTTTTTAAATTTAAATTTGTGAATTTATTTATTTGATATATATAGAGTCACAAAGTATAATCCAGTAACATATAAAATCATATTTTATATATTTAAATTATATTTTTATTTTTAATATTTTGTGAATTACAAATTATTTAATCATAAAAAATATTAAATAATTAAAAAAATTATTAAAAAATTATACATAAAAAAATTCTTCCAGTCCACAAAATTCGCGGACACGATACCTTGTTGATATATAGTTTGAAAAACAAACAGAATCATGACATTGATTTTCATACAGGGTAGTAGATGGAATAATATCACAGTACATTTTTCAAAGAAAGTGATGATCCATGTGAAAAATCGCATCGTGTTCATAAGCATATCAAAATTGACTCTTAACAATAAAGTGATTCATTTTAAAAACTGACGATGTATAAAATTGTTATATTTCTGGCAATTAAATAAAATAAAAAATGGAACGCCATTATGGAATACTTGTAAACAATATGATCCCATCTCTACGGTCCAAGTAATGAAGTAATACTAATGCGATTATCTAGCCTTATCTTCACAATAATTAAATGTAAGTAATAATTTTGATAAATAAACACCATTATAATTTAGTCGAATTAAGATAATACAAGTGGTTAGAACATAACTATTGTCCAATAAAAAAAAAGGACACAAACATTGTACTAAATTTAAGAATAAAAATTGATGCCACGACGGTATCTGTATTTTACCCAAGAAATCTTCTACAGGTTAAGTTACCGTGCACAAATGGAATCTAAACGTAGACTAAAATAATTTTAGTACACAAGAAAATAATAAACAAAATCATAGAGAACTTAGTTCATAAATAAATGTCGTTTTTTAACCTGGTGTCGAAAAATGAATGAATAGGATATTTTAGGGTTGACAATCTCAAACACGTAAAAAAATACGAAAATTATTGATTTGTATTTAGCGTTATCGTGTTTTTGTCGTTACCCATGCATGTATTTCTATCCGCACGGCCATTAAGCCGTGCATGAAATTCCCACCGAACATATGGTTATGATTTATTTCATAGTATATAAATTCACCTTCAATTTTGTTCTAACGAAAATCAAAATGCAATAAAACTACTTTTTGTTTGGGGAAGAGGGGAAGGGACGGTGCTTTGAGTAGGGGGGAAATAAAAAAATATATTTTTTTTAGAGAGAATGGTAAAATTATAATAATTTGGGATGAGTTTACAGATATAGATTTATTTTAAAATTTTAACCGTTTGTGTTTAGTAGATGAAGTGTGTTTAGTGGCTCTCAATATTGAATTGTCTTTTCAATTCACATGAATCTTCTTCAAAGGTAAAGTGGAAATAAAAAAATTGATATACACCATATCACAAGACAAAATCATAATAGTATAGTTGAACAAGATTTTAAAACATTATTTTCTTAAATTTTAAAAAATCGTCTTCAAATAAATCAAGCTAGAAATGTGAAAACAGAAACAGCTAGTCGGAATTTCAGTTAGTCGGAATTTCAATTCACATCTTTTTATCTTATTTTTGTTAAATTTTTCTTACTCTAAAAAAAATATTCGTTCCGTCCTGAAGTTATTTACTCATTTGTTTTTTGTACGGATTTTAATATAAAAATTATTTATTAGTATTTAAAGTGATAAAATAGTTTTTAGTTAAGGGTATTGTATTCATTTTGACTTTATTATTAAAGTAGATGACTTTTTATGGGTAATAATAATAACATGAGATGTATTTTTAAAATGTTGGGAATAGATAGTTGAAAAGGGTATACTTACTTCATTTCCTTTTATGAAAAGAGGTAAATAAATTTGGAACGAATCTTTTAAAAAAAATTGGTAAATAACTTTGAGACGATGGAGTATAAATTAATAATTTTAAGCATAAACATCACATCAAAAATAATTACTGGTTCTATCAAAATTCATAATACAGCCACCTTTACATATTCAGAGATTCAGTCATTTAGTTGGGCGGGGTTGATGTAACAATTAACACTGTATCATGCATTTCACTATATAAAAATAAGGTCAAATAATTAAATTTAGTTCACACTTTTTATTTTTTTTAATATATTTTAGCACATACTTTTCATTCTCTTTAAATTTAACACATACTTCTCCTTTAACTTAATATTTAAAAACATTTTGAGCCACTATTTCCGACAAGGTCCGTCCGATGCGATCGTTGGAGGTCTATAGTCTTGTTGACGTGTAAATATTAAAATATAAAAATAAAAAAATATTACAACCTAAAATTTTAAAAAAAATGCGAGATATAAAAACATATCGATTCACTATTTTTTTATTTCTTTTTATTTTAATATTTACACGTCAAGACATGTGAACTCGAATTTTTTCGAAAATGATAATTTGGGATGTTTTTAAACATTAAGTGAAAGTATAAATGAATTATGTGCTAAATTTAGAGAGAGAAAAAAGTATATGTTAAAATTGATGAAAAAACAAAAGTATGTGCTAGATTTAGTTATTTAGTCGAAAAATAATTTAATTCTTCCCAACAATTCTGGATGAATGAAAAAATTGGGAAATTTCAAAACTAGTCCTTTAATTTAGGGGGATTTCATTGTTATTCCATTAAGTTTTCACTTTTCAAATTTAGTTTTAATGGTATCAATTTTAGTTCCTTTTGTCTAAAAAATTGAATTTTCGTCGGAATCAGCAGTGAGCCAATGAGGTGCATTTGATCCCTTTAAAATTGAGTATTTTTAATTTTTTGGTCAATTCGCATAAATGAAGTGTCATCCAACCCAAAAATGGACATATTGGGTTTAATTTGGAGCAAGTCGACTAGTGGTGACGTGAATTGTGAAGTTCTTCTTGAGTTGGATGACACTTCACATGTGCTAATTGATTGACAAATTAAATTTCTAAAATTTAAAGGGCCAGGTTATATGTGTCTGAGTGTCTAGCATGCTGATTTTGATGAAAAATTGAATTTTATGTTCAAAAAAGGAGTATAATTGATAAATTTATGACTAAAATGAAAAATTACATGATTAAAAGTGTAGTCACTCCAAAATAGATGACTAATTTTGAATTTTTTTCATAAAAGATGTGTAGGTCTCTTTATTTTTTTAATCTTGCAAACTATTTAAAATTGGGAGAATAACCGCGTTAAAATGTAGCACGAACATCTAATCTAATAAAGTAATACTATAACATACTTTACAACATGTCAACAACAGGCCTACTTATTGGCCCATTATTGCCTGGCTAAGCCCAATTTAAATCACTCATATATTGGCCCATCTGTATCAAGTCACAAATTGACTTATGAAATACTATTAGTACTTTTCGAAAAAAAATACTATTAGCTTAGTAAAAAAATTGCAGTAAACACCAAAATTTGTGTGGGCCCATATCATGACATGCATTCTGTGCATCAGCGAAAAATATAACATAAAATTTTCACTTTAAAAATAAATAGATTACTTGTCTGTTTTCTTGTAAAAGTAATTTTTTTTATTACAGTTGAGTTACCCTCAAAGTAATACCTTCTTGTTGAAAAATGATACTTTTCCTCTGTTGTAGACTGGTACAAAACAAAGTTTGTGAGACTCTCACCCAAAGTTGATAATGGGTTAATTGGTTCTCAGTGCGATCTATTTATTTGAAGTTGAGTTTGAAAACCAAACTTAACTTTCATTTTTAATGGGCCAGTTATGGTATTTGATAAAGCCCAATATTTAAATTGCCCAACATTAATATAATAGTTTACACTTATTCTCTATAGGTTCCTGATTATCAATCTAGTTTTATTCATTTGTACAAATTATTTTTTTATTAATTTGGATATCAAAAGACTAATATATTAGGCTAAAAAGATAACTAATAAACTTATAAGTAGAAGAAAATGGTTAGTATTTATTAGGGTATTGGTGGAAAAAATTGAGAAGGGAGGGAGTACTAAGCTGAAATTTGAATTGATTAATGATCTTAAATTTGTCTTGCTTGTGGCTAAACTCTCTAGTCCTAAAAGAGGCTGGAAAATATTTTTTTATGGTGCTATTTATGTTCAAGATCCCTGTTTCTGGTTTGCTAAATATTTGTCACATTTTTTTTATGAGAATATCCCTGAATTTGTGTTCTGTCAAATGTTTAATTTTTGTAATATTTAATTTTTATCAAACACTTTGAATGATCTAATTTTTAAAGTTTCAAATGTTTTTTAGCTATAAAAATCCTAAATTCACCTTATATTGTTTTTTTTTTTTAATCTTTACTTTCTCAATTTTCCGTTAAGGGATTTTTATCAGGAAACACAATAATGGTCGTTCGATCTTAACTAGATATTTTTTAATTTTTTATGAGACGTCTTTATGGTTTTTTTAGACAAACGTCTTTGTTTATATATATATGTTTGTTAAAACTTAAAATTAAAAGGGTTTAAGTTATATCGGTGTATCATACACTCGGTTCGGGACATCGACCAAAGAGTAAGTTTTCCCTTGAAATTTATCGATATTACGAAATTTAAATTAATATTATTTTTTAATATTAATTTATAAAAACAGTGGTATCAATTTAATACTACCAATTAATTTTCATGTAAGGGTTTGTCTCAACCAAATGCTATTCATTTCCATGACAATTTGATATAAATATGGTTATAGTGGTGTTTTAACCACTCGAGCTAAGCTACTTTCACTTAACTGTTAGTTTGTTGATATATATATGTATGTATTTTCGACATTCAAATATAAATTTTAAATCTTGGCATTTCGAAAATAATCTTTTCCTTTTTAGAAATATATAAAGTAATCTTATAGTATATGCTCCCTCCGTCTCACAATAAGTTTCTCACTTTCATTTTTCATTCGTCCCACAATAAGTTTTTTGTTTCTATAAATGGAAAAAATAATTTCACTACCCATAATTTTTATCTTTACTTTTCACACAATATTATAAAGAATGTCAGTTACTACTTGATCCACTCATTACTATACATACATTTTTCATCTCTCCCAATACACACAATTATCCTTTATTTTTATTATTTTACTATGTTATTTCTTAAACAAAATAACAAATAGAAACATTAAACTTATACCAGGACTGATGAAGTAGTACATACTATTTGTTAATTAACAAAAATAAAATATAAAAATGAACGCACGATTTAAAAAACGTTATATATAATCGGACTGCGGCCGACATATACCCAACTATTGTCTATTACAAGTTACAACCCACGAATGTTGTTGACAAATGTGTACTTCAAATCTAACTCCATTACAATGTTTTGTAAATTACAATTCTGACCCACCCCCAAATTCTAATGTTGCCGTCAATATCACAAGCCATGTTCACGCACTTATCAATAATTTTAGCTCAATATATATACACACGCACGCAGGTATATATTAATTTTTATTTTGCCAAAACCATAATTTTCAGCATTCTGGTTTGACTTGTCTTTGAGTTCTTAGTTTTGTTCTTCATCAAAGTCGTCATTTTCCACTCGTTTTGTGGGGAATGTTAAATATATAAATATCTCCTAAAAGTTGAATTCGTGATAGGCAAATATCATTCTGTAGTTGTAAAAGAGTTCTTTTTATGGATCTTAAAATCGAAGAGTGGATATTTTTTTATTTGTATATGATATAATGTGAAAGATATTAAGTTCAGGTGATATTAAAGAGATTACATTTTTCTGTCAAAAAAAAAAAAAAGAGATTACATTTTATATGAAAATGAAAAAAATATACTGAAGTATCTTTAACCAGATATACTCATGAATTCCTCAAAATACCTAAAACACCCTCGCTGCCCAATCATTTTAAGGATATTTCTTCGTAGACTTTCAACATGATACTTTGGTGGACTAAGTTTATTCACATAACTCATAAGGAAACCCGATCAAATTATTAAGGGCATAAATTTATTCTGCATTTATAGTGATTGATTGGATAATTTTAGGACAGTGTATAATCAAAGATAAAAGTATGTTGCAGTGACGGAAATGAAATGAACCTTTTGCGTTTGGAAAATAAATAATTCTTTTAGTAAATTGTAGGAATGAAATAAAAAATTCAGAAAAATCTAATTTCTTTATAATGTGCCAATACTAATTACTATCTTAAACCACGTCATAAATACAATAGAGTATGTCTAGTGTGAAAATTTTCATGTATGAAAATCTATAAAATTGTCATAAATCAACCATCTACACCCTAAACACTAAATAATGAACCCTAAATTATGACATATTCGGGCCGGGTGAACCATGAATCACTTGGGTCGAGTGAACCATAAACCACTCAATTTTATCTTAACTTTATCAATTACAAAATTTGATTGTAAATTAAAATTTTTTCATGTATAAAAATTTTCATACACACTTTGTCAATATAATAATATACTAACATGTATGCGATTCTATTGTACTTTCTTGACTTGGAGGCAAAATTATTAATATTATTCATACTATTATATAAGTGGAAGAAAGTAGTGGAAAATGACCTTAGCTTTAAATAAAGTGGTATGATCTTTAAAAGTTATGAAGGAAGAGGGTCCTACAAAGAAGTTTAATGCATTGGCCGGCGCATTTTAATATTAGACAGTGTGCGTGGCCGCAATCTAGGCACCACTCTTCTACAGTTCTACTAATGCCTATTATTGAAAAAATAAATAAAAACCTAAAATAACATTGCATTTCGATTCAGAGATTGGAGCCCCATTAAAGGCGTGTTTTGAAATATTTAAAACAACTTTCAGAAGTACTTATTTTTAAAGCTCATTCTCACAGTTTTTGAAAATAAATACTTCTGAAAGCTGTTTTAAGTATTTCAAAACACACCCTAAAAATCTTTGCTAAGTAAAATCCTCCTTAGAGCAAAATTTTGCATTAGTTGGACAATTTAGAATTTGAGAAATAATCTGATTTTTAATGGGGAAGTACCTAATCCTGAGAAAAAATTATGAAAAAATCAAAGTTAGGACATAATCAAGGTTGACGTCGAAGAAAATCATAGAAAATGAGTTTTCATATGTAGAGTGGATGTTGAATCCAAGAAAATTTTGAGAGAAAATTGATGGAAATTGTAAAGAGGTTCTTATCATTATTGTTTTCAAAAGGATTTTGGTACCATTTGTACTCTAATTGATGTTATAAAAAAATTTTGCCTGATAAAAATAATAATTATTAATAAAAACGAAATTATTCCTTATTCATATCTAAAACATAACTACAACTACCGCATTATCACACTTATTTAGGTAATTAGTCACTATTGGTCATTAAAAGTTTTAAACTAGAAAGTTGAGGCATTTTCCACGACGAGAGTGCACATATATAACTTTAACTAAGCTTATATTTTATGATACCGTACGTACTTACTAACAGCCTTCCTAGAAATCAGCTAATCATTACATGAATTATCATTTAACTAATCTTGTTACTTGTTATTATCAAAATCAATGTTCATACTTCTGTACATATATAACTACATTATATATCTCCTTTACCCTCTTTCAAACATCATATTCATTACACAAAGCCCTTTAAAGAAATCAGCTAATCATTTAAGTTTGAAGATTAAAGATAAAATAAAAATATTACCCAAAAGAAGATTTGCTAGCTGGAATCAGATATAATTGAGTCATGTACAAGAGAGTCTTCGTGTGTGTTTTGAAATGCTTAAAACAGCTTTCAGAAGCACTTATTTTTAAAGTTCACTCTCACAGCTTTTGAAAATAAATGCTTCTATAATTTGTTTTAAGTGTTTTAAAATACACCATTCGTTGGACATTGGAAGTGCTTAGTTGGAAACTACTAGGAAATAAATTAGAGGCAAATTTATGTGCAACTAATGCTCAGAATTCTTTTTGCAATTTATCGTTTTAATTATGTGTTTTTTTTTAGCCTGTTCTTTTTTTTTATCAGGAAAATGGAATTGTATAACGAAATGACCCACTGGATATAAGACATATCCCAGATCAAATTTACAGATCAACAACTCTTTACAGACCCAAAATTGAAGTTGGCTTTGAGAGCCGGATACTGAACAAAAAATTACACATATTTGGGTACCTTGTTCTTCATATTTCTTATTTTCTGCATAAATTATATTTCAGTATATATAAAGTTGAATTTGGTGCACGAGACTACTCTAGATTAAAACAAAATAAAAGATTAATCAATTCGTATATATATGAGAATGAAATCTCTCTTCTTTTTTTGGAAGATTTTTTATTTTTCTCATTAATAAGTGACATGATATCAATTTCTCTCATAGGTCATAGCCTACAATTTTCATATTCCAATATAAAGTACTAATTGTAGTATGATATTATTTTTTTGCGGGAATCATATATTTAGTATATATGAATTTTACCGAAAATGATGGGTCATTTTAGTATAGAGGCAGAGAGTTATATCTTGTGACGATTAAATATTTATTTATTTATTTCAAGGACCTATATATAATTACAAATCATCGGTTACCGATAATTTGGATTCTTGTTGCATCACAATAAACAATATACATCGATTTTTTCTTCTTTATTACGCCCTTTACTTGTATTTACATAATTTTCCGGTGAAGCTAATAAATTATAAGATGGCAAAAGTATTAGTATTATCATTGTCATTTTCTATTGGCCGGCTTGACAAGAAACTAAAATTAGATTATTGGTAATTAGAAAATGATGTTGTCCGGTGGCTCATAATTATGCACAAATAAATACATTGAAGTAGACCAATTAATTAATTTCTACGTCACCGATATGGACGGCAACATTATATTACTAATTAGGAGAAGTATCGATCACAGAATCAAGTTGCATTGAAATTATCAGAACTCATTCTATTTATATTAATTAACGTACAGTAATCACTTAAAAAATTATTTGTATTTCCTATTTCTTATGATATTGTAGATTTTTTTAAATGAGAAATAGGTGTGCTGAAAATCAATCTGCTGTGATTGACACATTAGGTGTGGTGGTTCATGACTCAAAAATTTAGAATTGATGATATATTTTTAGCAGCTTATAGAAAAATCCAGTTAATAGATTAATTCTCTTTAAAGGAAATCCAAATTAGAATGCGAATGGGAGTATATTTTTCGATTTTTTTTTTGTTTAATCAACTTTTATAAGTGTATGATTTTTTTTAACCTAATCCAATTACTTAAAAAAAATCTCATACAGAATTTGCTATCAAATGATCAGTTTAATACTCTAATGCTCTTTTAAAAGAAAAAAAAAATCTAATCACATGATCAATATCCTTTACCCATCATTTATTTTGAGTTCTGAAATAACCAAAAAGGTTGGAACTATCGAATCCTAACAACAACAAAATAAATTTATTCTAAATTTTGCAACGGTCATACCGAACGACCAAAAAGCACTTTCGATCCACAATAAATGCATTCTTTCAGGGCCTGAAACAACAGAACATATGCTTTATTTATTTCAAGAACTTAGGGCTAGGGATGCAATTTGGTCCTGCAATAGGTATTACTATACATATTTATTATTTTATATACTGTATAAGTAATTAACAACTAATCTACTTCATATAAATATGTTTTAGACCAATAAATGTGGTTAGGTAATAATATAAAATACAATATGATATTTTAACTAAAAAGTCATATTGATATCAACATCTTTATAATTTGTAAATAAATCTGTACACATGTTTCTAATAACATTTATTTATTTATTATCAATTAAAATCTTAATTTTATGTTATGCTATGTTATCAATTAGTGTAATAATAATTTACTTTTTATTCCAAACAACTTGACCTGCATCGACCCCGTTCTAAGAATGGGGAGGAGTCCGGGCTTCAAAAAGCACCAATCATACCTAGGTGAAACTGTGGTAAACCCATTTCAAATAACAAAAAATAAAAAATGGAGATAATCGTCTTGCTACAAGTTTTTGGCTCGAGTTAGTTTGGTTATTATGAAGGTGGATGAATGATATCATTTTTAATAAGATGGTGTTTTCGGAGAAGAAACTTATTGATGAATTTAAAGCAATGTTATGAAGCTGATTACACATGTGAAAGATCAGGAGTGTTCTAATTTTTCATTTGATGATTGACTTTTCAATTATAGAATGTTGTTAAGATGTTGAGTTGCGTGTATGTCATGTGTATTCTTGAGTATATCTTGTACTCATTTTTAACAATAAAATTTCTTTTTTCGATTAAAAAAATAACAAACAAAGTTTGTACGCATTTTTAGAGTATTTTGGTCTTAAAAATATGATAAAGGGGGGTCAATCAAAACGTGTGTAAAAGAAGAATTTGACAAATTAAAACTGCCTAGTCTTGTAAACTCAGATAATTTATCTACCTTTAGGTGAAACTATGGTAGACCCATTTCAAATACTAATAAATACTCTTCGTTCTTTAGCAATTTGCACACTTTTTTTTTTAGTTTGTCCCTTACTAATTTGCACACATTAAAAATGAAAAATACTTCATAAGTTACACACTTACAATATTCACAAATTTACACTATATGTCATTACTTTTGGCCTTGGGTTCATACATACACAAAATCCAATTTATTTATTTACTTTATACATAAAAATTTAAAATTACTCTTTAAATTCCTACTTATTACGGGTTCAAATTGTTAAGGGATGGAGGAAATATCTTTTGTACCCATCTATAATTATAATGGAAGACCGTGCCAGTATGAGGTGGGAGCTAACAGAATTGAAGTTGTTTAATATCATTAATAATGAATATCGAGTGAATAATTGATTAAGCCTCCAGCTCATTAAAATGCCATGCACATACTACTCCATCTACATGTTAATGTTTCCACAAATTAATTAATCTCAAGCTACATTATTCAAGTTATGCTGATTCCCTCAATTATCGTTTGTATATGACTAATTTAATATCAATTTTCCCATCTTAAAATTTCCGCCTCTTCGATCTAAGAAAAGATTCTAACCCTTTTATATTTTACTAATATCATCGATACAGACATTTCAATTTAAACTTGACTTAAATAATATTTATACTACCTTTTAAAACAAAGACGTGAAGAACTAGACAAGTCCCACAGATTAAATTCAACAAAATAAAATTAAAACTCTGTTTTCATAAACATTAGCGAATAAGAAATTTAATAAAATGTTCCAACAATGAAATATTATCGTGGTTCAGAGTGTTTCAGAAGATAAGGACATCTTTATCAAGACGATAGAGACTCCTATAAAACACACATATGGCACATCCACATTTGGCACTTTTTAAAACAACCCATATATTAATACATATCCAACACATTCAAAGAATCTCAAAAAGACTGCTTTCTTTTTATTACGCAAAACTGCAAAAGCTATACTTAAAACACACACATCCATATACAAACGATAAAATAAATTACAAGATTCCACCAAATAAAATTCACCATGTAAAATAAATTAAAAAAAAGAAAAAGGGTAAACAAAAAAAGAAAATGAGGATAATTTTTTCAAGCTGAAATGAAATGAAAATGAAAATGGGTGGAGAAAGGAAGTGGTGGGTCTCAGTCTTCACTCAGCCTGCCATTGTACTCATCAGTTATGGATAGAACTGCCAAAAGTAAAAAACCCGAGTTAACCTAGATGAGTCAACCCAGTGAGTCTTCTTAACTCAGTTTCCAAGCAGAGGTAGAAATCAATGGCCGCGTGTGCCATCCCAACATCAAACACCCATTATTTTCGTCCACTCTGTAACCATCCCCACCTGCAAACAGCGCCAACAACATACTGGCCTGTTTATACGCGTTTGAACCTAAGTGAGCCGCCCTAAAACCGGACGAGTTGAACCGGGTTCTCCACTGAGCCAGCGTCTCGTGCCTCTCGACTCGGTCCACGCCCTCGCACGCCACCACATTGCAGATCTGCCGCCCCAAGTACACCTCGCTCATAACCTTATCCTGGACGCTCACCGCCGCCTCGTCGCCACCGCCACAGCTCTCCAATGAATCGAAAAGAGTGGAGTAGTAGTGCAGAGACTCGGTGAAACGGTCTAAGAACACGTTTCCGTTGTGATTGGCTTCCTGCTCGACCACGGTTAAGATCTCGGGCTTCAATTCGCGCACCACTTGCAGAACTTTCTCAATTGCTCCAGATCTCGCGAGCAATTGATGCAATTCGAAGATTGAATTCACCGCCACCGTTTCCCCTTCCCCTTCCCTAATATCGAACATTGACGCATCTAGATCGGCTAACGAATTAGCCACAAACCCTCGGTATTCGAATTCAACGTTGATTGTTTCTGCTAATTGAGCTAATCTCCAACCTACCTCCTGTAAATGATCGGTTTCATCGTGCGACGGCGGGCCGATTCCGGTTAATCGGAAGCTCGGAGGGCCGCCGGGCCTTAGTGCCAAAGCTTGCAGCAGCGCCGGCCATTGCATCCCCTGCTTCATACTGAAATCAATCACGTGAACACGATTTTTACCTTCAAAGGCTTCGAGAATCGCTTGATTCGCGGTGAAATGGGCAAATTTCAGGTAAGGGCACGTCTCATAGAAATGCATTTGTAACAAATCGGTGAAGGCCGAATCCTGTTGATTCGATGGGTATAATCTGTAAATCCTTCGAGCCAACGCTTCAGCGAAATAGGTAGCCACTTTCCTCATCGCCCCCGGTTGAGAAACCGCGAGAAATCCGATGTTCTTCACCAAAGCCTCCGCCACTTTGAAATTCTCCTGCTGCACGGCTTCAGCGCACGCCATTAGCGTGTGAACGAGTCTGACCCCGTTCTCCTGTGAGTCAACCAGGAGAACAGGCAGAGTTGACTCAGAAGGCCGAGCGAAAACCGGGTCACTCGGCAAATTCACAACTGAATTTCCAGGATACGGAGACGGCTTGAGTTTCTTCGTCTGAGGCTGATTCTGATCCGGCGGCGGAGGTTGGGGTTTCGGGTACACGGCTTTCCCGGGTATGGCGACGAGATCCGACCCGAAATCCAAGTCAACCGCCATCTGCGTGTGTGCGCGGCTGTTGACGCTGCAGCTTGAAGACTCGAATAACGGATCCGAGGCGGAATCGAATCCGGGCACCGGATTGAGCCCGGTTATCATGGATGCAAGCCACGACGATATATCCGAGGGATTGTAATGCACAGTTTCAGATGCGAGCTGAGAGAGGCCTTCCTGATGAACGGTCCCCATGACTTCCTCCAACTGCTGGATCTTCTGCGCGACCTCCGCCATATCGGAGGACTTGACGTTGTATCCCAAAACGGCGAAGAGCTCATCGGCGTCGTCGGCCTCACAGGACCACATCTTGGCCTTGCTAGAGCAGCCGGTGCTCCCACTGCTCGAGAAATTCTCGTTATTAATCATATGGTCTCGTATCATCCTTGTCTTTCTGAAGAAGATTTTTTACTAGGTCTAGGAAACGATTTCCTTTTTCTGAAGAAGAAGAAGAAAGGGTGGTGTGGATTGGGCTAGAGGGTGCTTGGTTTTTCACAATACGGCCTCTTTTTCTGGGTTTTTGCTAATTTGCCATTCGAGGAAATAGAGAGAGAAAGAGAAAAGTCTGATGTATCAATCAGTAGGGACTAGGGGAACTGGAATAATATAGTGGTACAGAGGGCTCGTGAAGGCCGGCGCGACACTCGATGCAACTCAATATTTACCGCCCCTAATTATTTACACACACAAACAAGAAATTAATTTTGAACTTTATCAACCCTTTTTTCCAGGTAAAATAACTCAACTATCATGTTCAACTGTATTAGTACTGTTCTATAGATTAGAGAGCAGAAAAACATTATAAGGGATAATTAAGGGTGTTTTGAAACACTTAAAATAACTTTTAGAAGTACTTATTTTCAAAAGCTGTGAGAGGAAGCTTTGAAAATAAGTGATTCTGGAAGCTGATTTAAGTGTTTCAAAACACACCCTAAGTAAAAATGTAAATTATTGAAGGCACTTTTCTTTCTTCAGTGTTTAAAAACAAAGCTTATCAATTATTGTACTGATTAGGGTTTCGAACGGGCTAGTTTAACCCCGACAGATATACTAAAGCTCGGTTCATTTTTTTATTAAATTGATCAAATTAAGCGTCTCGTACAATTATCGAACGCAACTCATTTTGCAAAATGAGGATCAAGAGAGAGAAGAAATTTAGAAGAATATAGAGTTGTTATGAACGTGCATCATTTGGTCCATTTGGCAAACTAGAAATGAACTGATTTTCAATGATATAGCTCCGAATACACTTAAATTTGGGATAAAATAAAGACAAGAACTTGGTCGTGGCTGAATGCGAAGAACCCGACATTCAAGAATGTTTCGTTTGACGAATGGAATAAAAATCCAAAAATTTATTGTAATCCGAATTGATCGATGTTAAGGAGTCTGCTCGAATCCTGAGATTTAATATCTTTATTCAGGATATTGGTGAGTTTAATCATGTAATTTTAAGGGTTGCGGTACCCCTGTATTTTATGATGAATATAATACTTCAGAGATGAATATAATACTTCTTTATCTGATAAAAATAATAATTTTAAATTTAAAATGAGCTTAAAAAGATACTAAACAAATCTTCACGGCATATTCATTTATTAAAATAGTAAGGCTCACGCCTACTACTAAGGGTCCGTTTGATATGACTAGAGAATAGTAATGGACATCATTAAAGGATCAATCACTTGTTGGGGTTATACGTGAAAGTATGTTTTTACTTTGTATAACCTATGTATTAAACACTTATTTACTGAAATAAATTGTTTATCACTATTGCTTTAAATATGATTGAATGTTATATATATTTATTGCAAACCGTTCGTAGCACGCGTAACATTGTAGTTAACGTGGTGATTCCAGATCACAGAAGATCATGTTAACAGTTCCTTGTATACGAGTGTGTGTTTCACAACTTAGATAGATCCGAACAATCTATTGGTAGAAGTTGATGTGTAAGGCTCAGATTGACTTGTCTTTACCAAGAGATTACACTTTAGTCGTTCGATCTTGTTTGAAGCGACTCCTCTGAGAGGATAAACTCATTCGCACTAACTTAAGGGATGAAGAGTTAAACCTGAGTGGTTGTTGATTTCTTAATCTCTATCACTTAATAAGGTCTGTGTGTGATTAGTAGTTATTGCTTTGACTTATAAATGAGAAGAGAATCATTGCGACTTCGATACCCTATATCTTGGGCAATAATATTAATAACACGACGATTCTTAAATTAATCTGAGAATCGTGTGCTTGCAAAAAGTCTTGCTTGATTGGTCCCTTGGTGGTAGGAACCTTTATCATCTCCAAATCTTGCAAGTGAAATTAATTTTCCTAATATGGATAATAAAGATGGTTGTCGCTACTCTCCAAGGATAAAAATATTAATTAATATAAAGCTTTTCAGTGGCTTAATTAATTAATGGACTAAATAATCTTAAACGCGGGAAATAATAACTGGGAGCCATATTACCGTAATATGGGTTAAGATTGGATAGTGCAATATTAATTATATAGTGGTATTAATTAATATTAATGGGCTGAATTATATTGTGGCTCAATATTGAAATTCAGAAGTCCATTGGAAGGTCCATCTTAATTCTCCTAAAGGCAAGGGTGCAGAAATCGGTAGGCTCCAGGCGGGCGTTCCTAGGCCGCCTAGATTTTTTTTTTCAGATATTAATTTTACTTTGAAATTTTCAACATGAAAAATAAAAAATCACAACAATTAACATAAAATCATAGTCATAATTACAAAATAAGAACTCAAAAGTAGTGTTTTTAATTTTTAGATTTAAAAAAAAAAAATCGGCCGCCTAGCCCTTGTAGCCCAGTAGCCTTGCCTTTAGCAAGCGACTAAAACGATCGATTTTGTCTTGAATCGCCACAAGACGGCCGGCTTAAGCGCCTAGGCGCGATTTTTGCATCCATGCCTAAACACCCCCAAGTAGCCCAAATTATAGTCCAATAAATAAAAGGTGCTTAAAATAAAATAAATTTATTGTTGCAATATTTTCTATTTTTTCGAAAATATTAAAGAAAAGAGGGATAAAGATTTTCTTGAAAAAATTTTTTTATGGAAAGGAGATAATGTATTCTTGGAATACAAGATTATCCCATAAATTCAAGAAAACTCCCATTTGACTTCTTTAATAAGAAATTTTCGAAAAATATGTATAAGAAAGGGAAGAAAGATTTTCTTGATTTTCTTGGAAATATTTTATGGAAAAAGATATGTATTCTTGGAATACAAGAATATCTCATAAATTTAAGAAAGACCCAATCTTTCAAATCCTTCTTGGTTTTTCGAAAATAAGGATTAAATAGGGTGTGAGATTTTTGTGGAAAAAATACACATGGAAAGAAGAATATATTGGATATATTCAAGATTTCTTGGAGATCAAGAAAATATCTTTCCTAACCCTATTTGGACTCCAAAATTTCGAACCCCCTTGTCTTATAAATAGGGGATGAATTTTTCATCTCCAACTAGTGTTCCATGTGTTGGAAATATTAGAAATCCACAAAGGTGGTGCAACAATATTTTAATTTTCCTTGTTTTATAAATCGTTCATCGGAGAACTTTCCACCGGGGTTATTGGACGGGGACTTGGGAATACTTGAGAAGGACTTTTGGTGGGTATCTATATACTTGATCCTGTCTGTCTCAGATCCTCTCTCCAACGGGTACGTTTACGTAAACTCCTAGAAATTCCGCATGCTAGGATCTTTTACGTGAAATATTATTTGCATGTTGTTGTTGGATTAATTATTATTTGAATTCACTTAGGTAAATTCATGCTAATAATAATTGTTAATTTAAATTTGTGTTTATGAGGTCATCCCTATAGATCCTGACATATGTTATCCCAACATCACTAAGGGGCTGTTTGTTTTCAGTCGAGGAGGCCCGGATGGAGGATGGGCCTCCCCCCGTCCCGTCCACTTTTTGAATTTTCACATCTCATCCTCCATCCAAATACACATTCATCCATATTATACATCTACATCCCTATTTTCACATAACCCAATATCAATCATATCAACTCTATATTTTCATATTAAATATATATTGTATTTACACTTGTTGTCACCAGATTTAACACACGTCAGCATCACCAGATTTATCACATGTCAGCAGGACGAATTATCACCCGTCAGCAGGGCCCACAAAGACCTGAATCGACCCGATCCAACAGGAGGTCAAGGGTCACACAGAAGATGATTTGTCGTGCTTTACACATATGTTTTGTCATGCTTTATGCTTATGATTTGTCATGCTGGTCCTCTTTATATAAAGGACCTCACTCTTCATTGTAAAAAATAATAATACTCTGGAATGTTTCCCTCATTCCTCTTATATACCAACAACCATATTTCAGGGAAGAACTACGGTTCTTCCCGTAGTGTTCTTGTTCGATTAATTATTTGTTTGGTGGTCAAATTCAACAAGCGACATCAGAATCGATAAATATTTGACTATCAACAATTGGTGCTAGAAGGAGGGTACCGTTTGAAAAATCATCAAGAACAGGGACGAACCTCCGAATCCAAAAGCAAAAACAAACCCAGAAAAATTTCAAACCAACCCAAAAATTCACAATTCCAAACCTACAGCTTCGTCAAAACAAGAACACATAAATCCATGTATACATACACATATACATACGGAAGAAGAAAAGAGAGAAGAAGAAGATGACACGGCGCAAGGCCTCAGCTCCACCGTCGCGGAAATTAGTTCGCGGCCCGGAGCTCACTAGAATTCTTTGTCGCTGTCTTACTCCAATCCGACGCCATCGCCTACAACCCTACCATCATTCTTTGGAGGCTCGACGGAATCACCGCACCACCATAGCTCAGAATTGAATTCCAGAATTCGCCGCCACGCCCAGATCCCGTCTTGTCGGTGAATCCACGAACCACCGACGCAGCCGTCGTCTGCAAAAACCCGCCCGCCCGATTGAACAATATGGTATTGCGTGGTAGGATCGTGGCGTTGGACGTGAGCTCGTCGACAAGATTTCTATCGCCTTGAAGATGGGATAAAATGCAGGCGTGTGTGTGGAGGTGTGTGCGGGAAGATTGGGATTGAAATGAGCCCATGGGGATTGGGCCTTGTTTTAATATCATTTATGTGGGCCTAGTTTTATAAGTGTTGGGTTGCGATATTTAAGTTTTGGGCACATTTTTATTTAATAAAGTATTGGGCCCCAGGATCTTTTTGGCTGGATTAATTTGTTGGGCCCGGTTGCGGTGAAATAAATTTTTTTGCTTTAGGATATTATTTACAAAAAAGTAAATCTGACCAATTTTATTGCCCAAGTTTTTTAAGTATGGGTTTGGGTTATTTCTACTAAACCTTTGGGCTGCTTATTCGAGTAGACCTTGACCCATGTCATTTGTGGGCCCGTTTTTTGCCCAATAAAAAAAAAAGGTGGATAGCGGTAAAAAAAAAAATTGAATGAGCACCCGAGTCTCGCGAGCTACTCAAAAGAATCTCTGAGCGATCCTTTTTGCCCACCCCACCGGTTTTATTCGGATAACGTCATTTTAATATCTTTTAACTTATAAACTTGTCACGACATTAAAAGTGGAGGCATATATGTCCTCGTGCCTTCTCATTATTCATTTTGGTCGTCTTTAAAAATGGTCGCACCTAATGGGACGAACAAACAAAGATTTAACGAGCGAAAGTCTTGTGTTCACTTTGGCGAAAACAATTAAATCTTTCTGATGCATAACCAAAGCGAGCAATGGGTACGGGGTCGCAGCTAAATAAGACGACCCGAGCAGAATAGTGATCGTAACAAACATAAGACGATCACAAAAGAAAAAGGGGGGGGTTGCACATAAGTTAACCCATCTAGTTGCAGCAAAATAAGACGACCAATCCAATCGCAACTAAATAAGATGATTGAAAAAAATCAAAGAAGTCAGGTTGAACACAAGGACATATTGTTGGGGAATTAATTATCCGGATCTATTCGGGATGATTATTTAAATACAAATTTAATTCTAACAATTATTATTAGCATGAATTAACCCATATTAATTCAAATAATAATTCAACAACAAATCATGCATATAAACAGTTCACGTAAATCCTAAAGATGCGGAATTACTACGAGTTTACATGAACTTACCTCTTGGAATGACAATGGACTCGTTGATGAAAACACACCAAAAAGTCTTCCCAAGTATTCCCTAGTCCTTGTTCGACAATCCGGTGGAAGGAAGCTCACGAACAATTAACAAAAGGAAAAATAAAATTTGTTGCACCACCTTTGTGGATTTACTAATTTTTTCAGCACATGGAATTGTACTTGAGAATGAAAGAATCATCCCCTATTTATAGATAGGGTGATGGACGATTTTTTAGTGATAAAATAATATGGGAAATTTTTTTTCTTGATCTCCAAGAAATCTTGAATATATCTCCTATATTCTTTTCTCCATAATTAAAATATTCACAAAAAATCCCACCTCATCTTGTTATGGAGCATTTTTAAAATCAAGAGACAAGAATCCAAGATTTGGATCTTCTTGAATTTATGAGATATACTTGTATTTCAAAAATACATATCTTCCATAATATCTTTTCAAGAAAATCAAGAAAATCTTTCTTTCAAAGCCCAATTATCCAAAAATTTGAAAATTTCAAATATGAATAACCAAGTGGGAGATTTCTTGAATTTAATGAGATAATCTTGTATTCAAGAATACATATCTTCATTCCATAACAAAATTCAAAAGAAAATCTTTCTCCCTTTTATCCATAATTTTTCGAAAAAAAAAGGAAAAATAAATGACAAATTTATTTTATTTTTTTAAACACATTTTTAGGTTATTGAACTTTATCTTGGGCTACTTGAGGGGCCTTTAGGAGAATTAAGATTGGACCTTCCAATGGATCTTGAATTATCAATATTGAGCCACAATATTATTCAAGCCCGTAAATATTAATTAATCCCACTACATAATTAATATTACACTATCCATCTTAACCCGTATTACAGTTAATATGGCTCCGGTTATTATTTCCCGTGTTTAAGATTATCTAGCCCATTAATTAATTCAAGCCCTTTGAAATAGCTTTCCATTAATTAATATCTTTTATCCTTGTAAAAGGCGATTCAACATTATTATCCATCTGGGAAACTAGTTCCCTTTGCAAGATTTGGTATGATAAAACTTATGAACCTCCCAAGGCAATCGAACAAAGCGTGCTTGCACCGCGATTCTCCGTATTAAATCTTAGCAATCGCGTGTGACCAATAATATTGCCCAAGATATAGGGTATTGAATCCCGTTGATTCTCTTCCGTAATAAGTCAAAACAATAGTTACTAACCACACGCAATCTATTTAAGGGACAAAAGATTAAGAAATAACTAACCACTGAGGTCTAATTCTTCCTAGTTCAGTCACGATGAATTTATCCTCTGTGGGTCCTCTTCAATGCATCGGTCATGCCTTTAGTGTAATCTCTTGGTCAAGACAAACCAATCCCGAGGCCTTCCTTACCTAGCAGTCCTTGTAACTAAAAATCTCTTTATTCACGACCTAGATGGAAATGAACAAACCATCGTGAAAGGTTGAAGTGTAAGACTCCGATTGGCTTGTCTTGACCAAGAGATTACACTAGTGCATGGTGATGCCTTGAATAGGACCTCTGAGGAGGATAAATTCTTGAATCCTAACAAGGAAGAATTAGACCTCGATTGGTTCGTTGTTTCTTAATCTTAGATCCCTTAAATAGGATCACATGGGATTGGTAACTATTGCTTTGACTTATCATGGGTAAATCATCAACGAGATTCAATACTTTTTATCTTGGGCAATATTATTAGTCACGTGATTGCTAAGATTTAATCTTCGCAAGTCCCCTGAGGTTCATAAGCTTTATCATACCAAATCTTGCAAGTGGAATTAATTTCCGGTATGGATAATAATGTTGAACCATTCCTTGACCAAGGATAAAAGATATTAATTAATGGAAAGCTATGTCAGTGGCTTGAATTAATTAATGGGCTAGATAATCTTAAACACGGGAAATAATGACCGGGAGCCATATTGACTGTAATATGGGTTAAGATGGATAATGCAATATTAATTATGTAGTGGGATTAATTAATATTTATGGGCTTGAATTATATTGTGGCTCAATATTAGATATTCAAGGTTCATTAGAAGATCCAATCTTAATTCTCCTAAAGGCCCCCTGAGTAGCCCAACATATAGTCCATTAACTGAAAATGTGATTAAAATAAAATAAATATTGTTGCTTATTTTTCCATGAATATTTCGAAATTTATAAATAAATTTGGGAGAAAGATTTTCTTTGAATTTTGTTATGGAATGAAGATATGTATTCTTGGAATACAAGATTATCTCATTAAATTCAAGAAATCTCCCACTTGGGTATCTATAAGGTGTTTTTCGAAAAAAATTAGAAAATAAAGGGCAAGAAAGATTTTCTTGATTTTCTTGAAAAGATATTATGGAAGATATGTATTTCTTGAAATACAAGAATATCTCATAAATTCAAGAAGATCCAAATCTTGGAATCTTGCAAGACTTAATTTTTGAAAATTCCATAATTTGAGGAGGTGGAATTTTTGTGGAATATTTTAATTATGAGAAAAAGAATATAGGAGATATATTCAAGATTTCTTGGTGATCAAGAAAAGTCTTTTCCCACATTGATTTTTCATCAAAAATTTCGACCACCTCTCACCTATAAATAGGGGATGATTCTTTTATTCCCAAGTACAATTCCATGTGCTGGAAAAATTAGTAAATCCACAAAGGTGGTGCAACATATTTATTTTTCCTTTTGTTAAATCGTTCACAAGAATCCTTCCACCGGATAGTAGAACGAGGACTAAGGAATACTTGGAAGTCCTTGCGGTTAGTCTAATCAGCCATACCGTTGTCATCCCAAGAGGTACGTTCACGTAAACTCGTAGAATTTCGCATGCGTAGGTTTTACGTGAATTATTATATGCATGATATGTTGTTGGATTATTATTTGAATTAATATAGGATTAATTCATGCTAATAATAATTAAAGAATTAAATTTGTATTTAAATATTCACCCCGAATAGATATGTGCAACTTATTCCCCAACAACTACCGGCGGCTTATGACGATTATGCCCGCCTCGGCGGCGGGCAATACCTGGCGATTACCGACGATTATGCTCGCCTCCTCAGCATGGCAATACCGCCTTTTCAGCGAAGATTATGCCCACCTCCTCGGCGCTGGCACTACAGCCTTCTCGGCGTGGCAATACCGTCTTTTCAGCGACGATTATGCCCGCCTCCTCGGCGCTGGCAATACCGCCTTTTCGACGACGATTATGCCTACCTCCCTTTGGCAATACCGCTTTTTCAGCACCGGCGATTATGCCTGCCTCGCCGGTCTTGGCAATGCGCCTTTAACGATGATCGCCCGCCTTTTAGGCGCTGGCCTTCCCGCATCGACAGCGTGTATTTCGCCAGGCGGCGCTCCCTCGCCATCTCGGCGATGAGATCGTTAATACTACCGGCGTTCATCGCCTTCACGGCATTGATTTGCCGCGGCTTTTAAGGCGGCCTTCGCGTTAACTACCGTATTCCGTATTCAGCGCTCGCCCATCTGTACTGCCGAATCATTCACCCTCCGGCGTTCATCCGCCTTCGACGATGTCTCTGCCCTCGCTTTTTTAAGTATTTTCCGCATCGGCCCGGCGCGTATTCCGCCCGGCGAAAGCTCACCGCCCGTCTTGGCGGCGAGATCATTGCCCTCCCAGCGTTCATCCGCCTTCTGGCGTTGATCTGCCCATCTTTTAAGTCTTGACCTTCGCGTCGGTCGTATTCTGCCTTGGCGCTCGAGGCGTTCCGCCGACATCTCGGCGATGAGATCATTCGCCCTCTCGGCGTTCATCCGCCTTTACGGTGTTGATCTGCCCGCCTTTTAGGCGCTGGCCTTCCGCATCGGCGACGTGTATTCCGCCGAGCGAAGCGCTCCTCGCCATCTCGGCGACGAGATCATTTGCCCTCTCATCGTTTATCCGCCTTTACGGCGTTGATCTGCCCATCTTTTTGGCGCTGGCCTTCCGCATCAGTGACGCGTATTTCGCCGAGCGAAGCGCTCCTCGCCATCTCGGCGTTCATTCACCTTTACGGCGTTGATATGCCCGCCTTTTAGGCGTTGGCCTTCCGTTTTGGTGATGCGTATTCCGTCGAGCGAAGTGCTCCTCGCCATCCCGAGTGACGAGATTGACCGTCTTTATGGCATTCATCCGTCGTTATGGCGTCGACCTACCCACCTTCTCGGCGTTGGCTCTTTGTTTCGGCTTGACCAATCCATCTCTATCAGCGTTAACCTGCCCGCCTTCATCGACTTTGGCCCTCTTGTAAGACCGCACAGTCAGTCAGACAATTTATACGGGGTAAAGGTCGCAAACTGCTCGGCCGTAAGTGGTCGACGACGAGCGCAAAATTTACTCCTATATATCGCACAGCTAGTAAGACGATATAGAGGGGGAAAGCCGCAAACTACTCGGTCGTAAGTGGTCGATGACGAGCACAAAAAATAGAAACGACCAGACGACGGGCTCCCTTCGGCACGAAAGCACGTAAAAGACTCGCATAACGGGTCACCAAGAAAGATAGAAAAGACTCGATGACGGGGCTCCCTCAAGTACGAAAGACATAAAGACTCTCAAAGTCAGAGGTCCCTCAAGTACGAAAAGATAGAAAAAGACTGCAGACGACGGGGTTCCTCGGCGCGAAAGCACAAAAAGACTGCATAACGGGGTTTCACTCAAGCACGAGTACGTAAAAAAGACTCGTATAACGGGCTCGCTTTGAAGTACGAAAGACACGAAAAGACTCATAAACGGGCTCGCCCGGCACGAAAGTACGAAAAAGACTCGCGACAACGGGCTCCCCTAAAGTACGAAAGACAGAAAAAGACTTCAGACGACGGGGCTCCCCAAGACGAAAGAAAAAAAACTTCGTCAGACGACGGGCTCCCACCGGCACGAAAGCACGAAAAGACTTCAGACGACGGGGCTCGCCCTCGGTACGAAAGTACGCATAAGATCGACGACGAGAAAAGGTAAGATCCTCTATGAAGGGGCTCATTCTGAACGATCAAGACCTCATACGGCATCCGAGCAAGCTCGGAGGTAAACAGTGTGATTGTAGATGCAACAAAAGATAAAATCTGGTCGAGACATGATTCAAGATCAAACTCTGAACAACGTCACAACCCGATTTTGGGGGTTATTGTTGTCACCAGATTTATCACATGTCAGCGGGATGAATTATCACCTGTCAGCAGGGTCCACAAAGACCTGAATCGACCCGATCCAACAGGAGGTCAAGGGTCACACAGAAAATGATTTGTCGTGCTTTACGCATATGTTTTGTCATGCTTTATGCTTATGATTTGTCGTGCTGGTCCTCTTTATATAAAGGACCTCACTCTTCATTGTAAAAAAAAAAAAAACTCTGAAATGTTTCCTTCATTCCTCTTATATACCAACAACCATATTTCAGGGAAGAACTATGGTTCTTCCAGCAGTGTTCTTGTTCGATTAATTATTTGTTTAGTGGTCAAATTCAACAAGCCACATCAGAATCGATAAATATTTGACTATAAACAACACTCTCTGTTATATTTTAGAATACACCATCAAATTAATATAATATATTTATTTTAAATACATAAAAATTATTCCAAATTGATATAAAATTATTTTAAATAAGTTCACAGTACATGTGCACCATCACCAGTAATATCATTAAATCAATATGCATGGATATAAATTCACCTTTTTGTAAATTAATAAAATACACCAAGATTAAATTAATAATAACTTAATTTTTTTATTTTATCAAAACACTATTGAATCTCAATCAAACAATATTCATTATCAAATTAAACAATATCCTATAATTAAATAATTATATATAATAATATTAACTTTTATATATTATCATCAACAAAATCATTTAATCATTATCCTCTTAATAAATAATAATAAAATAATACATTATTATCATTAAAAAGTATTGATTGACATAAAACTACATTCATCCCTACTACATCCAACCCAAAACAAACAAGATATTACTATTCACAGGATTCCCCTCATCCACTTTTTTTTTCATCCGAATTTGTCTCATACACCTCAAGCTCAAAACAAACATACCCTAAATGTTCTTGATTTTATTGTTATTGCTTGATTAAAATATGAACAATTAGTATTATGTGAGATGAATTGAGTAGATGAAAATAATCAATTACTTAATTTTATTTTTATTATTTATATATCAAAACTATCAAACAACGTTAATATAAATGATTCTCATTGCATACTTTTATTACCCAACCAAGCGCGCCTAAAATACCTATAATGTATAACAGTACAAATTTGTGCCTAACATTATATAACACGTTCGAATTTTCTAATTAAAAACAATTAAAAAATATCAAATTCCCTCCCCTACGTACTAGCAATTAATACTATGTATTTATATTAATTTATTGTTGGATTTAATTTTGGAAAGTCAACTTAATAATCGATTAATCGGTAAAAGCATACAGAAAATGTTTCCTTAAATGTCATATCAGTAATTATCGACTCTACGCCTGCCTATAAATAACATAGCGCCTAGTCCCACTTTTGAATTGGTAACTTCTGGTTTAATACTTCGGTTAAATAAATGCTAATGCGGTTAATTAGAGGCTGAAAACAGTTTAAATAATTCTTAACCTTTGTATATGGTGAATTGGAACTTGAGAATTGTGTTGGACTGATGGTAAAGTTGTAATTATGAATTAAAAAATTAAAAGTTAAATTTTATATGTAGTGAGTATATCATGGAATTCAAATGCATTTTTTAATGTATAATTTATTTTTAATTATTTTATTTTATAGTATTAAATAAATTATAATTTTTTAATATAAATAAATTGATTTTTTTCAATAAAATAAAATACATATTTTAAAATAAATTTAAATTGTGGCAATTAGTGTAAATAATAATCACTTAATTTTTTTAATTATTAGATATGTTTAAAAATTGCTTTGTTATGAGGGTAACTTATGTACCTGCTAGACAACTTCGTGCAGTTTTTTTTTTTTTTCGACAGGAACTTCGTGCAGTTTATGAAAATCCTTAAAAAAGGGGCGAGAGGGTTGCCTTGTAACCCTACTTTTACAGGATTGAGATTTACTTTATCAGAGTTTTAATTAAATAAACTGACAATTTCAGACTTTATTGTTTTTTTTTTGGCAAAGTATAATGTGAACCAGTTTTACGGTGAAACTGGTTCAGGAGTGTGACTTATATTACTAAAGAGTGTGATTTTTTATTGTAAAGGGTGTGACGTTTTACTATAAAGAGTATTACTTTTAAAAGTAAATGGTGTGACTTATATTATAGCAAAGAGTGTCGTAGTGATAATTGAAGGGTGTGACTTATATTACTTGAAGGGTGTGACTTATATTACTAAAGAGTATGTCTGTAAAAAAAAAAACCAGTTTTACGGTGAACAAGTTTCACAGCATACCAACTCTTTTTTTTAACCCAACTCAACTGTCTATTTTATTAATTAAGACCGATTGTACAAACAGCTGAGCCAAATGGGAAAACCATCCTCAACCCAAAGTTGGACGGAAGATAAAGACAAAGAAAAAGAAGCTAAGGCATGATCCAATACATTTTTCGTTCGGGGGATATGCGCTATGCCAGTAAAATATGGGGTGTGTAACATCGATCTTAGCTCTAAGATAGTCGTGCCAGTGTAATCTCTGTATTTCTACATAGACGTAATTGCTCGTACCGTTAGCAGGGAATCTGAATACGCATGAATGTGAGTGTACCCTGTGTCTATGGCGAAGAGAAGAGCATGATGCAAGGTCGCTAATTCCCCATAAATACGGACTGAGGCTCGGACGTCGGTATAGCTGCCGCTACGCGAAGTTGCCCGCCAGGCTCAGACAGCACAAACCCGACCCCGAACCTTCCCTTCTATGGAGCATATGTAGCGTCAACTTGAAGAACGAGCGCACATAAGCCATCTGTGGGAATGTGTGATCTTGTAGGCGACATTTTTGCCTCATGCGGGGGTGAAGACCTTCGTTGCACTTCCTGGAATGCCTGTAGCCCTGCATCAATCAATTCTGCATCTGCAGCCATCCATCTGTTCTTGTTTGAATGTGTGTAGTTACATACGGCTGCCCACATTGCCCATGCACACATTGGAAATAGTTCCATTGACCTGTTGGCGTAGGACCGTTGAATAAGCTCAGCACACTGTCGAAATGTCATGTGTTTGCCTGGCGCCAACACTTTCCAGAAGATCGTTTTTTTCCAAACTTATCGTGGCAGGTGGCAAAAAAGCAAGACATGTGTTGTTGTGGCACCTGACGCTCCACAGATGTTACACAAGTCGTGGACTGGGACGTGGTTACAACGCAAGTTTACAGGCGCTGCTATCGCGTCTCGCGACGCATACCATAGGAATATGTGGACCTTCGGGGGCACCACTTATAACCTCTCCACAGTCCACACATGACACATCTATTACTTTGATTATTTTTTGCATTAAAATGTTTAATTTCATCTTCTCACGTAAAGTGATACAAATGAAGTGTTTTGAGCATTTATAGAAGTTTGCACATTCCATTTATCTCATCTTCGGATTCCGATTGGAACTTAAATTGATTTTGTTAGAACTTACTAATTACATTTTACTGGAGAAGCTTTTGTATACTAATTTAAACAAATGAACAAATGAAATATTAGTATGGGGAAAGTTTTATTCACTAATACAGATTTGGGCTTGAAGAGATGTTAAAAATGACATTGGAGAGCGGTTATAACAGCTCTCCAAGTAACAGCTGTCCAAGTTTGGACAGCTGATAAAAACCGCATTCCAAGCGATCCACTAAGAAAGCGGTTTTTAACCGCATTCCAAGCGATCCACTAAGACAGCGGTTTGTAACCGCTGTCCAACTATATTCACTTGGACAGCGGTCCACAACCACTGTCTAACCCTTTTTTTTAATTTATATATATATACACTTGGACAGCGGTTAAAACCGCTGTCCAATATATATATATATTTTAATTTTAATTTATATTTTTAAAATTCTGTTTATATAAAACCAAAATCAAAACTAAAAACCAAATTTTATACCACACGATAATTAATTGTCCAATATCAAAACATCAAATAAATTAATAAATTAATGCATACACATCATGAAATAAATATTAATCGTCCAATACAACAAATTAAAACATGCATATCAATACAAATATATATATGTATATATATATATAAAGTAATATGCTATTAAAAGTTATCCCAATCCATGTATAATTATACAAGAATCGATTGTAAAGGTATCCTGTCCAATCCATTTTCCATTTGTTCATTCTTTGTTTGGAGTAAGACTTGACCGGACTATCATAGACAAACTGCAAACAACAATTAATTAATCATCATAGTTAGATATATAGTATGAATTTTTATTCAATTAATAATAATTGAAATAAATCGATAAATTAACTTACGTTGATAGGAACCGCGGTTTGAGAAGCGCGTATTATATCTTGAGAAAATGACTCTTAGGTACAAAAAATAGAGTCAAGTGACTCTTAGGTACAAACAAATTGAGTAGTGACTCTAAGGTACAAAATGAGACATTTTTACCCCTAGAGTCAATTTTTTATTACATTTTTGCCATTATTCTCTATTAAATCGATTTCCCCCCTTCTCTATCTTCATTATGGATTTTTTTCACTCTCTCTCTCTCTTCCAATTTCCCCACATTACACGATTGAATCCCTACCCCCAACTATCTCTCTCTCCCTCACTCTCTAATATTCTCTCAGCCACCATCTCCCTCTCCCTCTACATTCCGGCCACCACCACCCACATCCACACACCACCACCACACGATGCCCTTTCCCAACACCACCAAAAGCCGTCGTCACCAACAATACCACCTGGCGAAAAATGGAGGCTTGCCGGTGGCGGTGGTTGACGAAGGTTGGCGGAGGTTTGGATGTGGTCGACGAAGGCGTCGCAGTGATCAGATCTGATTTTTGACTGCAGTGTCGCGGTGGTATTGTTGGGCGTGGGGTGGCCCAGCAGACCTGGGCGGATCTGTCGTCCGTGGGGGGCGGCGCCGTCGGTGTTTGGTGTTTAGGGTTGGGTAGATCTGTTGTGGGGTGGTGATGGTGGCGGCGGATCTTTACAGATCCGCCGCGTATGGTGGTGGATTTTTGTATTTTACCGACGGCGGGTGTGGTGGATTGCGCGACGGCGGTGGGCGTGAGACGGCGACGTGATGCGTGGAACGGCGACAACGCGTGTAAGCCCATGCCAACACGTAAGATACCATTAAAATCCCTGATATTTCTTGCTCTGAAATATTGTTCAATAATAATGTAGTTGTAGATTTGTGAGCAAGAATGTTCTTCGTGCCTTGTCCGGATGAATTTTCTTTTGCTGCAATTTTGTGTAGTATTTAGGTTTTCAGATTGTGTTTGCTGAAAGAGAAGTAATTTTTGAGTTTTGTTCCTGATCATTTTTTTGATTTTATTTAATTGGAACCATATTGATGCCGTTGTCGATAATTGGAACCAGATTGTGTTCGCAGATTTTGTTTGCAAATTAATAGGTTCAAATATTACTTTTGGTTTTTGTTGAGATGCAGAAATGTGAATTTGGTTTGCAGATTAAAAAGATTAAAAGATTTTGTTGGGATGCAGACATATGAATTTGATTTTTTTTATCTGCAAGATTTTTTGGATTTGTTTTAGGATGCAGATTTTTTTGATTTGTAAGTATGAATTTGTGAGGTTGCTTTGAATTTTTATTTTTTTATGTGATTTGTGAGATTTTTTTTTATTTTTTTCTAATTTCTGCATTTTTATTTTTTTTTGCAGATATCATTCTTGACAATGAGACAATGAGATGCAGATTAGGATTTTGGGAAAATTACTATAAGGTACAAAATTTATGGGAAAATTACTCTAAGGTACAATGTACAAAAATTACGTGCACTGTAGTATCTAGTTTGAACTAAAGTGCAAAATTTTTTTTGCACATTGTACCTTAGAGTAATATGTGTGTCCACTTTGCACCTTAGAGTGAGGACCCCTAGGATTTTTGCATGTTAGGGATGTAATTTTTTGGTGATTTTTAAGATGTATTTTCTACAGATTTTAGTTTTATAGGGAAAGTACAATTTCTGTAATGTTTGGGGATGTACAATTTTTTATAGGGAAAATACAATTTTAAAAGAAAACGCACTCCAAAATTGACCCAGAAGTGTAATTTTTTATAGGTAAAGTACAATTTGGGGAAAGTACAATTTTTGTAAAATTTGGGGATATACAATTTTCTATAGGGAAAATATAATTTTTTTTATAGGAAAAATAAAATTTTAAAAGAAAATGCACTCCAAAATCGGCCCAGAAGTGAATAAGTTTGAAAAATGCACTCCAAGGCCAAGATACAATTTTTTTTGAAAAAATGCACTCCAAAATTGGTCCAAAATACATTTTTTTAAATGCACTTCAAAATTGGTCTAAAATATAATTTTTTTTTAAAAATGCACTCCAAAATTGATCAAAATACAATTTTTTTTTAAAAATGCACTCCAAAATTAGCTTAAAATATAATTTTCTTTAAAAAATGCACTCCAAAATTGATAAAAATACAATTTTTAAAAAAAAATGCACTTCAAAATTAGATTAGAGGTTTAAAAATTAAAAGATTTTTTTTAAAAGTTACATAATTTTTCTGAATTGCAAAATGAGTTAAGAAAATGCACTTTGAAATAAATAATGAAATTATATTAATAAATAATTTAGTTAATTTAATAATTTAAAATATTTGGACTTTTAAAATTTTAAAATAAAAAAAGTTAAAACGAGTCAGAAGTGCAGAAACGTGTCAGAAGTGCAGAAAACTAGGCAGAAGGGCAACTTAGACTTTTTGATCACTTTTTTGTACCTTAGAGTCACTTTTTTTTTGTTATGTACCTAAGAGTTCTTTTGTTAGTGACTTTGTAGTGGAGAGTCACTCCCTTATATCTTCAATATAACAGCACACAAAATGTCCACAGTGATCACTATCTCGTTGCCTCGGTACCTGTTGATTAGCAATATAATCACGTATTACAATTATAATTATTTTATATTAATTTGATAACTTAATAAATTATATTTACCTTAACATTATTCCAGCTCACTTTATTGAATTTAGCTCTTGAGCCTTGATTAGGAAATTGACTCCGATACATCGTCATCACACTATTATTATTATAATTAAAAAATAAAGTTAGATTAAATATGCATAACTTTAATAAGTAAAACAAATCATTATATTATAATATTAAAGATGAACTTACGATTCCATGTACGAAGTAAGATCAGATCGATTTGAAGCCAACCCATTCGCAGTTGGATCCATAAAATACACACTTAATGTGATCATATTTATGGCGACCAACACCCAATGATTCCTATATTATATTAAGAATATTAAAATTAACTGTAAATTTAGCATATGTGCAAATATCATATATATTATGAATATAAATTTTACCGAAATGTTTATTGTACTCACCCCACATTTGTTGGCCAAAAAATAAGATGATCTCTGTCAATATAACTCAGCATATGAGAAACTAACCACTCCATGGTCTGTGCCCCATCAGCCATTAAGCAAGACACTTGGGGGAAGACGAAGGAATACATTCCACATGCTCGAGGATCTCTGGAGAGATATATCTCACCCAAATATCTTTAACCAACATATATACGCTAATTAATATTTAATTTGAAAATTAAACTATATAGAAAGTAAATACTGAGAATTAATTAGTAAACACATACCTGAGGTATAAGGCTATGCTCGTTGCACTCAACCACTGGTCGTTCACGACTTCGATCACATGCTCCTGAGTGATGTATTCTTCAATAGAATTCCGATGAAAGTAAGCATTCATAAGAACTGTGATCATATTGAAATCAGAGGACTCCACTATCACTTGCACCGTATTCTGTACGGTGTAGTCATGATCTAAGTCTTCAGGCAAGGGATAACCAAGTCTGCGATCACCAATAGTGGATGTTGTGTTCGATATAATAATTCAGCATTAATCAAACACGTAAGAGCGACACGTGTAATATTTATTAAAATAATCATGCCCGATGGACAAGTGTGCTCGCCGACCGTCGACCAAACAAGTTTGTTCGACCAGCTCGCCACTTGCCAACCAAAGCAAACATGCTCGCGCCTTTCGGATATCACGAAAACTTCGATAAACTGAGGGTCGAGATGCTTTCGGTGCTCGAACATCCCGAGGGTTCGGATATCCCAAGACTCGAAAAAAACAGGAAGTCGATTATGCTCGCCTTCGGATATCACGAAGACTTCGATAAATCGAGGGTCAAGATGCTCGGTCTTTCGAACATCTTTGAGGGTTCGGATATCCTGAAGACTCAGACAAACCTGAGGGGTCAGTATGCTCGGTGCTCAGACATCCACGAAGACTTCGAGACAAACTGAGGGGTCGATATGCTTTGTGACTTTCATATATCACGAAGACCCAAACATCCCGAAAGACCCGGACATCTGAAGGCTCGGTATGATTTCGAGAAGGACGATATTCGAAAGATAAAAGCCCGACATGATTAAAGGCGAACAAAGCATGCAAATGAGCAAAAAAAGATTGATTTGGACGACCAAAAAGAGTGCCATATAGACAAGCAAAAGCAAAGATCAATCTAGAAGACGAAGTTGGAAAGGTGGCGACATCCGCAAGAGTTCTTGCATGGCTCGGAGTCTCCTCATTTCATGCTTGCCAACTCGATTTCATGCTTGTCCAGTGCTATAAATGGAAGAAAAAACAACAAGAGACGAGTTATGAAAAATTCCCCGAAAAAGAGTTACGATTCACAAAATACGTTCGAGAATATCCCAAAGACGAAAGGTTCACAAAAATTCGAGAGATCATCCATGCACCTTTGAAACCCTAGCACTCATATACCAATTTTCCAAATCATCTTCATCAAAAGTGATTCATCTTCATGAGATGTATCAAATATTATGCGATGTAAAACTCGCAATACCACATCCCCGGCTTGGTATGCCCCGAGTAGTCATTTCTTGACGAAACCGGGTCAACAAATTCATCTTATTCTGATTTATTTTACACGTGCATATTTTGTTTGTGAGTTGTTACCGAATTAGCCACATAATATTCTCCAAATAAAACGACTTCGTGTGATTGGCGCTTAGAAGGAGGTACCAAAAAACCAACCCATACGGTAGAAGGCGGAAAAAAAAAATATAATGCCTCAATCTAGGAATACACAAGCAGAGAGGTCGGGCAAAAGTCGACCTCCACGACCAAAAAAGAGGCTCGGCCCCGACCTCACAAAGATAAGATAGTGGAGACCATCAATCTTGAGGATATTGCCAATGATCCGTGACCACAACAAAGGCCATCACTTTCTTCTTTGCGAAAGCACGAAAGAGAAATTTGAAAAAGAGTTGGTCAAGTTAAAAACTCAAGAAGATGAAGAACAACACTCGCGTACACGATGGCGAGCAAGTTAAAAAAAAAAGCTAAAGCGGGCGATAAAAAAAAGATGATACGTCGATGACGAAACGGACCTCAAGGTCTGAACCATCGGCGTTTGGGCGTTTGAGGCTCTCCGCCAAAGACCGAATCGGCAATAATAGGTGATAGGATCCGGAAAGAACGGTAGATAAACATGCCCGCACATTCGGATCCTCACGATCATCCGCGACTTAAACAAAAATCGGCAGGAACAAAATTGTCGATCCATCATCGATTGGGTAGTCAAGGACGAACTTGGAAAGGGGGACTGCCCCATCATGAGCATGTCCTCATGATGGGAAACAACCCCGATCCAAGTCTGTCAATTCCACAAAATTTCTTGAAATCAGAAAAGCCATCGAGGGCTTATAAAGCGACTTAGCGCGACCAAAGGCGGGTGTGAGCACAATACCACGCTGCGCCACTATCACCGCGATCATGGCGGCTTTGAATACAAGAGAAAAGTGGCTAAGACCCGACCACCAATTCCCATGTTCGACGCCGAAGTCGACCCTCAGTCCATCTCGGCCGTCTACTCGGATTTTATGATTGCCATGGGTGCCATTGATGCTGACGCATCTTCAGATCATTCCCCATGACTTTGGGTGATCGGGCACATAGATGGTTCTCTACTTTGCCCATCGCGTCTATCACATCTTTCGATCAGTTGGGGCAGCAATTCCTGTCCCATTTTTCATCCATGTGTCGCTACTTGGGTGCAAAACAAAAAGGTTGGGGCATTTCTTTTCCCAACTAAGAGGTGAGTCAGATCGAGCATACATCGAAAGATTTGATAAATGTTTGTATGATGGGGCCCCATTTGAAGAGGATGCCAAGATCCTCGCGGTGATCGGGGCCCGACCCTGGATACTGACATGTGGAAAGCTATGCATCAAGACTGGCCGAACACATATTCAAAATTCCGAGAGTGAGCAGCCAAAATCATAGCCATGCAAGATTTGCTCGCCCAATCACGATTGAGTCAGGAACCCATAACTAAGAAAGTTTTTGGGAAGAAAGTAATGAATGAAGGGGGGTACAAACCCCCAGGCTCTTTCAAACCATTCGAAGAAAGAGCAGAAGCAAACGCCCTACGAAGTCTTTTGAGTGTTTCAGCAGAAACAATTTTCAACCAAATCAAAGATCGGGATATGTTAGATAGGCCTCGAAGAATCATAATGGACAAGCATCGGCTTAATGCTTCCAAATATTGTAACTATCACGAGTACATCAGGCACAATACAGAAGATTATCGCGATTTACTTAGCCAACTTTGGAAGCTATACTAAGATAATCGTCTTACCCAATTCCTAAAAAAGCCAGCGAACAGAAGCTCCCGAACAGAAAAAACTGAAGACCGAAGGGGTAAGCGTAAAGCCGAACAAACATCTGACAGTGATCCCGAAGAATCACTTAAGAGGTATGAATTACCCAAAAGAGAACCTCCTACTGTGGGTAGAGGTCGAGAAAGTCAAGAGATCCACATGATACATCCTGAATATGGTCCAATGGGTGGATGTTACCAGGCACCAACATTATCAAATAGATGTAAGAAGATGGAGATGCGTGCCTTGCAAAGCATTCATCAGGTGAAGGTGGCGAGCACATCAGCTAGCACGCCACCCTCACACCAAATTATGTTTTCAGAAGACGATCTCGATGGTATAATCACTCCCCACAATGACTCCTTAACCATCAGTGCTCGTCTCCTCGGGTTGAAGGTGCACCGCCTCCTGGTTGATACCGGAGCTTATGCGAACATTTTGTTCGTCAACACTCTGCACCAAATGGAAAAGCAAGTTGGGGATTTGAGCAGTTATATTGAACCATGTGATCATACCATTATGGGTTTTGGGGGAATCAGAACTTGACCACTATGGTATGATTAGGTTAGGAGTCCAGTTAGAATCAACTCTAAATCCGGAGATCCGATGAACTAGAATGCTAGATTTTGTAATCGTCGATGCTCCATCTACTTATAACGGGTTTCTAGGTTGCCCGTTTATTCAGGAATTTAAAGCGGCCTGTTCTACGTATTACTATTGTGTCAAATTTCCAACACAAGATGGAACAGGTAGTGTAAAAGGAGATCAAAAGAAAGCGAGATTGTTTGCTATCATGTGTACGGAAAAAGCAAAATATCGTTAACATGATGGAGAAAACATGGGAGATCGGAGAGTCAAGCCAACGAGCAAATATGCTGCCAAAAGTCCTTTGACGAGCACAAGTTTGACGAACACACCTCCGCATCGCGAACACACAACCCGCGAACCACGGGGGTCCGTGATGGCAACTTATGTTCCGGATCTCTCGGATCTAATGAATATTGATCCGCCAAACGAAAGCAATCGGACTGGAACCTCGCCAGACGGGTTTCAACCTATGGAGGTTGATGAAGAACACCGGGGTCGATCCAAGATCCTCGGTGGAAACAAAAAAAAGCGAAAGCAACACACCGCCGAACAACCGAGTCTATCAACATCGACCAAAACAGACTGATTTAGAAGTGTTCATTGGTTCGGAATTACCTGAACCAATTCGAACATAAATGATTGCTTATCTTCAAGCAAACTTGGATGTGTTCGCATGGTCGCACGAGGACATGGTTGGCATTAATCCTAAACATGCATGTCATTCCCTCAACCTTGATCTAAGACAAACTCGATGAATTGAAGCCTTGAAAGTTTAGTCCTAAAAAGTATCTTGGCAATGAATAGTGAAATCAAAAAGTTGCTCGATAATAAACTGATTCGAGAAGTAAAATGCCCAAGATGGCTTGCGAACCCTGTGCTCGTCCGCAAGTCTAATAGATCTTGGAGACTATGTATTGATTTCACTTATTTAAACAAGGCATGCCCGAAAGATAATTTCCTAATGCCGCATATCGATTATTTGGTCGATAATACAGCAGGCCATGAGCTCATGACTTTCATGGATGCATTTGCTGGTTATCACCAAATACCCATGCATCCGGGCGATCAAAAAGAATCTGGCGTTCGTAGTGAAAAGAATATGTACTGTTGGCAATGCATGCCATTCGGATTAAAGAATGCCGGAGCAACATATCAACGTTTGGTGAACAAAATGTTCGACGAACACATCGGCCGAACAATTGAGGTATTTATTGATGATATTGTGGTAAAGAGTGAACATAAGGAAGACCACATCACCCACCTCGCACAAATGTTTGATATACTCAGGGAGTACAACATGAAGCTAAATCCGAAGAAATGCAGCTTTGGGGTTCACTCAGGAAAATTCCTCGGACATATGGTTAGTCAACGGGGGATTGAAGAGAACCCATCAAAGATTCAAGCCATGCTCGATATGCAGGCCCCCAGGAGTGTGAAAGAGGTCCCAAAGTTAACCGGATGTTTAGCTTCCATAAGCTGGTTTATATCACGAACTGGGGACAAATGTAAACCTTTCTTTGATGCATTGAAGAAAGGAAAATTCCAGTGGACCGAGCATTGCCAAAATGTATTCGAATCATTGAAGCGATTTTGCAGATACTTCGGAACCTTTGTCTAAAATCATCTCTAGGTGAACAACTCTATCTCAGATCTTCTTTGCATCCGAACATGCATCGGTGTTGTGCTTTCGCCGCGACGAAAGGGGACGCCACACTTGCCCGTTTACTATGTTGCGAAGTGTTTAAAAAAGCCAAGCTCGGTACCCTCCCTTTCGAAAAATTAGCATATGCTCTCGTAATGAGTGTTCGAAAATTGCGACCATACTTTTCGATCACTCAGTCGAGGTACTGACCACATTTCCATTGCGCCAAGTCCTCCACCGACCGTGATCTCGCAGCAGATTACTCAAGTGGGCGGTGGAGTTAGATAATTGGCATTACGTTAAGCTCCCAACAACAATTAAGGGCCAAGCTATGTCCGATTTCATGGTCGAGTTGACATATCCACAAATGCCCAAAAAAACAGTCGACCAACCATGGCATATGTATGTTGATGGCTCATCAACAAGTTCAAGAGCTGGAGCAGGCGTAGTTTTCATCAGCCCAACTAGGCAAACATTCACAACAACCATCCGTTTTGATTTCCCAGCCACAAATAATGAAGCCGAGTATGAAGCTTTGATCACTGGACTACAGATGGCTATGATAATGGGAATTCAAAGGCTGATGATCTACAGCGATTCTCAGATAATCGTTTATCAAGTAACAGACGAGTACGAGGCCCGAGGTGAACATATGGCACAGTATCAGCAACTAGCAAAAGAGTTGCTCGAGCATTTCAAACAAGTTTTCATAGAACAATTACCACGATTGGGTAATTAGTTCACGATGATGCTAACGCTTTGGCAAAAGGGCGAAGGAGTGACGAACACAACTAACATTATGGTCATCACAACTTGTTCGCCATCAGTTCCCAGAGTTATGATCACCCAAGTAACAGGCGAACAGGAAACTTGGATGACTCCAATCCTGAATTATTTACAAAAGGGATTTCTCCATGAGAATAACGCACAAGCTACTCGCCTCAGATTACAATCTGCTCGTTATACTATCTTAGACGAGCATTTGAACAAAAGAAGTTTCTCACTTCCACTATTGAAGTGTATTACCCCTGAAGAGGGTCATGTATTTTTGGAGCAAATCCATGATGGAGTATCACGGAAATCATACAGTGGGCTCGCCCTGCACACAAAAATAATCGAACAAGGTTATTATTGGCCAACCCTCAAAAAGGAAAAAAAATAAACTTTGTTGCACCACTTATGTGGATTTTTAATATTTCCAAAGACATGGAATTGTACTTGGGAATGAACTAATCATCCCCTATATATAGGAGGGAGGGTGAACGAAATTTGTGTGTTTTTTTTCAATGTGGGAAAAAAGACTTTTCTTGGTCACCAAGAAATCTTGAATATATCCCATATATTTTTTTTCCCATAATTAAAATATTCCACAAAAAATCCACCTCCTCTATTTTATGGAATTTTCGAAAATATTAGTGTGCAAGAATCCAAGATTTGGATCTTCTTGAATTTATGAGATATTCTTGTATTTCAAGAAATACATATCTTCCATAATATCTTTCCAAGAAAATCTTTCTTGCCCACTATATTTCCAAAATTTCAAAATTTCATTATGTATAACCAAGTGGGAGATTTCTTGAATTTAATGAGACAATCTTGTATTCCAAGAATACATATCTTCATTCCATAACATAATTCAAAGAAAATCTTTCTCCCTCTTTTATCCATAATTTTCGAATTAATTAGAGAAATATTAAGCAACAATATTTATTTTATTTTAATCACATTTTCAGTTATTGGACTATATGTTGGGCTACTCAGGGGGCCTTTAGGAGAATTAAGATTGGACCTTCTAATGGATCTTGAATATCTAATATTGAGCCACAATATAATTCAAGCCCATAAATATTAATTAATCCCACTACATAATTAATATTGCACTATCCATCTTAACCCATATTACGATCAATATGGCTCCAGTCATTATTTCCCCGTGTTTAAGATTATCTAGCCCATTAATTAATTCAAGCCACCTTGAAATAGCTTTCCGTTAATTAATATCTTTTATCCTTGGTCGAGAAGAACGGTTCAACATTATTATCCATACCGGAAACTAATTCCACTTGCAAGATTTGGTATGATAAAACTTATGAACCTCCCAAGGGCAAATCAAGCAAGCGTGCTTGCACCACGATTCTTCGTATTAAATCTTAGCAATCACATGTGACCGATAATATTGCCCAAGATAAAAAGTATTGAATCTCTCTCTCGATTAAGCTACCCATGATAAGTCAAAGCAATAGTTACCAATCCCACATGATCCTATTTAAGGGACGAAGGTTAAGAAACAACGAACCACTGAGGTCTAATTCTTCCTTGTTCAGTTCAGAAGAATTTATCCTCTTGTAGGTCCTATTCAGCGCATCAGTCATGCACTAGTGTAATCTCTTGGTCAAGACAAACCAATCTGAGCTTTACACCTCAACCTTTCGCGATGGTTGTTCATTTCCATCTAGGTCGTGAATGAATGGCGTTTTTTTGTTACAAGGGACTATTAATTTAATCTTACGTGATCGGGTATCACTAAATTAACTACTGATGTAACACGTCTTTAATTATTGAAACAGTTATGCGATAAATATATATAACATTCAATCATATTTAAAGCATCGGTGATAAACAATTTATTTCGATAAATAAGTCCGAAATTCAGGTTTGATTATACAAAGTAAAAAGCATACTTTTCAATTATAATCCCCAACAATCTCCCACTTATACTCAAAAGTGCGCTTTTAAGTATACTACAACACGTCTCGCGTGAGTCCGTGACATCTAATGTCACCTACACGAACCTAATAATTTCTCCCACTTATACTCAAAGTAGATTGGCGGTCTTGACACCCATTCCACTCACATGTCTCTCGAATGTATTCAGAGACGACGCTTTATGAATGAATCTGCTAGTCGTTTCTCGGGACGCTATCTTTTTGCCACATTTATATCTCCTCTCTTAACGATTTCTCGTATAAGATGTCTTTCCTTTAATGTGTTTGTTTGACTTCGTGGACTCTTGGTTCTCTTGAATTTGTAATTGCTCTCTGCTGGATATTGCTGTAAACGTATTCGAACACCATCCAAGTCCACTAAGAAGATCTAGAGCCCAATCGGTTCTTTCACGGCTTCTGGCGCCTACTTACCCGAGTCCCATGGTTGAGTCGGTGATGCATTTACGCTTCACACTCGTCCATTCGATGGCTACACTTCCCAAATGGAAACACACTAACGAGGCGGATAATTTAAAATCTAAATCGATTGGAAATCAAGAGTCCATGTAAATTGATGGGGATTGGAGTATCGGACGATAAATCAACATTCTATCCGAGTTCTTTTTCGATACTTGAGAATATTTTAATTGTCGTCGATTAAACTTTCCTGGGTTACTCGATATCTTGCTACCATGCTACGACAAAGCATATATCCGGTCTCGTACACATAACATTGCATACATAAGGTTTCCTCTGGTAGAAACCTGAGAATGCCTTTCATGTCATCTATCTCCTTTTTTCGTCTTAGGGGACATTTTCTTGGATAGATGGATTCCAAGTCCGAAAAGGTCGAATCCTTTCTTGGAATCTTGCATGCTGAATTCTTTCAAAACCAGTGTCAACGTATGAATACTTACGATAACCCGATCATCATTTTCTTGCGATCTCGATTAATCTTGATCCCAAGGATGTGTCTGGCTTTCCCTAAGTCTTTCATATCAAACTGTTTTGAAACCATGCCCTTACGTCTGATCACACCTTCACATCGTTCCTGATGATCACAATGTCATCTACGTATAGTACTAAGAATACCAATGCGATTCAAAACCGCTTTTTATACACACAACTTTCAAACTCGTTTTGATCAAACCCATAAGACTTTATAACATGATCAAAACATTGGTTCCAAGCTCTGGATGCCTGTTTGAGTCCGTAAATGGACCTCTTGAGCTTACAAACTAGGTGTTCTTGGCCTGTTTCAATGAAAACATGGGGTTGTTGCATATAGATCTCTTTATCAAGACTTCCATTAAGGAAAGCTGTCTTGATATCTATTTGCCAGACTTCAAAGTCGAAATGCGCAGCAATCGATAAGAGAATACGGATGGATTTAAGAATGGCTATGGGTGAAAAAGTTTCCTCATAATCGATCCCTTTCTTTCTGAGTATAACCTTTCGCCATTAGTCTTGATTTAAAGGTTTCAACCTTCACGTCCAATCCTCTTTTCCTCTTATATACCCACTTGCATCTAATGGGTCTGACCCCATTAAGTGGTTCGACTAGCTCCCACACTCTATTATGAAACATATAACCCATTTTGGTTTTCATTGCTGTTTGCCAAGAATCTGCATCCTTATCTTAGAGTGCCTCGTCATATGTCCATGGGTCTGATTCCGGGAATCAAGTTCGAGGACTCTCCTATTCCCATGAATCTCTCGGGCTGTCTAACAACCCTCCCACTAGAACGAGGCTCCGGTTGTGAAAAATGTATTGTTTGGTATATCATCTAGTACAGTTGGCACTGAGGTTTGCCCTCTAAGCTCATTTAAGGTAATCTCACTTCTGGGTTTTCTTTGGTTCTATAGTTTTCTTCCAAAATCTAAAGTGGGTGCGGATGTCCACCTTTTGATTTTCGGAACTATAGAACATTCACCCTTTTGTTCCCTCGGGGTATCCTACAAAACAACCTTAATTACGATCGAGGATCCAATTCTGGGTTTCCTTGTCCCAACACGTGGGCGGACACCCCAAAGTTCTCATGTGTCTCATACTACTTTGCTTGGGTCCACAATTCTTTGGGGTTACGGGAACCGATTTGGATAGCACCAAGTTCGAGAATGTAAGTCGCTTTTTTTTTCGAGCATGACCCCGAAACGACTTCGGGAAGATCCGTATAACTCATCATTGATCTAACCATTTCCAAAAAAATTATGTTGCTTCGCTCTGCAAACCCCGTTTTGTTGAGGGTTACAGGTCTTGATGAGTGGGATACAATCCCTTCATCAGATAAGTAGTACAAAAACTCATCGCTGAGGTATTCGCCTCCACGATCAGATCGTAGAGACTTGATACATTTTTCCATATGATTCTCTGCTTGAGCCTTATATTCTTAGAATTTCTCAAAGGTCTCAGATTCATGCTTCATAAGGAAAATGTACCTTGAGTAATCATCAATAAAATTATTCATAACCTCCTCTTGCTTTGTTTGACATTGGATTACATACATCTGTGTGAACGATCTCTAACACTTCTTTGGCCCTATTCCCCTTGGCTCCAAATGCCCTCTTGGTCATATTACCCTCCAAACATGATTCGCAGGTTGGAATCGATTCAACTTGGAGACGCTCCAGTGAACCATCTTTCACCAACCTTTGGATCCTCTTTGGATTTATATGACCTAATCTTAGATGCCAAAGAAGTGTCTCGTTCACGTCTGATGAACGGTTTTCTTTTCTCGGAAAGCATTGATGTGTTATAGGATACATTTAAGTGAGTGGTGTGCCGCGATTAATTGTATAGAGATTTTCCATCAATGTCCCGTAATGAGATACACTCATCATTTCAAAAATGATGTCATTCTTATTAGAAGAAACTTAGTGTCCTTTAATCGAATTTTAGAAACTGAAAGTGAATTCTTTCTAAAACTGGGAACACAAAGATAATCTCAAAAAACTTTATCTTCAAAAGATAGGTGCACTTCTCCCACTGCTTTAACTGCTACTCATGTAGCATTGCAATGTCTCTTTACTTGCGTAGTATTGCAATAATTGTTACTACCGTAGCATTGCAATATCTGCCACTTACGTAGCATTGCAATGTCTTCTACTTTAAATAACGTTGCCCGGTGTGATGAGGATCTCACTCCCCACTACGTTGCGGATCATTTAGAACCCGTAAACCAACATGATCGATGGATCTCGTATCAACCACCCACGAATGAGAAGTATCGCCGCTAAACAAGTTTCAACAACTAGTGTGTGGGAATTACCTTTCTTTCCGTCCCTTTTGGGGTTGGAGCAGCAAAACCTCCATTGTCCTCTCTTCTGCGGCTTAAGCACTTCCTCTTTGGATTTTCCTTGACTCAACAAGCATCCTCATCTTACCATTGCCCTTGGCAACGATTGAGTTTTATTGCTTATGGCCTTTGGTCCTCTTAACTTTATCTTGCCTACCCTTGGCCTAGAAGATGAAGACGGACCACTTGCCGTCAAAGCTTGAGTTTGGTGCCTTATCATCATTTCGCCGAGTCCAAAAGTTTACAACAAATTAGTAGCGAGGCCAAAATGCTCAAAAAACCTTTACTCAAGAGAATGAAGTACCAAATTCATCCGAGTCTCCGGATCATAATCTGCGCTCGAGAATCTCAAGTTTGTTCGGATGGGCCATCTATTTTGAGGGCGTAATCCATTACGGGTTTTTCCTCCACCATTTTCAAATGACGACATCTCTCCATGGTGATCCGACGAGTCCGCGTGTTTTGACTCGTCGGTTGGCTCATCGATTTTTGTGTCAAAATCCACTTGTGCTTTTTTGTGCGATTAGGACAATTATAATTTTTCAATCAATATAGTTTCCATACATATTGTATTGACATTAAAATATAATAACAAAGGGCTTAAAAGGTAACGACATCTTTGAACTGAAATAAACAACTATATCTTGATAACACAAGTATATCACAAGGTTCGATCACATTCATCATATTTAAAATCTCAAAAAAATATGAACATGCATCGACCAACATCTCAAAAACAGTTTAAATAAGCCACGTGGGGTGGGTCATTATTTAAACACATTCAACGAGTTACAAACAAAAACGATTTACAAACCTTTAATATCCAGTTAATAGTTGGCTCCCACGACCAATATAAAATTGGCGGGGACTTGAGGAAGTATATGCATATCAATTTTATACCTAAGTAATAACCATGATTAAATACAGGATTACTATTTAATTTGATCGAGGCCTCGTGGGGAGGTCATCATCGCCACTAGTAATAACCCACAATCATCCGTTCGAATTCATTCATGTGAAACCTATCTTTTGACCGTCCCCGGAAAATTTCTCCAAAAGAATTCACAAATAAATAAATCATGGAGGTCAAAAATTAATTCAATTTTATTATCCTAATAAAATTGTCAATTAATTATTTAAAACATACTTAGTAATTTTGAAGTTGAGATTTTTCAATTTGGCAACCCTCATGCAAACACATTTAAACAAATTAAATAAAGCATAAGATAGCACATATAAAATCAAGCAAAACGAGAAAAATAAACATATTGAGCACAAATTATCCAATTGTCATGGTTTGATTTTTCTTGGCTTGATCTTGAAGAAACAAATCTCAATTTCTCCCACTCGTTAAATGTCTTGAAAAAAAATACTTCGCCTCGAACCGCCACGCCAAGCGGCTTCATATTCAGGATCTGCATCGCCCGCCGGCGTAGGCCGCAGCCTAAAGACCCTCAGCGACCTCACCGGCCTCGGTGATGCCGCCGGTCTCCTCGGCATTGTCGGCAGATCTCGGCGAGGCAGCAGCGTCCGTCGCCATCCGCCAGCCTTCGCCCGCTCCATACTCGCCCGCGACCTACAAAACCGCCCGCGTCTCCGTCTTGCCTTCTTCCGTGTCCATACCATCCCCATCGGCTTTGGGCGCGCGCCGCCCGTCTTGGCGTAGCCCCTCACCCTCATGGCCTTTCGGCCTCCGGCCTCGCCTACGCGCCCAGCGTGCCCGGCCAGCGCCGCCGCGCCGCCTACGTCTGGTTCTGGATTTCGTCCTTTAATTCTTCGTCTCTTCGTTCCCGATCCGGTTACAATTTATTTACAAAAAATAAATAAACCTAGATCTAGACTAGTCTATTACATTGATCAAATCAAACAAATCCTAGTCTACTCGTGGATTTTCTCACGAGGCAAAACAAATCCGAACGAATCGAATTAAAAAACCACAGTTTATATGCATGCAAAATAAAACATTAAAATCCATGACAATTGGATACCTGCAAAACAGATCTAACAGTTCTACTATCCAATTTCAAATTTAATGTCCACGAATTAAATTACAATTTAAAAAAAATTCAGAGCCCGAAACAGTGGCTCTGATATTAGTTGTTGGGGAATGAGTTGCACAGATCTATTCGGGGAGAATATTTAAATACTAATTTAATTCATTAATTATTACTAGCATGAATTAATCCTATATTAATTCAAATAATAATTACAACAACATATCATGCATATAAAAAGCCACGTAAAACCTACGCGCATCTTAATCTACGGGTTTACGTGAGCGTCTTCTCTCGGGATGGCGGTGGCTTTGGTCGGACGAACTAACCAAAAGGACTTCCCAAGTATTCCCTTAGCCCTTGCTTTCGACAATCCCGGTGGAAGGATACTTTCATGAACAATTAACAAAAGGAAAAAATAAACTTTGTTGCACCACTTATGTGGATTTGCTAATATTTCCAGCACATGAAATTGTACTTGGGAATGAACTAATCATCCCCTATATATAGGAGGGAGGGTGAACGAAATTTGTGTGTTTTTTCAATGTGGGAAAAGACTTTTCTTGGTCACCAAGAAATCTTGAATATATCCCATATATTTTTTTTTCCCATAATTAAAATATTCCACAAAAAATTCTCCTCTATTTTATGGAATTTTTCGAAAATATTAGTGTGCAAGAATCCAAGATTTGGATCTTCTTGAATTTATGAGATATTCTTGTATTTCAAAAAATACATATCTTCCATAATATCTTTTCAAGAAAATCAAGAAAATCTTTCTTGCCCAATTATATTTCCAAAATTTGAAATTTCATTATGTATAACCAAGTGGGAGATTTCTTGAATTTAATGAGACAATCTTGTATTCCAAGAATACATATCTTCATTCCATAACAAAATTCAAAGAAAATCTTTCTCCTCTTTTTATCCATAATTTTCGAATTAATTAGAAAAATATTAAGCAACAATATTTATTTTATTTTAATCACCTTTTTAGTTATTGGACTATATGTTGGGCTACTCGAGGGAGCCTTTAGGAGAATTAAGATTGGACCTTCTAATGGATCTTGAATATCTAATATTGAGCCACAATATAATTCAAGCCCATAAATATTAATTAATCCCACTACATAATTAATATTGCCTTTATCCATCTTAACCCATATTACGATCGAATATGGCTCCCCGGTCATTATTTCCCGTGTTTAAGATTATCTAGCCCATTAATTAATTCAAGCCACCTGAAATAACTTTCCGTTAATTAATATCTTTTGTCCTTGGTCGAGAACGGTTCAACATTATTATCCATACTGGGAAACTAATTCCACTTGCAAGATTTGGTATGATAAAACTTATGAACCTCCCAGGGGCAAATCAAGCAAGCGTACTTGCACCGCGATTCTTCAGTATTAAATCTTAGCAATCACATGTGACCGATAATATTGCCCAAGATAAAAAGTATTGAATCTCTCTCGATTAAGCTACCCATGATAAGTCAAAGCAATAGTTACCAATCCCGTGATCCTATTTAAGGGAATGAGGTTAAGAAACAACGAACAACCGAGGTCTAATTCTTCCTTGTTCGATTCAAGAATTTATCCTCCTCAGTAGGTCCTATTCAACAAGATCGATCATGCACTAGTGTAATCTCTTGGTCAAGACAAACCCAATCCGAGCCTTACACCTCAACCTTTCGCGATGGTTGTTCATTTTCATCTAGGTCGTGAATGGCGTACTTTTTTAGTTACAAAGGAATTTGTTAATTTAATCTTACGTGATGGGGTATCACTAAATTAACTCTGATGTAACACGTCTGAATTATTGAGCAGTTATCTTATAAAATATATATAACATTCAATCATATTTAAAGCATCGATGATAAATAATTTATTTCAAGAAATAAGTCCGGAAATTCGGTTTCGATTATACAAAGTAAAAATCATATTTTTCGGTATAATCCCCAACAAGCATCAACAAAGGCGCATATGTAGGAGAAGTTGGACATGGAATCAACATATTCTTCATTGTGCAGCCTTGAATTTTTGAGACCCAAACGAGTGTTGGTCTCTTGGCAATGAATGAGTTGTTGTTAGCGAAAGCACATTCCTCTCACTTTCCATGGCCTCGGCGCCATTTCGGAGTCTCTGGCTTCGACATTCATCTCCTCCCCGAGCTCTCCATTATCTTGACCACCTCCTCCCGAGAATGATTCACTCCTCCTTTTGCTGGCGAGCATCCTCACGAGCTGGCGAGCATTTTCTTGAGCCTGGCGAGCATCCTCCTGAGCCTGGCGAGCATCTGCTTGTGTCGAGGATACCTGTCCTTGAGCCAACCTCAGTTCATCCAGAGTTCTATTCAGCTCGCCCACCTTTTCTTCGAAATTTCTGATCAGAGCCAAGTAGTTGGCATGAAGGTTGGCGGACTCAGCATAAACTTTCTCAAGGACGACCATAGATTGGCCCTGGAGTACCAAGCCGAGTCGCATGTTTTCCTAGAGGTGTGGGACCCTCTTCCAGCTCGGTAGTTCATGCTCGAACGGGAGTCTGGCACGCTTTTTAAACATGCTCGGGAATACCCGGAACCTTGCGAACACTCGGCGAGCAGAAGTAGTTTTTCAAATTGGGCATCAAGGGCACCAACCTGCTCAACCTACACATGCACCCGAGCAAATAAACATGTTAAGGCGAACAGAATTAACCAAAAAAGAAGTAAAGCGAACAAAACATACATGTTCGCACGAGTCGGATCCCATCCCAAGAATGATTTATCCTCAGGGGACCGAAGCTCAGGATTCAAAGGAGTCCATGATCGGGGTCCAGCAGGAGGTGGAGAAGATGTTCCAACCTCCATTTCAACAATTTGCGAGATCGGACCGACCACAGAGGCGGCCATTCTGATCGCTTCGGCAGTAGGGGTCTGAGTCACCCCGACGCAAGATCGGTCTTGTCCGAGCACGTTTCAACTTAGCGTCACGAGCTTGTTAAAGCAGTCCTCGCCACCTCCTCATCGCGACGGAGTCTGCTCTCCTCGATTTTACTCAACGAGAGCTTTTTGGCCGGGTTTGATTCTCAGCGAGCTCTTGAGGTCTTTTTTCTTCGAGCCATCTCACAATGTTCTCGACGTTTCGCTCACGCAATAACAATTAGGAAAATCTCTATATGTTCTGGAAAACAATTCATTATGTAAGAAAATAAACAATTCATTATGTAAGAAAGGATAACAAGGCAAAAATGGCACAAAACATATCCAAATCTGTGATCCTTACCAATTAAGGGTTACTTGTTCTACAAGATGGTGAGGGGCACGAACAAGCCTCCTTTCTTTATCCTCGTTAGCAGTATTCGTGGTCCTCACAGATCGTTCCGAGCGAGACTCGAGATCAATTTGCCAAACGCTGCTAAAATAGCCGTCGTTGGTCTCCTTGTCCGTCGCAACTGGAATCTCTGAAATAAAGAGTAAGTTAAAATCAGTTCAAATTGAGGAACAAAAGACACAAAAGTACTTACTGCGATAAACCCCAAAGTCAGTAGGGATGTCTAAACGAGCATTTGGTTCGCTTTCAGAAGCCGGACTCTTCCAATCGCCCCCAACGAACCAAAATTTCTCCTTCCAATCACTGATTTTGTTCGGCACGTCCTCAATGATTTTACACTTGGCATTTGCTTGCATGAACAACCACCCATGTTCGCCCTTCGGACGAGTCAAATGCACCAATCGAGTAAGTTCAGCTGCAGAGGGATAATATCTAGGCTTCATTTTGCCCAAAAAAGTCAGGAAACTCATGATAATATGCCACCCATTCGGCTTAAGCTGCGTAATGGTGATATTCCATTCCACGAGCAAATGGGTGATAGCCGGATGGAGTGGAAACCTAAGGCCGGCTTCCATTGTGTCCAAATTCACAGCGACACAACCCTCAGGGGGCTAGTATGCTCGCTCATCAGGACCCGGTGCCCAGAAAAAGATATCTTTGGGGGTTTCGTAATTTCTATGCAGCTGAGCGAGCATATCTTCATCAATAATGCTCGCTATTTTGCTCTCTGGGTACTCATTTTCAACCCTAATCCTATGAGGTTGCTCGGGCAAATCAAAACTATAACGAGCATTATACTCGTTATATGTTGGACTATGAGGGACACCAACAGGTATATCAAGTTCAGAGTTTTGCTCGCCGCCTATTCCTATGTTCGATTCAGTCACATTCACAACCATCAAAATTCCCCCCCTCACAATATTATCATCTCTATTTACATCAACATTATCTACAGCCCTAGACCTAATTTGAGTTTGGGGCAAAGAATCCTCACCTGAATCATCCGAAAAATCACTACGGACCAAGTCCCTATCTAATTCATTTAGGGCTTCGTCGGAATCGAAGGAAAGAAAGAACAAACGCAATTTTAATCCTTGCCAAACGAAACTCCGAACCCGAGACATTCGTCCCCGGCGCGTTAGCATCGCTACGGGGGATTCTATCAACAGAGGAGGAAGAGGAACTATGGTGGTCCGATTCTAGGGAAACGAAAGAGTTTGAGCAAAAGCCATAATCGCAATGAGAGAGAGAATCTGATAAGTAACTTTGAGTAAAATCTTTTCAGGAATGATAAAGCCCTTGCCGAAATTTTTAAACGCAAAAAAAAGATTGAAGGCGAGAGGAGAGAAGAGGAAAAAGGGATTAAGGCGGCGAAATGAGGTATTTATAGATCTGGGATTCAATTTTAAAAATCGCACGGAATCTTAAAGCGGCGTCAACTAGGGCCCCAATCCCGGTTTTTTAGCCGGGCCCCATGGTGAATACAAAGCGACCCGGTTGGGGGTATTGTTGTGTTCGATATAATAATTCACGTGTCGAACACGTAAAAGCGACACGTGTAATATTTATTAAAATAATCATGCCCGATGGACAAGTGTGCTCGTGGGACCGTCGACCAAACAAGTTTGTTCGACCCATTTCGCCACTTGCCAACCAAAGCAAACATGCTCGCCTTTCGGATATCCAAAACTTCGGATAAATCGAGGTCGATATCTTTCGGTGCTTTCGAGACATCCCGAGGGTTCGGATATCACGAAGACTCGAACAAACTGAGGGTCGGTATGCTCGCAACTCGAGATATCTGAAGACTTCGGATAAATCGAGGGTCGGTATGCTTTCGGTGCTTCGGACATCGAGGTTCGGATATCCTGAAGACTCAGACAAACCTGAGGGGTCAGTATGCTCGGTGCTCAGACATCCTGAAGACTCAGACAAACCTGAGGGGTCAGTATGCTCGGTACTCATATATCCTGAAGACCCAAACATCCCGAAAGACCCAGACATCCTGAAGGCTCAGTATGCTCGAGAAGGACAGTATTCCAGCATAAAACTTACATGATTAAAGGGGCGAACATAGCATGCAGCCGAGAAAAAGATTGATTTGGACGACCAAAAGAGTGCCATATAGACAAGCAAAAGCAAAGATCAATCTAGAAGACGAAGTTGGAAAGGTGGCAGCATCACAAGAGTTCTTGCATGGCTCGGAGTCTCCAGCTCATGCTTGCCAACCCAGTTCATGCTTGTCGGAGTGCTATAAATGGAAGAAAAAATAACAAGAGACAGGTTACGAAAAATTCCCCAGAAAGAGTTACGGTTCACAAAATACGTTCAGAAATTTCCCAGAGACGAAAGGTTCACAAAAATTCAAGAGATCATCCATGCACACAGAAACTCTAGCACTCATATACCAATTTTTCAAATCATCTTCATCAAAAGTGATTCATCTTCATGAGATGTATCAAATATTGTACGTGTAAAACTCGCAATACCACATCCCTGGCTTGGTATGCCCCCAGAGTAGTCATTTCTTGACGAATTGGGTCAACAAATTCATCTTATTTACAGTTTATTTTACACGTGCATATTTTATTTGTGAGTTGTTACCGAATTAGCCACATAATATTCTCCAAATAAAACGACTCGTGACAGTGGAGTCCCTCGTTATCTCCCTCTGACTGGCTGCGACACCCTTTGATTTCTGTTTAGGCTTTTGTGGTGTCGACAGTTTCTACAATCAATTTGCAACATTATTTAGAATGACAAATAAGATAATGAACTTTAATAACATATATTAAATTTACCTTCATGGTGAGAGAGACCAATTTGGTTGGCCATTCGATGAAGTGCCTGACCGCTGTTCCGACGGTGACAGCTTCATCAATTGGTTTAGGCACCGGTGAATCCTCTTCTCCGATTATGGGTACATCGAGTGTGGCCCTCACGAAACCAGAAGTGATGGGACTACCATGAATAGCTCCATCGGAGTTATTGAGGAACGTTCCTGTAGCCACCAACCGAGTAGGATTCTTCAAAGAAAGGTAGCACGAGGTCGGTGACTGTTCGAATAAGATATTTAGTTAGAAAATTTTAATATATGTACTAGTCTTTAATTAAAATAAATGTGATACACATCTGATACCTGCGGGACGTCATTTCGAAGTGCCTCAATAAAATTGTCCCTAGCATTAGCCGAAAACATAGCATCAGTGACTATTTTCACAGCTTGCTCCACTCGAGGACATTCCGTGATGTGAGCGTCTCTCGGACCTCATCTGTTCCAACTCTTTAGCCATCTAGGCAACCTGTTTCGAAAGTATACCCACCATATTCATGGCTTGAAGAGCAGGCAACATGGCCAATAATGATTTCGTGATGCCATATCCAACACTCCGTAAGCGGCCGGGATGCTCCTGACGACCTAAAGCCTGTCCAAATAGATCATCGCTACCGACAAAGCGGATGATGGTCTGAGATTTTCGCTCCTGAATTAGATAATTAAAAGTAAATATATAAACAAAATAAAATGTTAGGATTTTGATCTCACCAGATTTTCTCTTATGCGTGCATAACCTTTGTTCGAGCCACGATATCGCGCCTCCATCGATTTGGCTTGTTTGCGATTTTTCTAACTAAGTAACTACAGTATAATAGAAATACGATAAACACTGAAAAGCATACGACATTAAATGATATTTATCAATTTTACCTAGAACTCATCATCCATAGATCGTCTCACAAACTCTTCCCAGTATGGGGCCACCGACGGGCGATTTTGATACGCCTCGGGCGGACTAGCCGAGTAAAGACCAGTATCCGGATCTCGTGCTTGACTTCTCAGCCAAGCCCAAAAATTCTTGGCCAATACTCCAGCTTACGACAGTATTTGCTTCTTCTTTGAATGATCAAGGCCGAGAAATGTACTCTGTACGCATATAACATAACAATGTAGTAAATTTAGTAATCATACAACAACTTTCAATAAACATATATATAATTAACATACCGAAAGTTCATCCCATAATCTTTCTTTAAAAGAAGTGAGTTTGTCGCTACGTCAGTCCTTGGATGGCAGCACGATAGGGATTACACGCCTAATTGCAGCTCCAAGGTAGAAAGACAACGTCTCACTCTGTTTACCGATTGTCTGCCCATATTCATTGAATGATAACTACAATAACATATTATTTAATTAGATTCAACGATCAATCATATAATTATAATTTCATTTGTTCAATTGTAATAAAATTACCTGCACTTGTTTCCCCTTGCTACGAGCCCATTTAACAGAAGACATCGTGACTATACCTCTACTGCGCTTATCCCAGAGCTGCTAGTGGTGGGAGCAGAAGTGTCACCCTGATCCAAGTCATCAGTATGATGTCGATCATCATCACCATGATCTCCATCATAATCTCCACCATGATCTCCTAAATATACTCCATCATCATCTCCTGGATGTGGCAAATAAGACATGATCCTGTAAAACAGAAAAACAACATTTAATAAACAAAAAACAAACAATATTTAAGGAAGTTGAAGAAATAACATTCAATAAAGCTAAAGAAACAACATTTAATAAAACAGAAGCAAAAACAATCAATAAAGTCGTACATTTCTTTTTAGCACTTGTTTTTCTTTTTCGTTTTTTGGTTGACTTTTCTCGTTCATGACCATGAATGTTAACAAGATCCGGATTGTCATATTCATCCACATCGACAATTATTCTATGGTACGGGCGTGAATTTGCAAGATCATCGAAAGAGGGTACAGAATGAGTGAAGTTCTGAAAAGGATCATCGATAGTGTCAACATCTTCATCGACGTGGTCGCTAATCTGGTAACTAGTGTTAAATTTGTTTGACAGAACCACGATGGACCATTTCTTATTAACTGGGTCGGGGACATAGAAAATTTGTTGAGCTTGGTAGCCAATATGTAAGGGTCATTTCAGATCCCACATTCTTCAAATCAACGATATCTGAACCGATCTTTCAACTTGGACCCGTTAGGATCCTCACCCAAACCGCACTCGAAGATTGGTTGTCGGTGAATAACATAGTCGAGTTCCCAAATGTTGACAATCTGTCCAAAGTAAGTAGTATTCGATTGATCCCTGCGATTCGATAAATGAACACCCCACTATTCTCGCGCATTGTACTTGTGGCATCATGATCTACGGTATAAAATGTGTATCCGTTAATAAGATAACACTTATGCGAATACACATGTCTATCAAGCATTCTAGATAACCACTTAACTCTTTCATTCAATCGATTCTTTATCCCGTGACAACATATTTGCTACATAACCATTGAACCCGGTCAACAAACGTGAGATTGTGCTTAACTTCAATCCATGATCTATCTCTCGGTGGGAAATGTCTCAACAAGTGCTTGGATGTGCGTCAATAAAAGGAAGCACGTCGACCGTGTTGTGAAGTGCGCACAAAGTGCATCCGTGTTAGTTCCTCCATACTAACACTTACAGATTGACCACGGTAATGCCTTCACCATCCATCCTATTGGTGTACCGAGTAATTGGAAGTCCAATTACATCGACATTCGAATGAATTCGCACCCGATTTTCATTGCTTCTTCTACTAAATAACGTTACGCAATGCATCCCTCCTACCTTGACATATTCATCATATATCCTTTTAGCACTTTTCATATATCTCTCTACACCATACATCCATCGCATCTGAAAGGGCCACACATCCTTGTCTCGTGTACCAAATGAAACGGTTAGATGAACCATTATATCAAAAAAATGATGGAGGAAATACATCTCAAGCTCATAGAGCGTCCCCATAACTGTCTTTGAAAACCAAGCAATTTTCTAGGATCTATGACCTTGCTACTCATTGCCTTGAAGAACCAACATAACATTGTTATGGTTATCGCGACATTTTTTCGGGCAAGATAGAACGTATTGCAATGGGCAAGAAAGTCTCCATGATGACATGATAGTCATGCGATTTCAGATTCATCAGTCTCACGCCATCATCTGATACAAGTCTCTGTAGGTTGGATGAATAACCCTCTGGAACTTTCACATCCTTTAGCGTCTGAAGTAACTCTTTTCTCTCATTCTTGGACAAGGTGTGTGCAGCAGGAGGTAAGAACGGTTGACCTCTTTCTCTAGGAACAGGTTTTAATTCTGCTATTATTCCCATATCAATCATATCCATTCTTGCATTGTAACCATCCTTGGACTTCTTATCAGCTAGGAGAGTGTTGAGCAAGCTGGCACAAACGTTCTTCTCAATGTGCATTAGATCAATGAAGTGTCTAACATACAACTCTTTCCAATAGGGCAATTGAAAGTAAATTGATTCCTTCTTCCAACCGCTAGTGGGGACACTCTTTGCGAAGATCTTTTCGTACTGTGTGTCGATATTCTTCATCTCATTCAATACATCCGAACCTGACAATAAACGTGGTGCTTCACCTGTCTCGATTGTGCCATCGAATGCATCGGTCATTGTTCTGTATTTATGGGTTGGGTTCAACCACCTCCCATGTCCCATATAAACGGTCTTCCTACAATTACTCAATCGAATGTGATGTGTCTTCTTGGTACAACAAGGACATGCATCGGCCTCCTTCACACTATATCCAGATAGATTCCCGTAAGCGGGAAAGTCATTGATAGTTCCAAACAACATGGTCTTCAACTTGAAATTCTCCTTTCTACAGGCATCATACACATCGACACCCTCATCACACAGGAGCTTCAAGTCCTCTATCAAAGAAGCCATATATACATCTATGTCGTTACCAGGTTGTTTGGGTCCTGATATCAACATAGACAACATCATGTAAGTGTGCTTCATGCACAACTCGTGTGAAAAATTATAAATTAATAGAATCACTGGCCATGTACTGTGGTTGGTACTTTGGATACCGAACTGATTCATTCTGTCAGTTGAGAGTGCAAGACGCAAGTGTCGTGGCTCGGTGCCAAATTCTGGATGCCTGACATCGAATGTCTTCCACTGGGGTGAATCAGCAGGGTGTCTTAGCATTCCATCTTTGATCATATCATCATGATGCCAAGTTAAATTTCTAGCATCCACAGCGCTACTATACATTCTCCTGAATCTTAATATTATTGGAAAGTACCACAACACCTTCGCGAGAGATTTATTTTTCTTATATTGCTTTAGCCCACACTTGGGACATTCATCGAGGTCTGCATACTCCTTCTGAAATAAGATACAATCACCCGGACAAGCATGAATTTTCCGATGTGTTAACCCGATGGACTTGAGCATTTGTTTAGCATCATATGCTCTCTTAGGAAGTACATTTCCATCAGGCAGCAGACCACTAACTGTTTCCAGCATACTTGTAAAGCACTCATCGGACAACTGGTGAGCTGCTTTTAGGTTGACCAATATCAACACAGCTAACAGTTTTGTTGCCTTCTTACACCCGGACCACAGTGGTAATCCAACAGAATCCCTTAACTTCTCTGACATATAAGGGTGATCTCGCAGATCATCGTCATCCCCACTCGATGTATCAACAGTCGGTACATCATCAAAAATATTCGCATCCACTGTATCTTCAAACCTAAAGTCAGTTTCTAGGTTGTTTGGGCTACATCCATCTCTTCTCTCATCATGATATGTCCAAACGGTATATGTTTTATCAATACCGTGAATCATCAAGTGGTCAAACAGACTTTCTCGACCACTAACGATTTTTCTATTCATACATTTCCAATATGGACATGGAATGTACCGAGGGTCGGTGCAGTGTCTAATTGAATGATTACAAAATTCTTCCACCCCATTCCTATACTCATATGATAATCGATCTGCTCGAACCCACTTTCGATCTATATAGAAAAATAGATGCCTATAGTAAAGACAATATGATTGCAAAATAGACGAGTTTACAACTTTCGAAACCTATGTTCTTACCTATTACCTATTCACTATTTTTATTTTCTTCAATGCAACCTATATATCCAACCATTATCGACACAACTTTTCATACCATTTTTGTTCAAACCAACCTTTTCTTCTATCATTTATATACTAATATTTCTTTGCATTGGCTTCACCAATCTGTAAATGCCATTTTATTTGCGTCATATATTCTACAAATGCAATTCAATCAAAATTTCATATGTCAAAAATTAAATTCCCTATTTCTCTCTATTGACATATATACAAGTCCAAATTTCTCTATTCAAGCATATATACAAACAAGGTTAGACAAGTTAATTAAGTTTCTATTTAGACAAGCTAAGTTTCTATTTACCAATTCAAGTCCAAATTTCTCTATTCAAGCAATTCCAAATATTTATCTATATAAGCTAAGTTAGACAAGCTAAGTTTCTCTATATACAAGTCCAAATTTCTCTATTCAAGAGCAATTCAAGCAAATATTCTATAAATCAAATTTCTATTTCTCTCTACAAGAACAAAATATTCTAACACACACACATATATATATATATATACACATGCAATTAATATAAGAGCCAATACAAGAGCAAAATTTATGTTTACTAATACAAGAGCAAAATTTCTAACATATATATACATATACACATGCATTAATTAATATATATATATACACTAACATATATAACATATATACACTAATATATACACATGTACAATACATATATATATATATATATATATATATATATATATATATATATATATATATATATATATATATATATATATATATTACCCGACGAGGAGCTAAGGCGGAGGATAGGGCGGGAGGGGAGGGGCAGTAAGGCGGAGACATTGGGTCGGAGGGTGGAGGGCGAAGGTCTTGGCGGCGGCCAAGAGAGGAGGTGGGCGGCACCAACGACGAAGCGAGAGAGGGAGGAGGGGCGGCAAATGGTCAGAAAGTACTGTGAAAGATGAATTAATTTATATGCAGGGGGAGACACGAAGAATGAGATATACCAGAAATGAAAAAAACGCGATTTGGTGGCGCCTGGATATAGGGCAACGGCCCCTTACAGAGCGGTTCAGAATCGCTCTCTCTTGCAGAGCGGTTCTGAACCGCATTCCAAGCACGAGTTCTTGCAGAGCGGTTGTAAACCGCATTATAAGTAATCTTGCAGAGCGGTTCTGAACCGCTCTCTTTTGGAGAGCGGTTTCAAACTGCTTTTTAATTTATTTATTTTTTAATTAAAAATCGATCTCCAAGGCCGATTTTGGAGAGCTCTTTTTAAAATGGTTCTCCAAGTGGAGCTCTCCAAGCTCAAATGTGTAGTAGTGGTTATTTTTATTGGAAAAAATGGCATCCATTACAATTATTTTTATATCAATCTTTATCAATAATATATATAGAACAATTTTCTAGTTAAAAAAAGGGGAGGGAATAGTTTTGAAGTACAAAAAATTGTTTGGTACCATTTCACAACTGATATAAGCAGTACTTTTTAACTTATTATCTAGGTTTCCGTCAAAAAAAAAAAAAATAAATAAAACTTATTATCTTGGTTTACCAATTTATGTGGGTACCATTCCGCCACCCCTCCCCCACACAACAAATTAATGTTTTCTTCATTAAATGGAGTGTACTTAAATCGTTACACTAATCTTATCTTTTTGCAGTTTTCACTTGCTTATTTCTTGATACTTTTATCTTATGATCCAATTTGGAAAATAAACGCAATCCTTTTCCTAATTTGAGTTAAAATACGAACACCCTTATCAAGAAAAATATGTGAAGATCCATCCTATCATTCCTGTTCAATTCGTTAAATGCGGAAAATAAATAAATTAAATTTCTTTCTACAAATTTGGTGTGTTTGTTTGTGGATTTTTTCTTGGTTGTCGTGCTAGGCAGTGCACAATACTATAGTGGGGTACTGTATTATTGTAGTACAATACACTACAATAGGTGGTACAATACCCTATTGGAGTGCTTTGCACTTGAGAATTTTTTACTGCAGATTTTATGAAAAGTAAAAATGTAAACTGAGCTTTTAGGCCTACTTGATCTTTAACACATGAACTTAGAGTATGATGATTTGTTGAATATTTTTTAACATTTCACGCGTCATCCATCTGTATTATGAAATATGAAGTTGAACACCAATTATTAAACTAGTGGTCTCATTTCTACTTTTGGGGTGGTTTTTAGTTAAAATGTAATTTTAAAATGTGCTAATTGTTTTTACCCACTAAAAAATATAAAGTCTCATGTGCAATTGGTGCATGAATCTAAAATTCGCGCACTCGCCCCAATCATACTCATGTATCCACAAAATATATCTAATATATTAAATGAATCAAGTATTTTTTAATGGATCATTCGGTTGAATGAGTGCATGATATACTTGGGTGCACAAGAGACCCACTCACTAAAAAATGAAAAGTATTATGTGCGTCATGTTCAAAGTACACCATTATTAATATTGCTTGTAAGGAACAATACTTAATAGTAGTGGTGTACGGTGAACATTGTGCACATAACACTTTATTCTAAAAAATTAATATATTTTTTCTTGTTTAATATTAAACATATTTATTTTTCACAATACAATAATTATATTTTTAATTATTTTTTCTCAATTCTAGTCTACCACAGCTTCAATTAAATATAAACAAAAGTCAAATTCACTTTTATGTTAGCATACTGAAATTTTTAGTACTTAAAAATTCATAAGATATTATACCGAAAATTTTTCTAAAAGAAAAAAATATTATGACTATCGTACCGAATTTTAATATATACTGAATTTTTAGACGGTGTCAATATATATTTTCTCATACCAAAATTTTAATGTATTATTTCATATCGAAATATTAGTATACCAAAAAATTTAATATTTTCAATATTTTTCAATTCAATAATTGCAATATATCGAAAATTTCGATATTTTTTTAGTCCAAATCAAGGCTATTCCCAAGTTACAATTCAAGTTGACATTACTTTGAAACTCTGAAAGAAAATTGCCATTAATAAAAAAGGAAAACATATATCGGTGCGTGAGATTCATTACTATTCATTACGGCGTGAGATAAGATGAATTTGTTATGCCCGATTTATGTATCCCGGCCAACAAATAATTACTAGATATTAGGATAGCAATTTAGGCGATCAAAACAGATAAAAGAGATGATATTTGATTACCCAATTCGTCTATAAATAAAACTACGTCTAGGGGCAACCAAGCCAGGTATACTTCACTATAATTTCTGCCTAGAATACTAAGATTTTTCCATCCTTTACAATGAACATGACATGAAGTATTTATAGACTAGAAACTAGGTTTTAGGGTCTCCATGGGCCCGGACGATCGGCCCTTAGGATTGGAGACGGACCGGACGAGTATTCCGCGATCCTCGGCCTAGATCTTCGGTATCTGTTACACTTGCTCTCATTAGGTCCTCAAAATCCGCTCCCTAATAAATCTGAATACATTCCTTCTTTACAGTGATAAGACTCGGGCTGCGACCTGTGGACATATAGAGCAAGTTGGCTTGCGACTTGGGCGAGTCTTGTAAGTCGTTCGGCGACTTACTTCTTGCGTGATTTGGGCAAGGTGCCCAGTCTTGATAAACAAGTCGATCTAATGGCCATTTGGACCCTAGGTCGCCTCTCATGGCATTGGAGAGGCGAGTTGCTGTTCATGCGACTAACCCAGGGGTCGGGTTTATCCATGCTACAACAGAATTGATAACCAGATTAATTTTTAGATGTGGCCCACATAAGAGAGACATATGGACCCAATTGGCCCCACCGTCACCTCCGTCTATAAGATAAACAACAATAGGAGGAGTACAGAGAATGTATACTTAACGGCGTTTCCGTTAGCCTTATCTTCTCAATTTCCCATACACTGCTCAAACTTCCATCTCACATGCATTTTATATGCAACTGAATTTTCCATGTACACTAGACGGTGCTTCTTTTTTTTCATACACTTTTTACCATACCTTTTTGGTGTTTTTTACTGTTTTATTTAAGCTCGATAAATAATTAATTGCATTATTAGTCATTACGTACAAATAATTAATTATACTTTCTTTTACACATCTTGGGTCTTTCTTTTCCTTTCATGTTAAAATATTTAATGACGTGTAACTAACTGTTTGTGTATATTTTTTATGATATCATATGCGGGCGATACACGCATTTGATGATTTGAGGCTTATTTGCTATTTTTATCTCATGCAGTTGCAGTTAAATCAAGGATTGGCTTGCTGCGAATGACACGTATCATCTATTTTTCTTTTTCACAAATAATATATAAATATTTTAAGGATTAAGAATCGAATCGAAAAATATAGATCCACGATCCAAATTTAATCGAGAAGAAAGTTGGAGAAAATATGGGAAAAAACGTAAAAAATCACATTTCTTCTTATATTAACATATTTATTGTGTTTATACTGTAATATAATTTTTAATATTTTATATATATATTATTATAAAAATAAATATGTGTTATATGATAAATAACACGTATTTATCTTTACAGTAACAATTACTTAAATTTATAGTAACATAGATCAATAACAAGATTTTCTATTTGTCGTTGTGCGGTTTTTTTGAAAGTTTCGTTTACTTGATTCAATACCGAAGGATTCACAAATTTTTTTCCTCTTTCTATAAATATGTTCATATTGCATGTTAAGAGTGGAGTCTCATTATATTTGACCGGTCTGGCTTGTCTTGACTCATAGTGCGATTTCAAAAAGCGTCTATATCTAAAATGAAGCGTCAACTATGTTCCTATATTAAATAGATTTTTTTTTTAGAAATAAGTCTCACTTTTCAACATAAAAAGTTGCGTCTTAAAAATGTCTTATGAAATAAGACGTCATCAGATCCGGAATCATCTGAAGACCAAGCCACATGTTAAATATAAATATTTCATAGTAGTACCCTTTTTTGATTTATACTAATATTATCGAGGTGTTCACGAGTCGATTTTTTTATAATAGAACCCCCACCTTTATATGAAATAGTTATATACTAAAGGTAAGTTTGCAATCTTTAAAAAATTGTGGATAAACACTTATTTTTAAAGTTGTTAGACTTAAATTTTTTTAAAATAAGTGTTTTTTTCTTTTTTAAGGGTATGTTTATTTATGGTTAGGAAAATATCTTTTGAATTTTTAAATTTCAAATCCCCTCTTGCTTATCCGAATTTAAGTATATAATTTTAAATTCTCTAAAATTCTACTATATAATCCTTATAATACACATATTATAAATTTTTCAAATACAATTTACAATACATAATCAATCATCTATCACACACTTTTTAATTATTATTATCTATCCAACTCAATATTCTCTCTCTTACTTTTTTACTTTATTATCATTACATAATCATTCAATTATTTATATATTATTTTTTATAATAATATAATATTATTTATATCATTTACTTTTTTTAAATCTTACTTTATCAAATTCTACAAAATTCACACTTTCAAATATATATAAAATATAAATACACTTTTTATTTTACGTCAAATTCTTTCAAATTCCCTCTACAAAATTTCAAATCCTCTCAAACTATAAACAAAAAATACCCTAAAAGAATTTGCAAACAGTCATTAAGTAGAACACATTGCACTTAAGTAAGCTTTTCCCTCAACACTAGCAGTAAATATGAATTTCATTTCATCAAATATATCGTGTAATATGATATTGTTTCTATGTATATTAATTATATGCGATGTCGATATTAACATATAATAATGCTTATATATTAGAAAATGGTAAACAAACGATGAATATTTAATGATCAGAGCCCCACGAAGGCCTCATCATTTGAGCGGAGAGAGTGTAATAAACTAATCAACTCAACAATTTGCTGGTATCAAACCTTGATATACTACTATTAATTTCTTGTTAATTATTGATTGATAAACCTAAGTCATTTGTTTATTCCAATGGCCAGCATTATGTTGACTAAATCTTAGAGTATGCTTCCATGAGCCACCCCAACATTATTTCGGACTTTAAACAAATTCACATACAATTTTTAATTAAAAGTTTGAGTGATTCTCTCATCTTGACCATTTTTCACAATGAAATTAAATATGACACTCAATTGAATTTCAATTTGGATGAAGCATCTACACCCTAAACACTAAATAATGAATCCTAAATTATGACTTATTCGGGCCGGGTGAGCCGTGAACCACTCGGGCAGAGTGAACCATGAACTACTCCGACAAAAAAAAAACTTAAAATTGAAATTAAAGTTAAAAGCAAACTGAAATTGAAAAAAAAAAAAAAACTAAAACTGAATTTTTTTAGAAAAAGAGTTCTTAAAATTAAATTGGGTGAATTTGCCTAAAAGTTTAATCACATCTTCTATATTTTAATATATTTATAAGTTTTATCAATTAATAATAACAATTATAATAAAGAGAACTATGGCCAATATTAGATGCAATGACATTAGTTGAGCCACTAAAATTAAACAGAACAGACAAAAATTACAAGTTTTTTTTTTCTTTTTTCAATTGACAATTAATTTTGTTTTGTGTATGCATTTTGTGTATTAGGTGCATTGTGCACCTCGTAAATACAATACTTTTTTTTATATATAGAAATGTTGGTATTATTGGACAATTATATAGTTAAATTCACATCAGAGCAATTATAAAATGGATTATATTTTTTGTAGCTCAATAACTTTGGGTCGTTTTGAAATTGGTCTTGCACATACTAGATTATGATATTGTCCCTGTGTATTTTGATATTTTTTTTTTCGGTCCCAAAAACCGGTCAAACTGGTTGGTCAACCGGTCACCTGCCTACTTAGAATATATTTTCATTTCTCCTTTATTTTTCAACTGTCACGTGTGTATATCTTAATTAATTAAAAAAAATTTATTTTATTCACTTATTTAGATGGGTTCCGGGCTGGGTCGAGTTTTACGGGTCCTAACTATTTTTTTTTTAAAAATTAATTAATGCTGGGTCGGGTTTTAGAGTTTAGAACCGACCCAAATCCAAAAACCCTCTCCATCTTCTCCCCTGAAAACGGCTGTTTTCTCGCTCTTCTCTCGCCACACGGCGGTTTCTTTTACCACTTCGATCTTTTGGTGATAAACGTTCTCCTTCCTCCGCCAGCGACGTTCGGCGCATATGTGCCCTGATTTTATGTTGTCGTTCAGCTTCGGTTTCCAATTGCTCCGAACTCGCAGTGAATTTCCAAACACGAATTCCTTGAGGAGGATTATTTCAACGGCGATTTAGGGTGTGAATTTGTTTCCCCCCTTTGCAGATCCGACGAAAGGCCAGCTTCTTCATTTGTGATTCAGTTTAGGGCTTTTTCTGTGATTTGATTTTTGGGATTTGAACTGGCGTTTCTTAATCTTGTTGGGATTTCTGTTTCGTCTATGCCTTAGCGTTAGCAATTCGGACTTGAAGATTGGTTTTCTGGGTTTCATCATTCTGTTACATGCATTGGGTTCCAAATAGGTGTTTTCAAGAGATTTTCTGAAGTGGATTTCTACTTTGCCGGATGTAATTTTCTTTGGGTTTATGGTTTTTAGTTTTGTGGCTTCGTTTCCTTGATTCTTTGGTTCGTTATGGCCTGTTCATGAATTTGGGTTGCCTGATGTTTAGTGGGATGTTTCAATTTTTGAGGTCTCTGTTTTCGTTTGTGTAATGGGTTTGGTGCTTTGTTGTGTTCTTGCTGGGGTGCTTAACCACGTTTCTGGTTTCGTCCACCTGGGTTTTGTGACTTGTTTTGAGTTGGCTCGCCTAGCCTTCTGGGTGTTTCTCATTTCCGTCTGCTTTTTGGTGCTTGAATTTGGGTTTGTAGTTGAGGGATTGCTGGACTGCTTTGCAGCGTTTTTGTTCGTTGTCCTTTGTGTATTGCTTTGGTGAGTAATCTCGTCGGAGTTCTGGTGGTTGATTGCTTTTACAGAAGAACCGCATAGAAGAAAAAGGGGAAAATAATCCCTAGGGCTAGACCGATTCTCCAGTGGTGGCGATTGCCAATCAGAATATGCTTTCAGAAACCCAATTATTGTAGATGTCTAGCATTTTCTCGAGCGTCTCCGGCAGGATTTCTCCGGCGATGCCGACAGCCAGGCCGAAATCGAACGTCTCCGGCGGGATTTCTCTGTGTATACAGATGTTTGATGGTGGGTTATAACCCGACCTGTGTATTAATTAATTTAAAAAATTGACCTAACCTAAATCCGACCTGTTTGATTGGACCCGATCCAAAACCCGAACCATCTGAAAACCCAAAACCGTTTAATAATATTGTTTAAAAATAAAAATATAATAAAATTAGTAAATACATACGTGGCGAACAAAAAATAAAGGAGAATTAAAATTGAAATGCCACGTAGGCCATTACCTATTAACTAACCGGTTTGACCGATTTTGATGGCTAAAATAAAAAAAATTGAAACATACAGAGAAAATATTATAAGTTGGTACCTACATGACTAATTTTAAATCGGCCCAAAGTTATTGGGCTATAAAAAATTTAATCCCATTATAAAATTTGGCAATCATTTGGAATCCGTAAGGAGTACCGTAAGTATTTTTATGTATATTTGTAATGCATCTGCCGGCCTTAAGATGTGAAAGTGAAACTCATAACTCATAAGTATATGTAAACACATAATTAATGATACACACTGCTTAATGACTTAATTTTAGAGTTATGCCACTTGTACAGACACATAAACATACACATAATCATACACACTTCTTAATTTAATTAAACAAATAATCATACATATACAATTTTTCTAGTGGACTGGAACTCATATATATATATATAATAATAATATTTGAGGACATACACTAAAAACATCATGTTTTCGTGCAACCAAAAATTACACAAAAATAAATAAATTATATTAGAGAAATTATATATGAGACGGGTTCAATTAATAATCTATAGAAAGGGGTTGAACTCGAATTTGCAGGAATATTAATAATTTATACTACACATTTTATATGAGACGGGTTCGATGAGAAACAGAGAGGGGCTTGAACTCGTAATTTTAACAATATATTATAGGGATTTTGACATTGAGGCTACATTGACTTTTTTGACATAGCTACTCACCCAATTTTGTTGCTTTCAAACACAAATAACTACAATTTGAGACATAATTACCCTTACTAAAGCTTAACATTATTAATAAATGAAAAATATGCAAAATATACAACTCCCTCTTCAAAACATTACCCACCCTCTGCCACTCCCCCCAGACGACCGCTCCCCTCCCCACCCGCCTCCCCATCGTCTCCCCACCCTCTTTCTTCTTGTTGTCACACTTTCTCTTCCCTCACTCACTTTCTCTCTCTAGATCTGTAAATACACCTGTCCATATGTGTTTAAACCCCCTCTATTATACATAGTGGTAATTTCAATTGTATATACATATTCAAGAATGAAGCTTTTGTTGCTGCTGCTTCAAGACTAACTATGCTTTCTTTAAATTTGATTTTGTATGGTAAGAAAGATTGCTTCTTTTTAAGTTTTATTACTTGGGGTTTGCCTGTGTATGTGAGAACTGTGTGTATTTGTACATATATACTCAACTTTCTAAAGTTTCGATCTTGGTTGTTTTTGAGTAGCTTATATGTATTGGAATATGATTGAATTTGAATTTGAGTTTGGTTTTATGGACATGCATGATACAAGGGGTCATGAGTGTTGGGGATTTAACTTTATTTTTTTTTTTCCTGGTTTGGAGCTTGGCTGATAAATTGGGTATTTGATTTTCTTGTACCTTTGGAAAAAGTATGTTTGTGTAATTTTGGCTGATAGATGTTGATTTTGTAGCTATCTTTGAGGTTTTTGATTTTCTATACTGGGCTTCAAGTTTAAGATAGAAAAGTTTTGGTTTAGTGAATCTTTAAATGGTGTGTTTAATTCCAATTTAGTAAAGGAAGATCACTTTTTTTTTGGGAGGGAGTGGGGAATATGGAGAATTGATTTTGATGCTGATAATGTTATAGATGCCTAAAAAAGATGAGTTAACCTTTTTATTGATTTAACCACATGTCAACATGGTGTTTTCACTGTTTTCTTAACTGGGTTGATCAAAGATGCTATATATATTCAATTTCCAAAATAATATTCTTATCTTGATTGTTTGATTATAATTGTTCGAGCTAGTGTACATTTTATTAAATTTTTGAATGAGTGTACATTTTCGAATGTGTAGAGTAATTTATGTCGATTGTACATTTTCGAATGTGTAGAGCTAGTGTATATTTTATTCTTCGAGTGTACATTTAGAATGTGTAGAGCTAGTGTACATTTTATTCGTCAAGTGTAAAGAAGAATGAAATTGAGTTGGATTTTAGACTACAAAGGAGATTTTTTTTAGTTCGAAGTTTGAACCTTTAGGATTAGCAGAATTTGAATTTTGTGGGTTAAATGATTTTTATGGACATGCATGATACAAGGGGTCATGAGTGTTGGGGGTTTAACTTTAATTTTTTATTTTTTTTTCCTGGTTTGGAGCTTGGCTGATAAATTGGGTATTTGATTTTCTTGTACATTTGGAAAAAATATGTTTGTGTAATTCTAGCTGATAGATGTTGATTTTGTAGCTATCTTTGAGGTTCTTGATTTTCTATACTGGGCTTCAAGTTTGAGATAGAAAAGTTTTGGTTTAGTGAATCTTTAAATGGTGTGTTTAATTCCAATTTAGTAAAGGAAGATCACTTTTTTTTTGGAGGGAGTGGAGAATATGGAGAATTGATTTTGATGCTAATAATGTTATAGATGCCTAAAAAGATGAGTTAGCCTTTTTATTGATTTAACCACATGTCAACATGGTGTTTTCAACATTTTTTTCTTTTAGGTGGGTACTGTATACAAATGTTGATCAAAGATGCTATTTATATATTCAATTTCCAAAACAATATGCTTATCTTGATTGTTTGATTATAATTGTTCGTGCTAGTGTACATTTTATTCGTCGAGTGTACATTTTTGAATGTGTAGAGTAATTTATTACATACATTCCATCGATTGTACATTTTTTTGTAATTTGTGTTTGTAGAGTACAGTGTACATTTTATTAAATGTCGAGTGTACATTTTTGAATGTGTAGAGCTAGTGTACATTTTATTAAATCGAAATGTACATTTTTTGAATGTGTAGAGTAATTTCTGTCGATTGTACATTTTCGAATGTGTAGAGCTAGTGTACATTTTATTCGTCGAGTGTAAAGAAGAATGAAATTTAGTTGGATTTTAGACTACAAAGGAGATTTTTTTTAGTTCGAAGTTTGAACCTTTAGGATTAACAGAATTTGAATTTTGTGGGTTAAATGATTTTTGTGCAAATACTAATAGAGTTGAATTTTTTTGTGTGAAAAGATTTTTTTTGATAAAATATAAATAGATGTTACACAGGCAGGATTTGATGTTTGATCCCACAACCTCAAGGTTATGAGCCTTGGTGAGCTACCAAACTACTCTACTATGTGGGTCATAGAATTAAAAACTAATAGACAAAGAATGATTGGATTTGACCTCCCCATTATATCTGTACAAATAGAATAGTACTTTTACATAGAATGTTCGAGGGCCTTTATGTTCATTGACCAAATGTACATTTTTCTTATAGTGCCTCTTTGGATCTATCGCACCTCTCAAAATGTATATTTTGCTGGTCATTTTGTGTAGAATTTGTAGTGCTACTAGGAGATAAAAACATGAATGGTTAATACATAATATACATTTGGATAAGATTTAAGTTTGTTTCTCAATTGATGATGGACAGCTTGCGAAACTACTTTGCTAAATTGAATAAATACTATTGGAGGCCAATTTTGTATTTGTACAACATTCAAGTCTATTGTATTTTATTCGGTGTACTGTTTCTTAATTGAAAGTCAAATATGTTATTTGTTATAGTTGAGAGGTGCGATAGATCCAAAGAGGCACTATAAGAAGGGTGATTCTAGATCAAAAACGCTTCCCCAAGTACTTCCAGGCAAATCGAATCTAACCATGATGTAAACATTACAACATTTTCACCAGTTCTGTGATACAGTCATCATCTGTGATGGAGTTGTTTACAACATTACAAAATCGAATCTAACCATGATTGAGTTGTTTGCTACTTTATTAGGTGGGTACTGTGATAGAGTCATCATTTGAGTTATTTTCTGGTAGACTAACAAAGAAGGAGAGGAAAGCAACCCTTGTTGATGAGCTGTTTTCTGATGGAAAATTCCTCGATTATAGGTATGCATTTTTTCCTTTAGATAACACACGCATCTTGTTAGTTGTGAGTGTGTTTTTTCACAGTTGGTAAAACAGATTTAGATTGTGTGTCTGAGTTTGTACAGTTCTTGGACTTGAACTAGTTCTCTCCCTTTATCTAGTTCTCATCCTTTTGATTTTGTACTTTCCTTGAAATTAAATTCTTTAAAATTGTGTGTCTGATTGAGGTGTATGTTTTTTAGTAAATTGTATGATTGAAATTAATTGTGTGTCTGAATTTGTGTATTCCTCAATATGAATATGTACCAAAGTGAGTAAATGTATACATTTATTGATATTCATTGATTGTTTACTTGTTACATCTTATAAGGTGTCATATAAAAAAGACATGAGCGCAATGGCCAAGAGAATAACATCAAGCAGACTTAGTGGCATCAAGGGATCAAACGAGAATGTAAAAAACAAAAAAAGGGCTCGTGAAAAAGGTATAAGCAATTTAATTCTATTTTGCGTTGTTTATAATTACATACATTCCAGTAAGTGTGTACCTAACAACATAATTGAATTATTATTAGGGAAGACAAATCGATCATCAAATGCCAACGTGAGTGACTCAGGTCAAAAATTGTCATTAAAAACTCATATAATATTATACTATGTATCTAATGGATTTGTAGATGTCTAATTTGTTGTGACGTTTTATCGGAAGTCGGATCGATCCGGGCGATAAAACTTTGTTTTTAGATCTTGACCCTAAGAAGAACTAAGTTTGCCTCAGACAAAGGAGAATCGGTTAGGAAGACAAGCAAAAGGATGAGACCAGAACAAAAGGATTCATGTGGTTAGTGAGACACGAAATGTATATGTCTTTTGATTTTCTGTCTTTTTTTTATCACTGATTAAAGTAGACTGAAATATTGCCTTTGAATAGATGATGATTGTGCTGGTGGTAACAAGACATGTTATCGAAGCAACTTGCGATCGGTTGTGAAGGACCTGAACAATTTAGAATACACAAGTGAACACTTGTTGAGATGAAAAAGACTCCATTCTGGATGTTATTCGATAGCATGTACGGGCACACTGACAATGAAACAAAAAGCTTGATGTCTATGTGCAAAAAACATGAAGATGACATCAAAAGTTTATACTTGCTTTTGATACTCACGCTAAAAAAGTTTGTTTTAGGAAAGGGCATGGTAGGTTTGTGTGCTAGAGATGTCCAGCTTATCTTTGGGCTGAGTGGTGGAAAACAGAAGATACCTTTGAAGATGTCTGAGTACATGTTGTATGGCAATTGTTCGGATTGATTAGCAAATGTACAATATTTTTATAACGTAATGTACATTAATTTCATAAAAAATGTTTATTAATTGTAAATTTATACTAACACCTAAAGTCGATAAAAAAATGTAAATCAATATATTTAGTATATTGATTGTTTTATTTAGTATTAATATAGTATTCGTCTTAACAATATATTCATTTCACTTAATTAGATATGAATATATTTATTTATATAGTTTTAAGGTGATGCTGTGGAATATATTCACAACTAATTATCCACATAATTAGCACTGAATATATTCCTATAGCACCATGTGTACAGTTTGGGTGTTTTGTTGTTTATGTTGGTGGGTTTTTTGTCATTTTGTTGTTTATATTTGTGTTTGTTCCCCACCAAATCTATGCAATGGATGTTACGTATGGTTTAGATTTGTGTATAAGTGTTTTGTCAATGCAACCTTGATAGTGTTTTGTTCCCCAGGCCACTTATCTGAAAATGTACATGTTTTATGGCAATTGTTCAGATTTATTAGCAAATGTACAATATTGTTATACCGTAACGTACATTAATTTGATAAAAAATATTTATTAATTATGGCCGCACAATCACATACCAGATCACTCTCCAGACATTACTTATCAAAGCTGCATTGACAAAACACTTAATAAACACAAAATTTAAACCATATGTACCATCCATTGCATGGATTTGGTGGGGAACAAACACAAATATAAACACCATAAACAACATCAAAGACTGCATTGATAAAACACTTAATAACACACAAAATCTAAACATCATACTTGACATCAATTACATAGATTTGGTGGGGGAGAGTTTTGTTGAGGCTCTTCTGCAACATGACAAAAACCCACCAACATAAAACTACAACAAAACACCTTAAACTTCATATTTCTACAACAGACCAGCAGATTCCGAATCCACATGGGACACCATGCTTTCCACACAAACGGGAGATACTGCAGAATGTGGCTCCCATGGTTGGTCAATCCAACTGCTTGTATATTCCAGTCACCACAGGGTAAAAGAATGCTTCTGCACAATGTGATCATACATCATTTTCAAGCACCCCAAAAACACACCATATACCAAAAGAAAATCTCATGACAAACGTCACCAAAGTTTCAGCATCTAAACTCATGTCTTCCCATGCCAACCCAGCCCAAAAAAAACACAAAACAGCATATCATTGTTTAAAACAAAATAACCACATACAACAACATATACACACCAAGACAAAACATCTTAGTTATGTACACCGAAACAAATAACCAAAGACAACATCTTAGTTATGTACAAGACAACCCTAAAACCTTTCCTGGTAAACATTGCTGAAGTTGCACCCCCCATACATAAAAAACAACCTGATCATTGAAAAAAAGAAATATTAGTAGTGTAACAAGATTGTGTAAACTCATATGAATATATCTACATTAAACAAAATTCAACATTATTTACCTATTTTGACCGTAGAAACAAGTTCAAACACATATATCTATCATGTGTCCCATACTGACAACAAGCATCACAAAACCTCTTCTTCTCCTTCTTCTTCCGACCTTCTCCAATCGAAGGTTTTCTTTTACTCTTTGTTCGTCCAGGAGCTCGGTTAAGAATTGGAGGCAATATTTGGTCCTGAACAAAAAATGTCTGGCAATCGAACTTCTCTGTTTCTGGAATTGGATGTATGTTAAGCGCGTAACATTGTTTGTATGTTTCGGAAAGAAAGACTTTGTCAATGTGACTGGAAATATTTTCTCAGCAATTCAAATAACATACATCTTCATTGGGGTACCACCAATTCACGAGAGCACATGAATCCGGTTATTTGCCACTGCCAACAAGTACAAATCTTCAAACTTATATCCACAACTACAGAAGGGAATGATATTACTTTTTTCATGTCTTGATTAGTACCGCTCTCAATCACTTTCCATGATAACCCAAAATCGGTTTCTGGCCTCGATTATAGTTCCACAATTCGCTCGATGGGCATAAAGCACTTGTCCAAAGATTGCTTAATGCCTCCTCTTTACAAACCATCCATTTAGCTTCTGACGGATACTGTCCAGCATTTGGGTAATGGGCATCTCACGATCTTCTTTTATCCATGAATTGAAGGATTCTGTAGCATTACTCGTCATTTCACCGTATCTTGTCTGGTGCGGGTAATGAGACACCGCCCATTTTTCATACGGCATATCTGATAACCATTCTTCAGCAGTTGTACCACCAAGAGCCTTGAAAAGTGCATTTTTTTAATCAAAAATTTCCTTATTTGGTGCATACGCACTTTCTTTAAAATGTAACAAATCCGCACGTTGTTCTTTAGTCCAACCATTACCAAACTTTGACTTCAAATTTGTTTGCAAATGATACAAACAGTAAAAATGTACGGGGGTTTCAAAGACATTACAAATCAGACCATTAAACCCGTGTTGTCGATCGACATATGTAGAAAACTTCCCTATCATGTAGAGCGTTATCTCGAAGCATTTTCAAGAACCACTCCCAATTGGTTGTTGTCTCCGATGATACAACTGCAATAGCAACTGGAAACAACCCTGCATCAAAAAATTAGAGAAAATACAGTCACGTACGTGTCACATATGAAAAAACATTCAAAACCCCTACAAAAAAATCACGAAGACATTAAACCATTTACCATTGTCCCCTCGCCCCATTCTTTACAAGCAAAATCCCTTCGCCTCCTACCCTTCATAAATGTACCATCAACAAACAACATAGGTCGATTTACTTCAAACCCTTAATACATGCATCCCAAGCAATGAAAACACGCTCAAAGCATTTAGACTCTTCATTAACTTCCAAACGGACAACACTTCCAGGATTTTGTTCGCCACAGCCTTCACAAAACCTTTTACCAACACAAAATCGATCGTATAGATTTATTGATCATAACTACCAAATACTTTCTCCCTACATCAAAACTTTTATCAAAGTTGACAAAAACGCTTTTCAATATGGTAAGTCAATACCATAACCCGATTTCATTAATGGAGCAACGTCCTTTCCACGTAAGGATGACTTTTTTTTTCGGATGTTGCACAACTAAAGTACCGAGCAGCACCGGGCGTAAGTCTAACTCTTTTTCCAAGGTGAAACTACCATCACAATTATGATTTGCACAAACAACAAACCCACTTGTTCATATTGACGCTTTGCTTTAACAAACCAATTGCGGCATCCATTACTTTGATTTACAAGCTCAACACAAACAACATGAATGTATTTAGGGTCATTACGAACATATTTAAAAAAAGAAAAATTCAACATTATTTACCCGAGTAGTGTACTTAATAAGCTCAAATCGAAAATCATCATCGCGCACCTCCCCAAAAAAAAAGACCAACCCACCTTCCCATAATATTTACCCAATTATCCGAAAGACTTTGTCAACAAAAAGCCTCCGACTTTTGACCACGACTACTTGGTGTGCATGATCACAGTGCAGATTACTAACCTCGACTATTTGAGCATTGTTAGTACTTTTCTTCGATGATGAATGTCTGAGTTTGATTTATTAAGAATAACCACATTCATTAATTTGACATAAATTTGGTGGCATATTATCAACAAATTACGCAAATCAACATCGATAAGACAAAATGTAACAGACAATTATGTATATTACCAAATGATACAAACAAAGAAAATGTACTGCACATAGAATAGAATCATCTTTCAAATAACTAACCACGTCGCACTCGCCAAATCCACAAACCCACAAATAAATGATTTGATGTCGACCAATGATGATTCTCCATTAACCTCTAACAATTTACACTCCCCGTTGAACTGCAGACTCAAGAAAATGGGTAAATCCATCGCCAAAAAACCCAGACGCGATATCTCTGTACAGAAGACCCAAAATAACACAATTCAGCTCCTTCAATTGTATCAAATAAACCACCTATTGAATATCACAATTATAAAAAAACCCAAAAGTTTTTGAGACCATACCTCGACACTCTCCTCTTTTGATACAAAATGGTGATATTCAGACACACACACAATATTCATCTCACGATTCAAATTTTGAAATTTGAATTGTACGAATTAAGAATAACCACATTCATTAATTTGTAAATGGTTTTGATTTGATGGGTTGTATTCAGGGAGGTGTCAGAGGGTTGATGTGGTGGTGTTTACACTCACGCTGAACGTGGGTAGTCTTGGGGAGGAGCGGACCCAAAAATAACACAATTCTTGGTTGGGGGATACAAAATGGTGATATCGAAATTTTTTGAAATTTGATCTGATGGAGAAAGTGTATTGACGTCACAATTGAGAGGGCAAAAAAGGTATAATTGTGTTGGGAGCAATGGACTGAAAAGCTTGTAGGAGAATGTAATTATCCCTATATTATAATCTGACGTCACTGAATAGCCAATAATTATCATTATAAAATTGATAAAATGAGTATAGATATATATTGGCACTTTATAGTGGAAGTTGGCATGTTTAGTTGATTTAGAAAGGGCGGTCCCATTGAAATTAAAATCATGCTGTACATGTTGCCACTGATATCATGTCTTAACCACTACTATCAATAGTCTAATAAAACTCAACAATCATGCATACTAAGTTTTTCACCTTTTGATCAAATTAATGGTACAAAAAAGTATGTAGCTAGGTTTTTTTTTTTTTTTTTTTTTAGATTGGAAAAAAGTATGTAGCTTTTGATTGCTTAAAGAAAAGGCCTCACGCAGCAATAAAAATATTCTTTAAGTATGTACATACATAAGTATGTATTAAATTTTAAAATCATATTAAAATCTAAAAAATTGCTAAGAATATTCCTAGCTAATGTATTATGTATAAGTTGAATATTATGTATGATCGATGTATATATCTGTGGACTGTGGTCCAGACTTGACCCAGTATAATGTGGTCTTTACAATTTTGTGTTGTGAGACTCGTGATATTAGAATTTCAAGGGCCCATGCATTGCCTCTATATATAATTTACGTCAGAGTCATGTGATACTTGTAGCTAATTAAGAGACGTCGAATATATTGATTATACTTTATGGTTTATGAAATATTGTTATTGTTAAATACTAAATACTTATATTATATAGAAATGATATTCAGTAGTACTTATTCTATGCACTTTTTACACTATAGGTATTTCATATATGTGTACACATATATATTTTAAGTCTCAATAATTTTAAAGAAAAAAAAATCATATTTAGTTTGGCCTATGGTTAAAACTTATGTGAACTCGAATCCACATGAATTTCTGTATATATATATATATGTATTATTACTGTTTTAAAAACAATTGACTTTTTAAATATTAATAGTATATATGCATAATAGTGACAGTGTTTATACACAATAGTGACACTCAGTGGCGGATCCAAGAATTTATAAGTGGGTGGGCTAGAAAGAAAAAAATTTAGACCAATAATTTTAAATAAAATAAAATATTTTAAATAAAAAGACTTCAAAGCATAAAACTCATCAACAATTGAGAATAAATCTACATTGTATAAAAAAATTAAAAGAATAAGAAAAACTACTTAATCGGCCTTGAAAATTGAGTATGAGTGTTGAAAAAATAAAATCAAGAATAAAGAATCCCAAATTTTCCTTAGACTCTAATTTCTTACTCTTGGTGAAAATAATTTTTTTGAAGTAAAAATGTTTGATTTTTTTATATAAACCTGTAATTGTTTGCTAATATTTCTACAGGAATTGAAGAATATTGATGAGTTTTAATTGAATTTATAATTAAGGTGAACTGATATAATTAATTTTGATGGACTGATGGACTAATTTTAAAAAATTTGCATATAATAATTACAATATATAGTGAGCTAGGGTGGACTGGAGCTCACCCTAGCTCACTAATAAATACGCCCTTTGTGATACTAAAAAAAAGAGTTCATATGAAATCGGGTTCACAAGCAATGTACTATTCGTCTATTTGCATTTTTTGCACTCTTGTGAAAAATGGTATGTGGATATTGTCCTAATAATATAATTTATATTTTTCTTTCGAATAATTGTTGAATTTTGACTTTTTTCGATTAAAGCAGTCTCATTTTACAATGTTTCATCCAAAAAATTGACAATAAATATTTTATGAAACAATTATTCATCGTTAGTGCTAGTTTGCATCGAATGTGCATTTCACATAAGTTGATTTAATTGAAAAGAAAATGAACCTTGATTGTCTTCAAAAAGGGAAAGGGAAAAGAAAAAAGAAAATAATGAGCAATCATGCATTTACTGTACCTAAGTGGAAAATTCCTCGAAAAAGAAAAGATGTAGTGGGAATCGCTTTTTCCCTTCTCATGCAAGGCAAATCTTTTTCTTTTTTGTTCATTTTCTCTAAATATTATTGCAACTTATTGTTGATAGGCCAAGTGATTTGCCCCTTGCATTTAAAGGTAATTTCCACCTATTATATCATTTTGTTGAAAACTCTATCGCATGGATGAAGAGTTAAAAAATAAGTCTTTGATGCATTATGAGTAGTTTATATATATATATATATATCTTATAAACTATATATATTGCAAGTGTCTTCTAAATAAACAATATTAATAAAATTGGACTTGAGAATAAAGTTTTTTTTTTCTCCTTTTGGGTCTGTATTTTTAATTGGTTAATATCTTGCATTTTACTCCATTTATGGAATTAAATACGGCATGCATCATGTGACAGAAAATGGTATAAAATCCACTACTGTGAAAGCTGCCTATAGTTAATAGTCAATGACTCAACATAGTGTTAGTTACACGTCTCCATAAACTAAACTTTTTAGTGCTAAGAGTCATTTATAGAACCATTTCAAATTTATCGAATATGATCATATATATAACCAAATCCTGGAAGATTTCTCTACTTAAGTAAAATTCCTATCAAGTGGAAGAAAGCAATTGAAAAAGATTTGCAGAGGATAAACTCAACAATGCATGTCCACGCTTTATTCAATATTCCTTAATTCTTGAAGCTGGATAATTAGATCATGTGAAATACAAATTCTACTTTCTATAATTGATGATATGTAGGACCAATATGATTTCCCAGGGGGCAAGAGAAGTATCCATGCCATGTGTTTTCTGATCCCTTTATTTGATGCCTTCATAGATACTAGTTATGACCGAAAAGGATAAAGGGAGAGTTGCTTCTCGGCAAAAATACGAAATGATGAAGAGTATTAAGGGGGTCATATACAAGACAATCTCATACATGAGACGGATCTCTAAGGACTAATAAACCCACATGGATCATAGTATTATTATAAATAAGATCCGTCTAATATATGAGACTGTTTCATAGAAGTTTGTCAAGCGTATTAGTTCATAATCTTTGTATGCTAAATAATATTAGTATATTTTAAAATTGAGTCAAAATTACACCATGTGTTACGCTACGAGAAAGGGTAGGCAAAGTCATCAACCACATGCCCCTTCATGTGGTTGGTGGCCCATTTCGCAGGGGAGATCGATATCAGCACAACACTTTATACAACCCATCACCTTAAATTGTAGTAGCTTGTTAAGAAAAATGCAACGCAATCGCTATTTCTACACATGGATTAGATTGAGAAACAACATGACCTCCAATCACATGCAATGTTTTGTATATTGATCAAAATACCATCTACCCGCACAAAATACTAAAGTGAATATACTTCCTACGTCCTAGGCAGTAGCACAAAAAGAAAATTATTAATATCAAATGCTTTTTAGGAATTTAAGAGATAACTAACTACCCTTAAAAAAATACATACCTCTTCTTAATTAGTTAAAAGCTTTAGTATTTCCATAATTTGTGTTGGAGAAAATGACTTCTTATAATAATTAAAATTGAATTGTGATAAATCATACATTCTCTAAGACTTTAATCATTCAAATTTTCCAAAACGGCTCCAATTTTGAAAGTGGGGGAGTAATATCTACAATATAATGACCTAACATCTATATATATAATACTCCTATTTGATGCACTCAAGTCTTGCATATAAACAGAGTTGCTGCATCATCTTCCACATTTTCGTTTGAAAGACGTACAACCATAAAGAGTACCTAGAGACAGCTGTATTATATTTATACAACAGGTGGTGATTATAACAAATCTGCAAGTACAACACACTTTGCATGTGTAATGGGTGTGCCTGAGGGATAACATTTGGGCTACCATGATTGCCCAAGCCCATAAGAACATAGCTTTTGGGCCAACCATTACTGCCAAAGGCCACAACAATATAGTACGAGTTCAATTCTCAACAATATGAGGGGACAGAGAGAGGGACTATCAAACAATAAATACAACTTCACATCACAACAAAGAAAACATTACAGTTTTAAATTTGTTAACCTATCGCAACTAAAATTGCACTCTGAAACTACAATTTTAAAAGATGATGTGCAATGAGTTCTAATGCAAATTTCTGAAGAAAGGATAAACTCATAAAGATCAATAAAAGCAACAATATCTGTCAAAATTTGTGGCACAAAGCCAATGTAAGGAGTCAATCGGAAGGAGCATAAATTGTGTGCGCATCAAACGCATTTCAAGTGAACAATGACGGGATCAGTTTGTACCAAATAACATAGAAGAGCTCCACACGTATTTTTGAGGGCTTGACATGCAAAGTGCCATGCAACAAGATAACTCAGGAGGACCCTATAGGCTGCAAGTACATGTGTGAGATGGCATCGAAAAATACAGGTGAAAAAGTTAATTGACAACAAGGACTTAATACAATGCATACCTAATGGAATCTCTCATGGTATCACTCATCTATCAACGAATGCAACTGTTTCCTGAACTTAGAAACTTTACTAGCTTCAAGAGCCATCACTAAACCCATCGGTCGATAATTTTTAAGCTGCATTTACGTGGAAAATCAAATCAGGAAAAAAATTGCTACACAAGAAATTTTAATAATTTATGCTTGAAGTATTTGGAGAATTACTAGTAACAGCTAATCTCATCAAGGATGACTGTCATTAGGGATATTATCATATGAATATGATTGAATGATTAAATACTTGCCTCATTAGGCGTGACCTGCTGGGTATGCAAGGGAAAACTGAAAGACCATGAGCTAAGCTGCAGAACAATATTAAAAAGAGTCAGGTTAAGAACCTGATACGAGAGTATTGGAAAAACTTACAAATATTGTACCTCATAAAAAAGTTCATCTTCAGGTTTGACGTAAATTACAGCTTCCTCTGTGCTTCGAATCTGGTCTGCATTTTTACACTATATGCACACATACATAAGAAACTATTAAAAATTGCTGATTTACCCTGAAACTTTACAAGCATTAACGAAAAATAGGTATCACCACCAATAGAGTACCTTGTATATTTTGCTAATAATGAGATAATATTTGAAGCGGAAGGAACTCCGAAGATCCTCTGTAGGCTTTAACAAGAAAAAAAAAAAGAAAAAAGAAGCAAACTTAAGTACAAAATTGAGTAAACGAGATGACAACATCAAGATAAAACCATTAGAGGGATAAAAAAAATGGGGGCAGCTTGAGCATGATGGATAATAAAAAAAAACCCAACTTGTCTATCATAATAGTAAGTCATTAACCTCATCTTCTGTTGCCCAATTTACTTCATCAAAGAGAGAATCATATAGAGGAGGCAATAGCTGAGGTGGGAGATTTACAACACGCTGTGAGACCACAAGTCCAACGTCTTGTGCATTCTCCCCAACTAAAGACTTGAGGTTAGTTATCTCATCCATGTCCTGGCACACTTTAAGCAAGTAATCCTTGAGCTCAACAATACATTTGTTATCCTGATAGAAACCAAGGTAGCATATGTTAATAATGAATTTTAAGTTTCAACATCCATAACTGTTTCAAGAAGAGGGAATACACTTATATTGCTTGTGTATTTTCAGTTTGGCCATCGTATAACACATAACATCAAGATAAGCAGACAATAATTGAATCACTTATTGAAAAACTTGAAACGAGTGTAGAAGGGCAGAGACAGTTGCTTGCCTTATATCTACCCAAATTTAGAGCACAAACAACAGAGTATACTCCATCATCTTCGTCGTTCTCTACTTTGACTACAGTCCCCACAGTTGGCTGTCCCAATATCAAGTCTACAAAGCCACTTAGATCCCACTGCTTATTATCAAGATATGCTTGTAGAAGGACCTTCACTCCATGGAAGTCACTAGGTTTCGGATCGAAGAAGACAAAATCTGCTTGAACAACTCCCTTTGCGAAAAAAATAATTAGACTGATAAAAAAAAATCATCTACCTGTTATGGGAAAACAACAATCAAAAGAAACTGGTGAAGATGATGGTTACAAAACCAACCTCAAATTCATCGGCATCAGAAGAGTCAGACTGTTTCGTTTCATATTTTTCGTGGTTTACATAGCCATCATTAACTAATATTTATAGAATGAAAATTAATCAAAATTGACGTGAAATAAACCAGCAAAAAAACAAAAGAGGCAGGAAAACATAATTAAAAGCATACCAGAAGAAGTTGGGAGATCTTTAGTCTGTAAACTGAGTTCCTGGTCCTCTCGCCTTGCCCTCCTCCGACTTGATGAAGCCATAGCCAATGACCGGGAAAATGGGGAAAAGGTAAGTGGACGACGCCTCAGAGATTGGTTCTGCCTTCTTGATTTCAGCAGCATTCTGCAACTTATGGTACCTGTGTTAACAAAAGAACAAGAGGAAGAAAGTGAAGATATAGTGTTAGCAAACGGAAGTCATGTTAACTGACTACTTATCGTGTAACCTTAGAAAAATTGTGAATACGACGTCATCTTTATTGATTACTCCATAATTATCGCAAAGCATATTGATTACTCCATAATTATTGCAAAGCATCTAGAACAGAAGGCTAAACTAACCAAGCAAACAATCACGAAAACAGGCTGATGCAGTTTTTGTCAAAAGAAACAATTTATCAAACAGTTGGTGAGCAACTATCAACTAACCCCAGATAACAGATGTTTGGAAGCTGCATTGTACAAGAGGGCTATCACCCATCTCTCCTGTTTATCCACTTTTCTTTACCTCAATTAAAGATTAATTTGAAAGCTGAGAAGCAGTTATTGTGCTTCAATTGAAATAACTAATAGCATCATCTATTTACCCTCCATAAAGGTGAAGAACTCAATTTAAAAACCAAACATTAATTCAATAAGAACACTAATTGACTACCTTAGAGGCACACGCACAAACACACAACGAATTTGCACTTTTGCAGATTAAAACAAAAAAAGCGCGGACATATTGAAAATAAAAGGTTTGGTGATTTCACCTTGAAACCGGAAAGGCCGAATAGATTCCGGCCGGTGAGACTGAATAGGAACGGCGGAGGATGGAGTTTCGGAGATAGCCAACGGCGAGGGGAGGTGGTGGGTTTTATACTTGACGGGTGCGGCCGTGCGGGGGCGGGGAAGGAGAAGAAAATAACTATGGCAATTTTTAAGTTGAGAAAAGAAAACACAAAATTCAAAAAATAAATAAAGAAAATTAGTACAGTTTCATATTGAAAAGTTCTCCTCAAAAAAAAAAAAAGGGGAAAAAGGAAATTTGTTCTTCATGTTTTGAAAACGGGCTAGTCTTTGTATCAGATGATCCCCTGGTCAAGACCTTGACTCATAAATGATTTTAGAAAGCGTGCAATTTGTTATCTTTGAAAAGTCACGACTTATTTACACGTAAAAAGTGCAATCAGAAATATTGGAACATAGTTGCATGCTTCGTTTTGGAATAGTTGCACGCGTTTATATTTTGTATAGTTGCACGCTTAAAATGCACTATGAAATAAGACTTGCGGTCTTACTTCAATCACATAGGACCCACTCTTTGAAAACACAGCATAAAAAAATATAGACAAAAACTTGTATATAATTGGTTCATGCAATAAACCTTTATTTTTAATTCATGACATTTGACCATATTCAGAATATAATACGGGTCGAGTTTAGTGGTTTAGAAAAATATGTTGAAAATGATTGAAATTTGTCAAATAATTCAAGTTCATAGCATAGACCTAGTTCATAGGAGACCAACTCAAAAAAATGACCTTTCTAAATTCACATAATAAATACATATGTAAATATTAATAAGCAATAGCAAAAATTCGTCAATCTATCTTCATTCTTTTGACTACAAGAAATGTACCAATCCCTAACTTTAAAAATTAAAGAAAAATACTTTTAACTTAACGCTTGATACTTGATAGTTAAAAAAAAACAATGTAAGAAATTAAATTTTGAAATTCAAGTATAAATATTTTTAATTTCATTCTAAAGTTAAACTTAAAAAAAATAAATTAATGGAGTGCGCTAAAATGGAACGATTGTTGCAAAATAGCTGCAAAAATGATTCACGAGTCAACCACTTACTTAGTCGAGTGGGAGTGGGTGAAAATGAGTTTGAGCATAAATCATAATACTGCTACGAACTCCGTGCATCTTAAGTGACATTTATCACTGTCTGACCGATAGAATCTTGACGTAGATGTTGTGGGAAGAATAAACCCGACTTGCATAGAGATCGCAAGGATTGCAAATCGCTACAGGCGACCAGGAAGAGCGACTCGGAACAAGACTCCGCGAGCGGGAGGTCGTGAAGTCGCAGGTCACAGGTCGCAGGTAGCTCACATGTAGCCCACAGGCTGCCAGAGGTCGCAGATCCTGTCAACACTTGGAAAACGCGTGATAAGCCGCAAGATCCGCCCCGCAATTGGCACGTACTAAATGCAGCAACCTCTGACCCGGCGAGACGGAATTCTCGGCCAGCGGGATTGAAACCACATTTATTGTACATTCCTTATGTAAATTCCCGCCCGAGAGGCATGAATCCTTGTATAAATAGGCCACCATGGCCATACTAGAAGGAGGTTGGAACTTAGTTAGAATTTTTCAGTACTAAAACTAAGAAGATAGTAAGAATACTCCTGGCTTGGTTCACCCCCAGAAATAGTCTTTTCAAAGACGAACTGGGTCAACAAACTTACTGGTTCTTTATCGCTTTCTGTTCAATAATTCATCGTTTAAGTAACTTGTTGGCCGGAATATTAAACCGGCCACAACAGTAGACACATCATTTTGTAATGACATGTTACAAACAAAGTCATAATGGTCCTAATAGATGATCAGGGTACGTTAATAATTGGACGTATGTGCGTCATTTCTGGATGCATGCAGGGCCGATCCTAGCAATTGTAAAGCCTGAGTCGTTTTTAAAATTAGGCCCCTCATAGTCTTTTCAATTATATAATTTTAAAAATAATAACTACTTCAACGATATGATAATAAATATTTCACAACAATTAAAAAAGGAAATTTATGCTTATATAAATATGAAAAATATTTTCTAAATAATTACTTAAATACAACCCGTCTTACAGTTTTGGCAGCAAAAGTATTAATTATATCAGCATAATCAATTTGTTCAGTCAGCTCTTTCTCAATTGATAAAATGGCTAATCCATTCAATCTATCTTGAGACATTGTTGATCGAAGAAAAGTCTTGATGAGCTTAAGCTTTGAGAAACTTCTTTCTGCACTTGCTAGTTGCTACTATAACTGGTATTGTCAACAATATCTTATAAGCAATATAAGCATTGGGAAAAAACCATCCATTTCCTTCAAATAATTAATCACTTCAGTTGCAGATTTTGCTTCTTTTGATAAAACATGCTTCAAGAAATCCAACTCAGTAAACAAATGATCTCCATCAATATTAGAAACACCATTATGTGTATAAGCCCCCTGAAGATTTTTGCAAGATCTCAACAAGCTTTCATCATCAATATCTCTCAGCCTCTCCAAATTGAGCAAAAACCAGAAAGTCTATTCATACTTTTTGAATTGCTCAAATCGAATTTCTATAGAAGAACGAGCTTGATCAACTATATATAAAAAGTAAGTAACTCTAAAATATTCCTCAACTGTTTGTGTTATTTCTTCAGTTCCGCTTTCATTAAATTGTTTCTTTCTCCGAACAAGGCATTTTTCTCGAAATATAGCTTCGATGCCCATCCGACTTGCCATTTCTTTAGCTTCGCTCATGGCTTTATCAAAACCATGTTCCCTATATTCTTCAAGAAATAAAATGACTCCTTGCAATAGTTTGATAGCAATATCAATATCCATGGTTTCAGATTGGAGAAATTTACTTACAATATTTATGGCATGTAACAATTTTTACCAAATTACCACGCTAAGCAAGAATTCAAAATTCTCAAATTCATATAGTACCAATGATTCAACCTCACTTTTTATCTTCAGATCTTCAGTGTCATCTGTCAAGTCAAGTAAAGCATCTTTGATTTGCACAAATTGTTCCTTGATAGCTTTCACACTTTCAACATGACTCTCCCAACGTGTTTGCGACAAAGGTTTAACTGTTAAACCCCTCACACGATTTTTAAATATCTTTCACCGTTTGGTTGAAGAAGAGAATAATGTATAGATGCGTTGAATCACTCCAAAAAAAGACATAACTTTAGGGCAAGAATTTGCCATATCACACAATGTCAAATTAAGACTATGACAACCACAAGGAGTAAAAAAGGCTCTGGGGTTCACTTCAAGTAGTCTTCTTTGTACACCTTTGTGTCTTCCTTTCATATTAGAACCATTGTCATACCCTTGACCTCTTATATCATCAATATCAAGCCCAAGAGTGATCAAAGTATTTTGAAGGTGTATAAAAAGTCCTAAACCTGAAGTGTCGCCCACTTCTAAAAAATTCACCCAATATTCTTCTACTTTTGAAGTACTTTGTGAATCATCCAAACAACGTATAATAAGAGATATTTGCTCTTTGTGACTAACATCTAAAGTACAATCTAAGATCACAGAAAAATGCTTTGCACATTTCACTTTTGCAATTATTTTTTTTCTCACTTCATCTGCCAACATTTGTATCAATTCATTTTGAATTCTACATCCGAGATATGTAGCATAAGTCTCACGGTCTTGGATACATCAGATATGCTCTCTCAATATTGGATCAAACTCAGCAATCATTTTAATCATTTCCAAGAAAATACCATTATTTTCTACATGAAGCTTTTCAACACTTCCTCGAAATGCTAACTTATTTTTTGCCAATCGTTGCACAATAGCAATTACCTGTTGCAACATTTGTTTCCAATGCTCTCTTTCTTTGTTGACTTGAACTTGTATGCTTGCATCAATTATCTTACTTTTTGTTAATCTTCTTTCCAATTCAAGCCAATCAGTCATACATTCCATATGTTCTTTACTAGCTTCATGACCCCTCAAAGAATGACTTAGATTATGTCAATCGTTGTAGCCCTCTTTAGCTAACAAACTGAATTCTGAAGTTGCTTTTTTCTTGAACAACTTACAACAAAAACAGAAAATTTTATCCAAAGAAATTTAGTATAATAGCCACCTTCTGTCTATTTCCTCACCATTTGGCAAAATTCTTCTATAGTGTGATGCATCAAATGTCTTTTGGCATTATCTTTAGGAAAAAAGTTGTGAGCATCTCTCTTAGGTCCTCTTTCTACTAAGAAATCTCTAACTTTCTGATCAATATTGTTCCACTTTCCTGAATCATCAAGATTAGTCCCTTGATTTATACTCTCCTGTTGAACAAAATCATCTTCTTTCTCGTGTTCAATCACTTCTTCATTGTCATTTGATGCATGCATATCATAAATTTCAGCCACTTCTTCAAAATCAAATTCATTATCCCCGTCCACTTTTCCATCATCCAACTTTTCACTTATCCCCTCAACCAATAAATTAGTGGCTTCGTTGTTTCTCTTTGCGACTACTAGTTTATCATAACCAAAATATTTTTTGATATCACCATCTTGACTTTGAGTTAAATCTTCGATTCTTGCTCTTTTTTCTTTTTTTTTACGCTTTTGATATCCAAACATATATTTATAAGGACGCATGATATTGGAGAAATAATTTTAAATTAAAAAACTAAATAAATAAACCAATTACTATTGAATATTGATCAACAGAAAAAAAAAATTACACATAAATAAATATAAATTACCTGATCGGATTTTGAGGTTGAATTTGAATGTATACACGATTTGTTCCTCACTTTCTCTTGCAGAATGACAAGAAAGAAACTCACTGCTGCTGTAAAAAGAAAAATAGGTATATGGCGGATTAATTAGCTATTCTTAATTTAAGAAGCAATTAATATGTGTGGGCTTTAAGGGATTAATAAATCGTGGGCTTTAAGGCTTTAATAAGTGTGATTCAAGACTTTAATAAGCGTACTGGGAATAAGTGTGAGACTTTAATAAGCGTACTGGGAATAAGTAAAAAAAGAAAAAAAGCATGCGACCTAGAGAAGAATCAAACCTTGAACCAGTGGTAGAGATAGAGGGGTACATGGGGTACAATTGTACCCCTAAAATAAAATATACCCCTTGTATAATTACGAAAAAAAATATATTTTATTATTTATAATTAGAAAAAAAATACTTAAATGTATCCCCAAATTTCTAATTTTAGATCCATCATTGCCTTGATCCTCATGTTGAAAACGGTACAACATCGCGCCACTTCACCACTTACATATTGTTTTCAATTTTACAAAATTATATATATATATATATATATATATATATATATATATATATATATATATATATACGCATATATAAATTCGGGCCCCAAAAAAATGACAAAATTTCCGGGCGTGAGTCGAACGGCTCGTTCGACTCAGAAAGCACGGCATGGCTGTAGAGACATGTGACGCATTGGACTTCCTTGAGGGTATGTTTTGGGTGAAGAACTTGGAATTTGACAATGTGATTATTGAAGAAGATGTTGAAGTTGCTGCCGTGGATGTCATCAACTCTAATGATTCAAGAATTTCACTGTTCGGGGACTGCCTGGAAGCTTGCAAGAATATTTTACATAATCTCTCTTCTTTTATTTCTAAATTTGTTAAAACGAGTGTAAAAAAAATGACACACAAATTTGCTAGGCCTATCACAATTACGCGAGCTCTGCTGTTGGGTAGATCTATAAATTTTTGAGTCGGTCTCATGTGCACCCGGTGCACCGTGCACTCATTGTGCATTTTAGAAATATGTAACTATACAAAATAGAAACGTGCAATTATTCCAAACAGAAGCATGCAAATATGTTCCCATATTAACAGTTGCATTTTTCTGTATAAATAAGTTGCACTTTTCAACATAACAAGTTGCACACTTTTAAAATGCACTATGAATGTACGGTGCACCCGGGTGCATACAAAACCTAGCCTAAATTTTTAGCTCAAACTACTTGATGTTACTTGTTCTTGCGATAATAGAATATAAGTTTTACGAGGTTCGGTTTTTTTTTTTTTTCATTTTATACTTAAACTTAATATATTATTAGTGTTAGACCCGCGTACTACGCGGGCTGAAATAATTTTTTGACATTTAATTAAATTAAAATAAAAATTTTATTTAATTAGTTATTATTTTCTATTGTGAAAAATAAAAATGTAATCTAAATATTCAAAATGAGATTTTATATATCATTGTACTTTATTTTTCTATAAAACACATAAAAGTTCACAATTTTATATTTTAAAATCAAATGCATCACACATAATTATAAATTTTGAAAAACTTCTTTATAAACAACATTTGTTGTATACTTGCAAGATTTCACATCAGAATTAAGACACAGGATTTTCAATCATTTTTTGTCTTTGACTCTAGAAACTGTGAACTGTCCGTGTGTGGACACCGGCTTTGGAAGATACAAACCCACAATAGACAACAATTGACCCTGACTTGTATTTATCATCATCACAAAACATATTAGAATTGGAAATTGTGTCCTCTTAAACATTAAAGACATTGTTTGGTCTGAATTGCTTAATGTCATTCTTGGGATGAATACCTTATTGTCAATATTTCTTCCAGAAATTATTTGTGCTTCAATAATATAATTTACAAGCTTTGTAACAATCAACCTCGTTCCATTGCACAAACCTGACTTTTGATCAATATTTTTTAGAAGCATTATCGAAACTCTTTCATTCAAGATCAAGTTGTGGTTTGTTAATCCTGAAAACTTAATGAAGTTTAAAAAATCGATAGAAAACATCTATGCATTGAGTCCGATTGACACTCCGTTCTGCAGACAGCATCAGAACTAAAATGCACCCTATTATAACCAAAAATCATATGTAGAAGCTTCTTATTAATGGATTCGACATCACGATGTGTCTGTGCAAGTATCTGAACTTAAATTATAAGCTACGTTCTGGTAAATACTTTGTATTATAGAAGCAACATGATCAATTTCATCATAAATTAAATTTTCTTCGGTAGACTCAATATCTGTGAACACATACCTACTGTCTCCAAATGCACTGTTACCAATTTTTAGAATCCATCTCATATGGAATATGGAAGTTCAACCTTTGCATTGTTGGGTATCCTCAGTGTATAGTGTGTTCTTCAAGCGGCTTCACATGGAGAAACATATCTACAGTTGATATAATTGTCAAAATAAATTTTATGGAATCGTTTTCTTCTTCCCCACTTTCGACAATGCTTGTTGTTACTATGTCGGGACCCTTTTTAATATACTTGAACAAATACTTAATGGATTTATGTCGATTGCACCACCCAACATTAATATGTGCTTGGTACCTTCTCAACAAAATTGAACTATAAGGTACCACAAAAGAATTATCAATAGTAATTTCACCTTTCATCATAGTAGAACCATTACTTCTTCTTCTATAAAAAGGATACCTTTCATCGTCCACTGTAGTTTCTTCATTTTATATATTTGGAAAACGTTTAGAACAATGATTTTCAACCATGCAAGGAGAGTTTATATTTGAAAGTTCGCTCGGACCATGCATCATATTATCTCTAACCAAATCGTGCAATATCAAATCATCAACTTTAGATTGTATTTTAGTAGATATAATATGATAAATATCCTCAGGATTAGGAATTTCGTTCCCACGATTAATGTAGAGTAGAATGTGTGCATTAGTTAGAGAAAATATGATAAATATCCTCAGGATTTGAAATCTCCATTAATTCTACTCTACTTTATCACACTACTCTCTTTTTTTATTCTTTCAATACACTCACATCATCTACATTTTTTTTTTCAACACACTCATGATAATATAATAATACCACATCAATCAACTTTTCCACCATCCAACCCTATAAAATCTCAAAACAAAAATACATTTTAATTATTCATCAAAATTTTAAAATCCCTAGATTTCAAAGTTCAGAATTTCTCCCGCCCATTATAAGCCCAAAACAAACATACCCTAATAGTTTCATATGGTGCTTTCACCATTGGTAGTTGGCTTTTTTTCCATTTGAGCAACATAATGGAAAATTTGGAGGGTTCTCAGTCTTCTTTTTACCACTTTGTTCTTCAACCACATATTTACGCTGCAATAAATACACATGTATGTAGCATTACCAAATTCGAGATAGTTTGAAAAAAAAACATGAAAATTTTAATTATTGTTACAGTCGGAAGAACTCAAATCCATAATTGAAAATATTATATATTATTTTACATAATTACTTTATAAATTTCTGATATTGCTTCTATCACGTGGACCTATACCTCTTTTTCGTATTCCACAATAAAAAATATGTTCATATTCACGTATTTAGAAAATTTGAAATGAATTAACTGTGTAGATACATAAGTAATGAACATGCATGACAATAGATAATAAATAAATTATAAAATAGTATATTACCAATTCCTGAAGTACTTGAAGAATTTACTTCATTCCCTTGAGTATTTAAATGTGAATGTCCGTGTTCCCAATGATGATCTCCTCGATTTCTATTTTTCTCATTCAAACTGCTTTTTCTTTTAACTTAATTTAGCATAGCTTTTTCTTTATCTACATATAAAATATGTAGGAAATATCAATTTAATAAAAGCAAGTTATAATTTTAAAAATCATTAATTAATAATTAAGAAGAAAAAAATTCTAACAATTTGAGTTCATTTTTATACTCTGAGATAATGACGTAGTAGATATAACCTTTGGACGCACAACTCGATACTGGTTAAATATTGCTATTGATTATAAGATAAAAAAAATTAAATAGTTAAGTAGCTTAATTATTAATTATTCGTTGAATTATGATATAGTAGTTGAGTACTCACTGTTCTCTAAGTCAGATAATGACAATGACATATCTATATGACAATTTGAGTTCATTTTTATACTCTGAGATAATGACGTAGTAGATTTAACCTTTGGACACACAACTCGATACTGATTAAATATTGCTATTGATTATAAGATAAAAAAAATTAAATAGTTAATTAGCTTAAATATTAATTATTCATTGAATTATGATGTAGTAGTTGATCACTTACTACTTGTTAAGTCAGATAATGACAATGACAGAAAAATGAGCTTCTGAACAAAAAAAAAAAAACTGTATATGTTAAAATATTATAAAATTTTTAAAGATTTTACTTATAGTTAAGAATAGTTTGTACGTATTACCATAAGTACATTTTGCATTGATGGTTTTGCTTATCTCACGTGGAACATGTCCTCGCTTTCGTAATCCTAGAATAAACATTTATTTTTAAAATAAAATATTTTTTTAATATCGAAGTAATTTAGTTCTATTCATTCATAAAAATACCTTAACTACTAATTGTGAATAACCCTCAATTCATATAAATCCTCTGTTTTATAATCTTGCAATTCTATGAAGAGTTATTTATGGTACAATACTTCATCTTCAAAATCTTTAACATTCATTTTTTAAATTCATCTCTACCATTAAATTTATAAGTTTGACTTATTTGTTGTATAATTTTAATTTCACCATTCATTTATCTAATTTAATTTATACCATTTAATTTTTCTAGGTTATTTATTGTGATTTTCTCACACTCTACGTCTTCCTTTATCCATCATTCTTCTTTGCTAAATTAAATACATAATATTAAATATAAACTCCATAATTTATAATTTTAAATAAAAAATAAATTTAAATATTCATAATATTAAATATAAACTCCATCTATAATAATTTATAATTTTAAATAAAAAATAAATTTAAATATTTTTTACATATAATATTAGAAAAAATAAAAAATTTTTTTTACATCTATAATTGAATTAATCAAAATAATTTAATGTTTTTGAAATATTCAATCTAAAACTAATAATATAAAAGACTATTTTTAAAAAAAATAATCCTTTGTTGGTCCCAAAAACCTATTTTATGTACATATAAAAAATGACGTGTTTTGAGCTTTGTGTGCTTATAAACGCTTGTCTAGTGAAATACATTACATAATTTTTTTATAAAAACACATCTTACCAATGTTAGATGTATTTAAAGGATAACCTCTATTCAATGGAGTCTGAATATTTGAATCTTCTTCAAATGTTAATCTTTGTGTTATAGACGTTATTATTCTTCGATTTATATGAATCTCACGTTCCACACACCGAGACATATACTATTCTTTGTGTGTATTGTCTTCCTCTCGTTGGTCCCACGATTTCAATTGTTTTAAAAAATATTTAATATAATTGATTATAAATAATCAATTTTAAAAATAATTAATAAATTATAAAAAAAATAAATGACATCTATCAAGATTATCCTTTTGCATTGACATTTCCCAACATAATTGATTATAAATAATAAATTTTAAAAAATAATTAATATATTTTTGCATTGACATTGGGTCTTTATTATAGTGTTTTCAATGTGTGAAATGTGAATTTAATTATCCCAAAATATTTATACATTCAATCTTTATTCGAAAAATAATTCATTTATTTGTCTAATAATCAAATGATTTACATTTATAAATATTTTAATACACATACATTATTTAAAATATTTAAATAAATTAGACTAAGAAAATTATGTTCAATTAGTAATTACATATCTTCCATAAAAAAAAATTGTATCTAATTATATATAATTTGACTTTGTATAATTTGGTAATTATTTATAATCAACTATCAATAATTGGACATTAAATATAAATTAACTTATATAAAGAAATAAAATTCAAAATAATACTCACCTATGCAAATAAATTTAGAAATAATATTTGATTAATATTTCTTTTTAATGATATGAAAACTAAAATCTTAAAATTTGATTAAATATACATTTATAGGTTTAGCTGTTATAATAATTTTTAAGTCTGGGTAAGTTGCAAGAATTTGTTTATCCATATAAAAAAATTGAGTTACACATATTTATTTAATTATAGATTATTTTGAAATCTTGAAAGTTTGGATTAAAGTTATAAATTTAAATCCATCCTATAATATTATCTTGGAAATAATAAAGTGTTAGTTGTTATATAAATTCATACTTCCAATTCTTTGATATTAGATAGCTTTTTCCAAAAAAAAAAAAAAAACTTTTAAATCATACAATATTAGTTTAGTGATAATATAGTATCTTGATCAATTTTTAATTTATTTTATTTTAAATAATTTTCCTAAAAAAATTAAAAGATTAAATATTTAATCGAAAATGTACAATTTTTGTAACAATACAAATTGAATACAATATCTCCTAAAATAATTAAATCTCGATAAGAATAAGAAATATTAGATCAAAAATTTGATTAATATTTAATTTAGATTTTATTTTAAATAAATTTTCTATAAAAATTAGAAGATTAAAAGTAATAATAAGAGGGACACTTGCATGAAACGGTCTCACGATGAGACAGTCTCAATAAATCAATTTGGAAATTTGGATTGTTAATATAGTATTGTCAACTAATTATTAATGGTACCTTGTGAATCACTTTTGAAAATTTGTTCAACTAATCAATTTTCACAAATTTTATTATATATTGAGTGTATTTACATTGCATAACATTAATTATTTTAAGTACGCAATTTATATATGTTAATTAAGCATACATATTTGAATTATCGATTAACTATGAATTTAGAAAAGAAAAAAAAATTGAATCAAATAATTTTAAAAAAATATATCATATAACATAAATAAATAATACATTATATATATTAATTGTTAAGTCAATGAAATAAATTAACCATAATATTGCAATTTTTTTCTTTTTATAGATACGTTTATAAAAAAAATTCATAGTTTATCAAAAATAAGATAACCATGTATATAGATATTAGTCAAATATTTTCTATAATTCTTGATCCGAGTTTCAATATGAAATCAATAATTTGAGATTGGATTTGTTCTTGAATTTGCAATATTAACTAATATTGTTAATTCTTATTGCAATGATTTCGAAAAAATATACCTAAATCTCCATAAAATTTTGGAACAAATCTATGACTTCGCCCATAAAAAAAAATTAGATAGGCAAAGAGACTATATAGAATAAAAATTCATGGACAAATGTATTGACTATGTTAAAAATTTAATCATATGCAATGAAATTATAGTTGAAGAAAAGATCAGTCATTACAATATTATAAAATTAGATCATATTCGAATAAAGTATATTTAAGAGACGAATATCAATTACATTAGAATATACAAAAAATTTAAACATTAAACGAAACTTGTTAATATGTTATCGACTTCATTGTAGACATCAACCCATCTTCATGTATTCATTTCCACGTGTAATCTTCTCGTTCTCCAAAAACAATCTTCTCAATGATAATATATAAATTTGAAAAGCAAACACGTTTATTAGAATCTGAAAAACAATACGAATAAAATATGAACAAAATAGAAATAAAGAAATCACATTGTTCTCCTAAAGTAATCTTCTCAACAATAATAACTAAATTTGAAAATCACAAAACAATTATTAGTTAAATTACTGCAAAAAAAAAAAAAAAAAAAAAACAAATGCAAAATGATGCAACAATAAAGAAACCGACACCAACAAATATGATCTAACAAATAATATATATATTCGTCATTTTTAACAAATGGGAAATATGATATGAAACCCTAAGATGACGACAAAAAGAATTGGCTGAGAATTTGAGATGAAGAGAGGAGAAACAGTGAAATAGAATGGAGAAAAAATGAATAAGAGATACCACAATTTATAGGAAATGGAAGACAAAATCAACGGTTGAGATTAAAACAACACACAAAGTAAATGGAATTAAAGAGATTTAAAATAGAGGAATATGATTTTGCCACATCACCTGTCATATCATTTTATGACTTGCCACATCATTTTATTGATTCTTTGCATTATAGAGATTATATATATTAATATTTTTTTGGTGAAATTATACTTAATATTTGTTTTAACATACGTTGCATCAGGATCCCCTACTGTTATTTACACATTCGTATTTAGTAATTTGTATTCAATGTATTTGTTTCACATCAACTTTGTAATGTTTATTCTAAAAAAAATACACAAATTTAGTAATAAATTAAAATGAATTTATAATGGAAATATACAAATCATCCTGACGTTATGATTAATTATAAATCATCATGGATATGATGGAGGGGCCTTAAGTCACCCAACACAAGGAAAAATCGAAGAAAAAGAAGACTTATTATTATTAGTAGTGATAAATAAACAAACCCATTTTCTCTCTCTCTTGCTGTTACCAGAGAGAGAGAGAGAAGTATAGCGTGAGTGTTCCTAAAAAAGGCGAATCAGCAGGAACTCCGGATTTTTAGATTAATAGATAGAACAAGTGAAAGAAGAAGGAAAAAATTAGGGCGATCTGAACGGAAATGGGGACACTTCAAACATGGAGAAAAGCGTACGGCGCTCTTAAAGACCAAACCAAAGTCGGCCTTGCTCACGTGAACTCCGATTTCAAGGTTTCTCTCGTTTTCTTTTTTTGTGTATTTCTTCGTCTGCTTTTTCTTCATCTTCTTGCGTGTTATCCAACTATCGAATTTTATATGTTCGTGTGTTTGAGGGGGAGTGGTTATGTGCCAAAATTGGGGTGGGGGGATCAAAATAACACAAAATTTGATCAGATTCTGGGTTCTGATCTCGTGTTGGATGCTGATTTCTCTCTGTATGCGTGGATTACTGAAAATAGAGGGTGATCAAGAAAATTCATGATTTTAGATGGATTTTCTATTTTTATTTATTTTTTCAATTTACGTCTGATTTTCTTTTTGGGTGGCTGAAAAAAGGATGTTGATGTGGCGATCGTTAAGGCTACAAATCATGTGGAGTGTCCACCGAAAGAGAGACATCTCAGGAGTGAGTATTTCATTTCTTTTGTTCTTTCAGTTATTCATGTCAGTAGATCCAATAATTGTGGTGTTAACGTTTTTTGTTTCTGTATATATGGAGTGCAATTGCTCTTGCCTTGTTATTGTTGTAGATATGTATTAACTGTTTGCTAAATTGTATTTTTGGTTGTATAGGGGAAAGCGTCTGATTTCTGGTTTCTTTGCATATGTCCTGAGGGTTTTCAATTTGGTTTAGAGCGATTTCGGAAAATTCTCTGTGAATTTTTATGTTCTTGGGATCTTTTATGAACATGCCACTTTGATTTTCGAATGTACTGTAAGTACATAAATACTGGGGTTGGGATTTCAGAAGCAGTAGAAATTTCCGTCTTATATTGCATCCAAATATGCCAAACAATATCAAGGGTTTACCGTAACCTATGTTTTGTTTTTAAGGGGGATAATTAGCTTCTTATCACTTAAGTGAGAAATGAGTGGGCTTGGAATTATGGTATTAGTGATTGGATGCTTCTTGCAGAAATTTTGGCTGCCACATCAGCAATGCGACCTCGTGCGGATGTCGCGTACTGCATTCATGCACTTGCGAGACGATTGGCGAAGACACATAACTGGACGGTATGGATACTGATGTAATGCCGACAATATTTTTAATGCTTCTCTTATTTTCTACACGGACTATCATGTTTTCATTCTGAAATTAATGATGCTAAAATTTCAGTTAAACATGCTTGCTATGTGACCTATGTCTAAGATCAGTATTTCTTGTTCCCTTAATTTGAGTGCAATATTTCTTTTTCAATTTTTTGGATTTGGATTATTAGCTTTATAGCTTATTGTAGACTTACATTACAGTTGAAATAGACAAGGTGAATCATTACAGTTTTCTAATTTCTTGTTTCAGCTATGTCAAATAGGAACTTTTTTAAATTTTCGATGAGCCTATAGAAAAATAGTCAAATTGGTAATTGCACTGAATTAATCATATTCTTTCCGTGAATTAACTACACTTTTAACTTTTAAGCTCTGTGTATGCTTTGATCTTTGTGCAATGCTATTTTCTTGTAATCATTGATGATATTATTTGCTTCTTTACTTCTTTGCTTCCTTGCCTATTCCATTTAGTTCAATTCTAGGTTTAACCAAGTTTGTTGGTATAATATATCAGTTTGTGTTGTTTCTGGGTTTTCTGTCCAATACAGGTTGCACTGAAAACCCTAATAGTTATTCATAGAACATTGAGAGAAGGTGACCCAACATTTAGGGAGGAGCTTTTGAATTTCCAACAGAGAGGCCGTGTCCTTCAAATGTCCAATTTCAAGGATGATTCAAGCCCTATTGGCAAGTGGCAATCTTTGTATAATTTATGAATTGGTTTTTCCAAATTCTTTCCCCTTCCCCTACAGTATTGACTTAGTACTTTTTTGCTTGTGTAAAAGAGAGTAAAAAACAAGTAAATGATTGTTTCCGAATCAGAGTAATACATATATCTCTCTTTCTTCAGCTTGGGATTGCTCTGCCTGGGTACGGACTTATGCACTCTTCTTGGAAGAACGATTAGAATGCTTTAGGGTTCTCAAGTATGACATTGAAGCCGAGCGTCTTCCTAGGCCGACACCAGGCCAAGATAAGGTGTGTTTTTTAGTTTTATAAGGAGTATATGTTTGTTGTACTGCTCGTTCTAGGTAAATTAACAGGTATACATATATGATATATACATTTATGTATATTTTAAATAATCCTTCAGATTTGCTCATATTTCCTTTTTGCAATATGCCAATATCCCAATCTTTCTTTCTTTTAATGAAAATTTATTTTCTAGATTAGATTTTCTTTGTCCTTCCATTAATATAATTACGTGGCCTACTAATTATCAACAATCTTTTCATTATTTAAAAAAATGGCAAAAACTTGTGTGAGACTGTTTCAAACTAGCTTAAATTAACATCCATCCCTTCCAAAGTGTTAAAGCGTCATTCCCAAATTATGCTCCGTCTTACCGTGAGGCGGTCTCATGCAAGACTTACTCAATTTTTAATTTTTATTTTTTATTAAGAATAGTTTTTTTTTTCTTCACTAAAATTTCCTACTCTTTGAAGAGCCTAGCCTACTAATTCTCAACAACTATTTTACGGGGATAAAGTATAAAGATATGCAAAATTTTGTAAGTTTAAGTCATGTCAGAAACTTTTTCCCAAGGCAATCAAGATGTGAAAGATTATAAGAAAATACATGTTGGGTAACAATTAACAATTTGTTTACTCTACAGTGCTTGGTTGGATAATTTGAGGGAGAAGGAATGAGAATAGAATGATGGGTACTTGGTGTAGTGGAGGAAAAGGAACGAAACCTCACTTTTGGAAAATCGACCATTCCTCTCCTAAATTGGGGGAATGAAACCAGTTTCTCACACCAATATTTCCCATTCCCTTATTTTAATTTGATAATATTTTTTAATTCGGGGTCACTTATGAGGTCTTAGTTCCATGCTGGCACTATTCTTAAAGTCATCACAATATGACATGGTATTGACTTGTAACATTGAGAGGTGTTAACTTGCTTTATTAATTTGTTTTCAGGGTTACAGCAAAACTAGAGACTTGGACAGTGAAGAACTTTTGGAGCATTTGCCTGGTTTGCAACAGCTGCTATATCGTCTTATTGGATGCCGGGTATTTTCTGAATCTCTTCGACTATCATTATTTCATTATAACATTTTTCAAGTTTGAACGTTTACACCATATTATCATTCTGAGTTTTTGAGAGTCGTGAGTTAACTACTTTTTACCATCCTTTATTGATTTACAGCCTGAAGGGGCAGCTGTGGGCAATTATGTAATTCAGTACGCCCTTGCCTTGGTATGTTTTCTCTCTTCACCCTCACGACTTCCACCCCCATTCTTGTATCCATAATTATGTAATATATTAGTTTTATGAGTGAACTGAGTACATCTATTGAATTTAAGACTGATTGTCCATGTTTTGTGGTTTCAGGTGCTCAAAGAGAGTTTTAAAATATACTGTGCTGTAAATGATGGGATAATTAATCTTGTTGACAAGGTAAGTGAAATAAAGTTGTAGGTTTACCTATTTTGCTTAGTTGATGGGCTTGTATTTGCTTAATAAAGAATGGACCTACCTGATTTTGGGATTCAGTTTTTTGAGATGCCAAGACATGAAGCCATTAAAGCCCTTGATATCTACAAAAGAGCTGGCCAGCAGGTAGTTTCTTGCTCAGAAGTATGAGTTGTTTTTTCCTTTAGTGGTATTAGGTTATCAAGTGTTATTCTTTATATTAATGGTTTGCTCTTATTTCAGGCCAATAACCTTTCTGATTTTTACGAAGTTTGCAAAGGGCTCGAACTTGCTAGAAATTTCCAATTCCCTGTGTTGAGAGAGGTAGCACTTTGTAGAAGATTTGGTGCTCTGTATGACTGTATCTTAGTTATCTTGATATCTCGAGTTGATGGGTTGCTATTGTTATGGTTTCAGCCTCCACAGTCCTTTTTAGTGACCATGGAGGAGTATATTAGAGAAGCACCGAGGATGGTTTCTGTTTCAAGTGTGCCCTTGGTTAGTTTTCTTATTAAAAGCAGTCATTATTTGGTAGCAAAATTTTTGTTTATAAGGATTATATAATGATTTTCTGCTGTTTATCAATACTCATTAAGAACATTTGTACAATGCCAGGAATACCCAGAAAGACTGATGCTGACCTACAAGGAAGAGGACGCTTCTTCACCTTCTGAAGAGACGGAGACAAAAGTTCCGTTTGAGGAACACTCACCACCACCTCCTGATGAAGTTGATGTCTCAACTCCAGAGGCGTCAGTTCCTCCCCCTCCTCCAGGACCAACCAATTTGGATACAGACGATTTGCTGGTGAGTTTCTTAATACTTCATAAATACTTGAAGGTGGACTCTTATGCCTTGTTCATTTTCCTTTTCAATTTATTAGTCCTCTATTTTGTTGGGTAAATTATTCCAGGGATTGAATATGAATACACGAGAAGCATCTGCTATTGAGGATAGTAATGCCTTGGCTTTAGCCATAGTTCCATCTGGTTAGTATTCCTATATATAATTATATCTTTTTGTGCTTAATTGCAAACTTTTGACTTTCCAAGGGGAAAATTATATTGATATCTGCATTCTCCAGGCAATACACCATTTGACTATGATGCTTCTCAAGCGAATAATTTGGACCCTACTGGGTGGGAACTTGCCCTGGTGACTACTCCCAGCACCAACTTGTCGTCAGTTCAGGAGAGGCAATTGGTATGGCCCCTGTTTTGATTATTTTTAAGTACAATGCCCATATGGCCATATGTGTTATCCTTGTGCATGACTGAATGATTATTTGGTAGAATCTGTTATTACTGGGTAGAGTGCATGGTGGGGCATCTCCTAAGTAAGAATTTGAGCTAATTTATAAATAATGCATTGACACTGACATAGAAGCAATTTAACTCTTGAGGTGCATAATTGTGAAGCTTAAATCACCTTATGAAGAGATTACTCAGAACAGAATGTTTTAAAGTAACTTGATAACATTGAAATGCTAAAGCAGTTTATCTTCAGTCCGATAAAATTGTGAAATATTATTCATGTAAATTCTTTGTGCCCTCATTTTGTGATTTTTCAAACTAAAATCAACAAGTAGTATAAACATCGGCAGATGCACTTTATTCGTGTTGCAGCTGAACAGCTGGAAAGCCATGAAACTATACATTCCATTACAGCTGGAAGATTTATTTCCTTTTGACCAATTTTCCAGAACACCTTATTTAGCATGCACTAAGAACTCGACTTGATAGGAAAGAGCATGTATTCATACAATACAATACACTCATGGTTGATTGGAAAATCAGATCAATGTTTGACCCTGCAAAACCTAATCTAATTTTTCCTACTCAAAATTGATGCACGCAACATATTCAGTTGCACAACATTTCGCCTTTATGTACACTATCGTGCTAATGACAAAAGTGATTATCCAACCCCACATATAGGTAACCTAGTGATGTCTCATCCCAAGCTGTGAAATAATAAAATTCCGAGAAAGGAAAACATTAATGAGCCGAGTCGAGTTCGCGCCTGATTAGAAAACTCGAATCGAAACTCAACTCGAACTAGATCAAGCTCAATTCTTTTGAACTCGACTCGATAACTTCCGTAACATTAATTAGATATTTTTAATTTACTTATAATTAGTGTATATTTTTAAATAATCTGCACATTATGGATAAAATAGTAAATTATGTGTGCTCGATTAAGCTCAATTAGGCGAGCCTACTCGAGTAGCTTGGGCTTGAGCTCGACTCAATTAAATTCGAATTGGTTTTCGAGTTTTTTCTGAGTCGGAGCACGAGTAGGTTGTGATCTGGCTCGACTCACCACACCCTATTCGGAGGGGGTGCAGTTGGTATTTTTTCTGCTTTAACAATGTTGCTTTGCGTACATCTGAATTCAGGCTGGTGGACTAGATACACTCCTCCTCGACAGTTTATACGATGAAGGTGCATATAGAGCATCACAGCAACCAGTATACGGAGCTCCGGCCCCCAACCCGTTTGAAGTCAGTGACCCGTTCGCTATCTCAAGTAATGATCCTAGTCTTCATACAGTTGGCATGGGCACCATGCCCCAGCATCAAAACAATCCATTTGGTCCGGTTCAACCGGCTTATCCACAGGCCCAACAACAGCCACATTTGATGATGGGCCCACAGAACCCTTTTGGTGATACGGGTTTTGGAGCGTTTCCGGCCCCACCTGCTCCTGCTCCTGTTCACCCGCAGGCTACCAATCCGTTTGGGAGCACTGGCCTTTTATAGTAGAGATGCATATATAAAGGATGTAATTTAATCGGCGGTTAGTTGATTTTGATATATTTGGAATGAGTGAGAAGTGTGGAAGTAGTGTGAACTATATGCAGAGGAGTTGGTTTTTGAGCTGAAATTGTAATACTTGAGTGTTGTAAAGATATTCAGTGCTTAGAAAGTATACTTTGTTGAAATGACACTCCATTCTTATTTTCTCTTATATTTGTTCCAAATATTCTTTACGCACTTTTTTTGTGCTTGTAAAGGTTCATTTCTTAGCTCGTTTGTTTAACACTTGGTTTCGTTCATAACCAACATATTTGTACTATTTTGCGCCTTTTGTCTGCTGCTGTGTTATTTGTGAAAATTTTAAATGTAAAGTCGTAGTTTGAGACGGTTTATGATCGCCATTGAAGATTGAATTATGAAAAGCTAATGACAAATTTGTTCAGAATTATCTTGCTAGCAGTCCTTCCGACTTGAAATTTCTTGCATAATAATAACTGATTTTTTTTTTTATTTTTAATTATGGGAGATTTTGTTAATTTGAACTATCCTAACTTTAATGAATTTGTTTGATCTTCTCATGTATTTAAATCATTTGAGTTTACCAAATTTTAGGCCACCGGCTTAGTCGGTCGAGCGGCGCCGGCCATCCTTTGGTCTTTAAATTATTTCAAGATAGTATTCTATGCTTTCAAAAAAAAGGTTTGCTAATCTATAAAATAAGATCATTTATTAAGGAAATCTATGACTACGACAAGCGCTCTAATAATAATAATAAAAATAATAATAATATAAGAACGAGAACTTGGAATTGTTCTTTTTAGATTTATTGATTTATTACAACGCCCTTTTTGTTGGGTCACATCACATTAGTATGAGTTCAAAGTTCAAACCCACGCCTCCCAAGACAAAGTATTGGACGAAAAAGTCTTACACAAAAATTTATAAATTGATTAAAGTGTGTAATTTATATTATTAAAAGACATTAATTGTAATAATTTTTTTTGACAAAATTAATTGTAATAATTGAAAGGGGTGATTTTTTTACTATAAAGAGTATTATTCAAAATACGAAAATATCTGACTTAATTTACAACAGGGGGTATTTATAGTGATAACTGAAGGGTGTGACTTATATTACAAAATTATATTAATCGTCTGTAAAAAAAGGAACCAGTTTCATGGTAAATAAATTTCACAACATACCAACTTAACAATAAAAATAACAACTACCTCAATTATTATTATTATTATTATTATTATTATCAATTGTAGTAATATTATGAATTGTTGAATCGAATCCAAATTACAATATTTTTTTTATGAGCTGGTCTCTTATGCAAACATTATTAATATTTTTTTTGTTAAAAGAATTAATATCTATTAAAAATACACACAAATTGTACCGTAGATTGTGTAAATATAAGTTTTTATCTTTTATTTAACTTAAACAATTAAACATAAAGAAGGTATAGTTAGTATTCTTGGATTAGAAATATGACGTAATAAATGTAATTGAATGATAAGGGGAGGTCCCCAGTATAATTACCTAAATAACTACTTATACAAAAATTAATTTGTTTAGCTGGGTGATGGCTTTCCAACTAAGCAAGATACGGATTCATAACATAAATCATAATTCACATCTACCATAAAATCTTTATATTTAATTTGTTTTCTTATATCTTCAATGAATCTTCTTATTTATAATTCTCTTCTACAGGTGCACGAGTTACAATTTTGGTGGTAAATGTCTTACCAATGGTGCTTAAAAAAAATCCCCCTTTCTGACAAATTATGAACATATTATGGCTTAAAAACGAACTCTTTTTTTGCCTCGTGTCGGCAATCAGAGTAGGTGGATAGCATAATTATAAAATTACGATTTAATATTTTTAGAAGAGTAGACATTAATTTGTGCAAGTTTGTGAAACGATCTCACACTCTGAGATGTCTCCAATTTTTTTTGTTGACTTTCTCCTCCATATGTGTTTGCTATGAGTAGGTCTCATGTTTACCCGAGTGCACCGTACGCTCATAGTGCATTTTAAAAGTGTGCAATTATACAAAATAGAAACGTGCAACTATTCCAAACAGAAGCATGCAACTATGTTCCCATATTAACAATTGCACTTTTCTTTATAAATAAGTCGCACTTTTCAACATAATAAATTGCACACTTCTAAAATGTAATATGAGTGCACGGTGCACCGATGCATACAAGATCTAGCCGTTTGCTAGTTGCACATATCCTCAATTTATATACCATCCGACTGTTATTTGCATATATCCCTCAATTTATATACCATCTGATTTATGGAACAAAGCTACAGATGTGTAGCAGTCAAAAACATATTTTCACTTTTTGGAGGGATTCTGTCTCCACAATATTTTATTGATGCATATTTGGAAGCTGTCTGTTAAGATTAAGAGGTAATTTTATCCGTATAATGCACGGTAAAATATACAAAAATTTATAATATTATTTTATAATTTCATTATAATTTTTTTATGTGTACTTCCATTCAACTTTATACAATAGTGTGTGCTTTAATAGTATTAGTTGCTTGGTTAACAAATTATAGTTATTTTTACTAATAAAATAATATTTGTGAAATAATTAAAGTCTTAAAATTATACAATAAAGAACATAACAAAATATGGAGAAAGTAGATAAATTCATTAACACATTTTTTAAAGAAAATGAGAATACACTTTATTTAATAAATACAAACTCTCATGTGATATTATATAAACTGATATCATTATTTTCATAAACTATACCTACAATGTTTAATGCTATGATCTCAATTTATAAGTGTAATGATATCAATTGATAAGTTTTATAATATTAATTTATAAGTATAGTGGTATACATTTTATATTATGAACAAGTTTTATCATAAATATACTCTTTAATAAATAAATAAAAAAATTGCAAAATTTTCAAATAATGATGAGATTTTGTGCAATATTTAAAAACTAAGAGGAGATTTCGTGCAATGAATTTATTTAACGAGAGGTAAATTAATTATCGAGCATCTTAATTAATACTCTTTACTAGAGAAAAAAATCACAAATAGTCTTGTATCTTTTATCGATTCCAATATTAGTCTTTTATCTTTTTATTTTATCACATATGGTCATTTCATTATCAGATTTAGTCCTTTCCACCGGAAACGTTACAAAGTCGCCGAGAATTTACACATAGGTCCACGTCACGCCCCTCTCATCAGCCAAGTAGACCAAAATTGGAGGGAAAATGGAGTGGCAATCCTGATATTTTATTTATTCTTAGGGTCAAGGATAATTAATTAAACCTAAACCCTTAAACTAACCAGAATATTGAGCGGCAGAAAGAAAGCCAGAATGCTAAAATCACATAAACACTAAAATTTCAAACGAGAAAAATCGATCTATGCACGCTGTGTCAAATATAATGAAATAATGAAATTTTTATGTGTCAAATATATTAACCCTAAACCAAAATTCACATAAATCACCCCCAAATTAAGCCTTTCGAAATTCTTCATCAAATGCTTCCATAACTAAATCACCCTCCAAACCATATGCAACTGCTAATATCATCAGATGTTTCCTCCTTTTTGATTTCCGGCAAAGCATTGAGATTCGAAAACAGAAAGAAAAAAAAATCTAATGTATTCTTTTCTAAATTGAACCCTAAATTGGAGAAGAGACTTAGATTGTAGAACAAGTAGTATAATATTCAAGAGAGAAGGAAACCTTTGAGCTTAATGACGGGGTTGAACTCAGAAACCTTTGACCTGCTTCAATGGCTTCATATGCGCGTATGTATCTCTAATGGGGGAGAAACATGTGTTTGTTTCTAGGAAAATAGATTTATATCCGCCCAAAAAATAAAATACCTAATAAAATAATGTGAAAATAATGACGAAAACTTATTTAATGACGTGGAATACCGTAAAGCACTATCATTGCAAAGATGTGTCAATTCTCGACGACTTTGTAACGTTTCCGGCGGAAAGGACTAAATTTAATAATGAAAGGACCATATGTGATTAAATAAAAAGATAAAGATCTAATATTGGAATCGGTAAAAGATACATGACTATATGTGATTTTTTCTCGTCTTTACTATCAAGAAAATGTTTCCCAAGGTAAAAAGTTGAAATCAACAAGAAACAGAAAACAATAATGAACAAAAAAAAATAAAAAATGAAGAAGAGGGGTGAATTTACAATTCCCATAAGTAGCAAAAGATACTGGAATATAAAAACTGTAGGCTGATCGGAAAGCAAAAAAGAGAGGAACGACAAAAAGTATGAGGTCCAGCATCTGTCATCCTTTAATGGGGCCCGCGTAGTGGCCCATCAACACATTTTCTTGTTTGGTGGGGGCCCATCCATTTGATGCCCATGAAGGGGCAGGGCACTGGTTTTGGCAAAGCAAAAGGTGTTTTGGATCCAAAGCCAAGTTGATAACACCTCCTATTCCTATTTCCATTCTCACCCTTTTTCTCTGTGTTATTTGCCAACCCCAATAATTTAGTTGCCTTGTCAAAAAAATAAAATAATAATAATAATTTTAGTTGCCAAGATATTATTCAATTTGTTAATAATAATAACAATAATAATCATTTAAGTACGAGATGCAACAATTTGGAATGAGCCTAAAAGTGGAGGAGAGCGTATCAATAAGATAAATTAGGACAAAGAAAGTAGCAAGAATTGAACGTTAAAATTGTTGAGGCTTTTTTAATAATTGAAGGAAACTGGTGGGATTTTTTTTAATATGGGGTAGTACTTAAACAAAATTCTGGCCCGAGATTCTATTAACATCCATAAATTCTTGTCACTGGACAATGCATTCATACAATTTAGGATTCACATAAAAAAAATCTTTTATTTTAAACCTTTTTTTTTTTACTACAAATCTCATTTTGTTGGATGGAGCCTTGTGATTATTATTTAGATCTATTGTGATAAAAATAGGATAAATAACTGGAAGTCTGGAATTAATTTAAATTGAATTAGAATTAGTTGACTTCTTGCATTGTATACTTAACATATATTTACATACACATTTCATAATAATTTCTTTCAAATCCATAATCATTTTTTTATGTGCAGGCTCGAAAATTAAATAATTTAGGCCAGATAAGTCATGTGAAACAGATTGTGGAAAACTGAAATGAAGTTGAGATATGGATGAAATAAGAATAGTTTAAAGATGGATAAAATCCATAATAATAAATTAATTTCTAGACTTATGGACAAATTTACTGATTTGGAATTAATTACTCTCAGCTTATACTCATTCTTTGTATAAATTTGGTGGGTTTGAAATGCAAATTGGAAAATTTTATTTATTCCAAATTAACCGATTTTATATATGCCTGATTTTCGAATTTATGTGATTATGAACTTTTTCAGTTTTTCTTTTGATTCCGTGTTTTTATTTCATGAATTTGATTCAGTCCCAATTTGAATGCAGCAAATATTTATTTATTCCATATGAAAACGAATTGCTAAAACTTCGTCAAAATTATGAAGGCTCCGTTGCTTTATGAAAATTCTTTAATCTGTCACTTAATAATGACTATTTTCCTTCTTTTTATTAAAGTTTGCAAGTCTTGTTTGGCTGTCTCCTTGTTCAAATCGCCCATTTTCTTATATTTAACAAATTACTCTTTCTCTCACTTCTTCTAATTCTCTTTCTCTCTCTAAAATCTGAATAGTTCAGATTCTGCTACTCTGTTTTTCTTCTTCTCTTATTTGCTTAATTCTGTTTAAAACTTTAAATATTGTTTATCACTTTGCTTCTCTGTTTATCATCTCTGTGCAAACAAACAGAAAGTAGAATCCAAAACATGGCAGCAAACAGATTTGCAACCATGTTGCACAGAAACACCAACAAAATTACGCTTATTCTCATATACGCAGTTCTCGAATGGACTTTGATCGTCCTTCTCCTTTTAAATTCCCTGTTTTCCTATTTGATTATCAAATTCGCCGAGTTTTTTGGGCTAAAACCCCCGTGTTTATGGTGTACTAGAATCGACCATGTCCTTGATCCTGCAAAAGGGGATAAAAACATGCATAGGGATCTCCTTTGTGAAGTCCACGCAAAGGAGATTTCGAAATTGGGGTACTGTTCGAGTCATCGCAAATTGGCTGAATCGCTGGATATGTGTGAGGATTGCTTGCCCTCGAGGCCGGAATTTCGGGGATCGTCGAAGAATTTTACGTTATTTCCATGGATGACGGAATTGGGGATGATTCAGAATGGTAAAGAAATGGTGGGTGAGAATGGTGAGGTAAGAATGAGCTGTTCTTGTTGTGGGGTAAGCTTGGATAATAATAGTAATAAATATTCATCTTATATCTTGCTTAAAACATCCTCTTGGGATATTTTGGAATGTGGGCAGAAAGAAAATTTGATTACTGAGACAGGGGATTATGATGATAATCACAGTCAAGATGGGTGTGATTCTCCTAAAATGGTATCAGATTTTGGAGATAATGAAAAGGTTGTGGAAATTAAGAATGCAAATCATGTGATTAGTGAATTTGATGGGAATTTTGAAGAAACGGAAAAGAAAACAAATGAGGGGGAGAAGGGTTTTATTTCATTAACTTTGAATGAGTCGAAAGATGATGAGAGAGAAATTGAAGTTCAGAAGGAGGAAAACTCAAATTTGTTCATGGTAGATAAATCTGTGCAAGTGTGTGCTGAAGAAGATATTCCAGTTGAAACTTCTTTGCAGCATCTGGAGTTCTTTCTGGACTATAGTGGTCACACATTAGTTCCAATTGAGTTGGTCGATTCGGTGGTGGAAGAGCATAAGGATCTAGATATTAATCTGGATTCTGAAGTTCATGTGGAAGAAAAGGAGGCATTGGTTGTGGAGAATGGAATCATATTGGAGAAAATGGAGCCATTTATTGATGTTGATATCAATGAGGAACCTAAGTATTCATTGCTTGATGCCATGGACATAGAAGAAAATGAGAATTGTCTTGTTTTTCATGCGAAGGAGACTCATTTGGTGTCGGAGGAGTTTGAGAATTTTTGCGTCTTCCCACTAGCCCGATGGCCGTCTGCAGAAGCAAGTGATGTTCATGAGCTGGTGGAAGGCTCCGGAGACGAGCATTTGGATATTCGTGGAGGTATACACATTTTCTTTTATTTTTCTTTTGAAATTACTTTGTTGTTTAGAATTGTTTCTTGAAGATTTTGAGTAAGAAATGTGAATAGTAAAACTAAGAGAATGAATGCCCTTTCTAGATAACATAGCATGTGAAGAAGCTGCTCAGGCAAACCATGAAAATGAGGCAGATGTCTCAATTGGAACTGAAATTCCTGATTTAGATATAACAGACGAAATGCAAATCCAAGATTATGTTCATTCATATGAATGCATTCCTGATAGTCCTTCAACAAGTTCTCCCAATTTTGGTGATTATGGTAATTTCTGAACTCTTACCTAGTTATCTACTAATGCTATTGATTCTTTACATTTTCTTAATTTTTAGCTCTGAAATTTTGTTCTATTAGGTTCTACACAAATTGAGGAACAGATGATGGAATTACATTCATTATCAGTTGAGAATAGAAACAATCAGCCATCATTTAACTCGGAGCTCAATGAAATTGAAGAGGAAGAAGATAAGTTCCCTGATACTCCCACATCTGTGGATAGTCTCAATCAATTACACAAGAAATTACTATCCCTCGAGAAACGGGATTCTGGGGCCGAGGAATCGTTGGATGGAAGTGTAACGAGTGAGTTAGAAGGTGGTGATGGAGTTGTGACTGTTGAACGTCTGAAAACAGCGTTGAGAGCAGAACGAAAGGCGTTACAGGCATTGTATTCCGAATTAGAAGAGGAACGAAGCGCGTCTGCAGTTGCTGCAAACCAAACTATGGCAATGATAACCAGGCTTCAAGAAGAGAAGGCCGCAATGCAGATGGAAGCTCTGCAGTATCAGAGAATGATGGATGAACAATCTGAATATGATCAAGAAGCTCTGCAGCTTTTGAATGAGCTTATGGTGAAGAGAGAGAAGGAGAAGCAGGAGCTTGAGAGAGAGTTGGAAGGGTATAGGAAGAAGCTGTTGGATTACGAAACGAGAGAAAAGATAAAGGTGTTGAGAAAAAGAAAAGACGGGAGTACTAGAAGTGGATCTTTCTCTGCTTCTTGTAGTAATGGTGAGGATAGTGATGGAATTTCAATTGATTTGAATCAAGAAGCAAAGGAAGAAGAGGGGCATTATAGTCATCAAGATTATGGGAACCAGAATGGTACTCCTGTTGATGCAGTCATCAGCTTGGAGGAATCTTTAGCTGATTTTGAGGAAGAGAGGCTGTCCATTCTTGAGCAGCTCAAGGTCCTCGAAGAAAAGCTTTTGAGCGAGGAAGATGATGACAATGAACAACGTTTTGAGGATGTTCGAGAGATGGATGATTCCCACGGGGATGGAAACGGGCATCTCAATGGCGAAGCAAACGGGCATGGGAATGGGAATGGGAATGGGAATGGCTTTTCTGATGTGATTATGAACGGGAAGCATCATCAATCGAGAAGACTCAAGGGTCAGAAGGGAAAATCGCTCCTTCCTCTTTTCGATGCAACTTGTGATGAAAATGGAGACGAGATGCTGAATGGGGATGTCAATGGGAATGGATTTGATTCCAATGGAGAGCACGATTCTTACGAATCAAGATTCGTAATGGAAAACAAGAAGCTTGCGATCGAAGAGGAAGTGGATCATCTATACGAAAGGTTACAAGCTCTTGAGGCAGATAGAGAGTTCCTTAAGCATTGCATTAGGTCTCTAAAGAAAGGTGACAAAGGGATGGATCTTCTTCAAGAGATCTTACAACATCTTCGTGATCTTCGCAACTTGGAGCTTCGAGTGAGAAACTTAGGTGACAATGCCATAATCTGAAGTCCCAAACTGTTGGTAATTATTTGCAACTCATTGTTTCCATTCAATAGCATTGCATGATATACACCACACACATGCATTACATTAATTTATTTTTTCTTATTGTTACTTTCAGATTCCATCTTCAAATGTGATCATTCAAGATAAAGAAAAAGGTTATTATTTTGTGGTAATCTTGGCAGACAAGAAGTTGAAATCTGCTCAAACTTTTGTTTCCCTGTCATTATTTGTGATAATAGGCCCAAATTTTTGTGGGTATGGTGTCCATCCATCTACCCCCTTTGATGGAAAAGGGGGATGATGAATGTATGTGTGTGTAGTCTAGTGAGAAGAAGTAGCCACCCTGTCATTTTGTATTTTAGGTCTAGTACAGAATTTTCATTTATTTCTTTTTTTTTTTGGGGGTGGGGTGGGGGGGGATTTTATTTTTATTATTTTTAAAGAGAAAGGAAAGAGGGGTAAGTAACTTCCTCTTCCATTCTCATCATTGTAATGAGAAATGAGAGTTTGTTTATTATTTGGAAGGCTAAGTTGGTCTAGTTGTAAACTACATGTATCCATCTGTAAGTATATATAAAAATGTTGGGAGTGTGTGTATATTGTTTCTTGGATAAGCTTTTCATTCTAGCTTTGCTGGCAAGTTCATACAGACACTGATATATATGTGCATACAGTGTATGTATATTTAATTCTTTTTACTAATTTCAAAATGAATTAATACAGGTTGGAAAATATTGCTTTCACAATAAATTGTGCTTTAAGCATAAACAAACTTTTTGGTGGGACTATGCTTTACAAGGATTTGTGAATTGATTACTCAAATGGCATAACTTGGAAAATGAAATAGTCTACAGCCAAACACAGGCTTAATGACATGATTACATAGATAATCAAGTCTATGCAACTTAATCATTTCTACTCATCATTTTAATGGCTGTGGAATCGTAATCATACTGTAATCTTATTTTATATGAGAGCGCAACCAACGAGGAAAAACACAGATTCAATGATCATTGATTTATTTCTAAAAAAAAATCATTGATTTAGAAAATACTTGAAAATTAAAAGTAATGTAATTTAATCAGAAAATCCTCCCAAACACGATTTACAAATATGTGAAAATAGAATTTCACATAATTAACCCAATTTATTGCAAAACTGCAATGACTATATTTTTATTTTTATTTTTTTTGTGAGGAAGAGACGAGAAACTCCCCCAATGTAGTTGGCCCCAAAATATATGTTCGAAATGTCCCAAGTGGTAGGAGACTAGAGCCAACATGATTCAATCCCCTGGACAAACCCCCATATTTTCAATGGAGAATTTATTCTTATTTTCTCCCCACATCACCACAAGCTTTACCACTTGGCTATGCCCTTGGGGGCTGCAATGACTATATTTATATTTATGGTGTGGATTAATTAAAGTGACTAATTTCACTATGTCAAAGGGATTTAGGGGTGAATGTCGGTAAGATTAAGTAAGCAAGTCTAAAATGTTATGTTTTTTGTTAGAATTGTGTAAAATAAAGAAGTTTTGTTTTATCCCACATCGGATTGTATCAAAAGATGGAGGACTTCTTAATCCTATAAGAAGTCATATTATGTCCCACATCGGATTGTGAAAAAGTTGAAGAACTTCCTAATGTTATTTAAGAAGCCTAGGTCTCTTTGATACAAGTGCATCAGTCGATTTTGGGCTTAGTAATTTAGGTCTAGTGGGTTTCGGTTTTGGGCTTATTAACTTAGACCCAACCAGTTAGAGATTATTATTAATATTCCCATTTGAATTGTATATTGTTGTCGGTTCTAAATAATATACGATATTCTCTCTTCTGCCCGTGGACGTAACTAACAAATTGCTAGTAAACCACATAAAATTTTGGTGTCGATTTATTCGGTTTATTTATCATTTTTTATATCTTTCTCGCATCAGTTATAACAAACTTGTATCAGAGTCTTGTTGGGGGTTTCCGTAATTTGGAGAGAAAGATGACGGGTGGGATAAACGTGAAAATCGACAAGTTCACGGGGAAGAACAGTCTCAGTTTATGGCAGATCAAGATGTGTGCCTTGTTGAAACAACAAGGACTGTGGGCACCGTTGATGAAAAAGACGGTGGATTTGGAAGAAACTGAGATGGTCACTCTGGAGGAGAAGACACACTCATCAATCATGTCATGTCTCGCAGATGACATTATTACCAAAGTCGCAGAGGAGGAAATTGCGGCTGGTCTATGGTTGAAGTTGGAGAGTCTGTATATGACGAAGTCGTTAACCAATAAGTTGTTGTTGAAACAACATCTGTTCAGTTTGCGTATGCATGAAGGTCAGCCACTTCGTGAACATCTGGATAGTTGAATACATTTCTATTAGAATTGCGTAATATTGATGTTAAAGTTGATGATGAGGATGTTGCTTTAATTCTGTTGGTTTCTCTACCTTTGTCATATGAGAATTTTGTGCAGTCTTTCATTGTTGGGAAAGACACTGTGTCCTTGGAAGAGGTCAGATCATCTCTGCATACTAGTGGTTTACAACTTACGAGCAAGTGGATGGAGGCAATATTTCTATGGCCAACAGTTCTATTTGCAAGGCGGTTGGAATAGGCTCAATTCAATTACTGACACATGATGGTAAATTTTGCACATTGAACGATATTAGACATGTTCCACAAATGATGAAGAATCTGATATCATTTAGTCTTCTAGACATTAAGGGTTTCAGTTTCAGAGGTGAAGGTGGAGTTCTGTATATCTACAAGGGTTCTAATGTGGTTCTGAAAGGTGTGAACGGGGAACTTTGTACTTTTTGCAAGGTTCAACGCTATCTGATTCTGCTGTTGTTGCATCATCGGAAGTTCACAAAGATGACTTGACTAAGTTATGGCACATGAGACTTGGCCACATGAGTGAACGAGGGATGCAAATTTTGTCGAAAGATGATTTTCTTGTTGGCCACAAGGTCACTAGTCTTGGTTTCTGTGAGCACTGTGTTTTTGGGAAGCTTCATCGCAACAAGTTTCCCAAGGCAATTCATAGAACAAAAGACACACTTGATTATATCCATTCTGATTGTTGGGGACCTTCTCGTGTTGAATCTTTAGGAGGCAATAGATACTTCGTGTCTATGATTGATGACTACTCAAAAATGACTTGGGTAATTATGATGAAGCATAAAAGTGAAGCTTTCAAGAGTTTCAAGCAATGGAAGGCGTTGGTGGAAAATCAAACAGGGAAGAAAATCAAAAGGCTGTGAACTGATAATGGTCTGGAATTCTGTTCTTCTGATTTTGATGAGTTCTGCAAGAATGAAGGGATCACAAGACATCATACAGTATGAGATACACCACAACAGAATGGTGTAGCAGAACGCATGAATCAGACACTTCTGGAGAGAGCTCGATACATGCTCTCTAATGCTGGATTAGCCCGAAGATTTTGGGCAGAAGCGGTCAGCACGGCATGTTACCTGATAAATCGTGCACCTCACACAGATAACAACCTCAAAACACCTTACGAGGTGTGGTCTGGTAAGTTTGCAGATTACTCTAATTTGAGAGCTTTTGGATGTACTGTTTATTATCATGTAAATGAGGGTAAATTGGAGCCAAGGGCGAAGAAATGAGTTTTTGTGGGCTATGAAAACGGTGTTAAGGGGTATAGAATCTGGTCTCCATCAGAAAGTAAAGTCATACTTAGCAGAAATGTTATTTTTTATGAGAATTCTATGTTTAACCCCACTGTGAAGTCTATTGTTGTATCAGAAAACAATAGTGTTGACAAACAGGTGGAGCAGAGTGAGTTACAAAAGGAAGATGGAGAACAACACTCACATTCTGACACCAAGCTGAAAGATGCATCGCCACTATAATCTCAACCATCTGAGACAAGACCGTATAGTATAGCTCTTGATCGAGCTAGAAGGATTGGATTTGAGGCTCCAAGGCGATATAGGTTTGAGGATATGGTGGGTTATGCATTGCAGGTTGCTGAAGAGGTGGATTCTCATGAGTCATCCACCTACAAAGAAGCTGTTACATGTACAGAGTCTACCCAAAGGCATGCTGCAATGGGAGATGAGATGGAGTCACTTCACAAGAATATGACTTGGGAGTTAGTCAAGAAGCTTCCGGAGAGAAAGATTATTACATGCAAGTGGGTCTTCAAGAAGAAGGAATGAATATCACCTACTGAGGGTATCAGGTATAAGTCAAGAGTCGTTGCTAGGGGGTTCCATCAGAAAGAGGGAGTAGACTATGATGAGATTTTCTCACCTGTGGTCAGACATACTTCTATTAGAGTGTTACTTCAAATGGTAGCACATCAGGACCTGGAACTTGAACAACTCGATGTGAAGACAACTTTTCTACACGGAGAGTTGGATAAAGAGATATACATGACCCAGCCAGATGGTTTTCAAGTTCCCGGGAAAGAAGAGTACGTTTGCAAGTTGAAGAAGTCCTTATATGGGCTAAAACAATCTCCAAGGCAGTGGTACAAGAGATTTGATGCTTATATGACACATCTTGGCTACAATAGGAGTCCGTATGATAGTTGTGTGTATCACAACAAGCTGGAAGATGATTCATTTATCTACTTGGTCTTATATGTTGATGATATGCTGATAGCAGCAAAGAACAAGTCAGATATTCAGAAGCTAAAGGGTCTTCTCAGTGCTGAGTTTGAGATGAAGGATTTGGGTGCTGCCTAGAAAATTTTGGGAATGGAGATTCATAGGGATAGAAGGCAGAATAAACTTTTCCTTTCACAAAAGGATTATATTCAGAAGATATTATCAAGGTTTGATATGTCTACAGCTAAACCTATTGATACTCCAAGTGCTGCAAATATTCATTTGTCTATTGCTTTCGCCCCTAAATCTGCTGAGGAGAAGGAGTACATGTCTCGGGTTCCCTATGCTAGTGCAGTAGGGAGTTTGATGTATGTTATGGTCTGTACTAGACCTGATCTTGCACATGATGTTAGTGTCGTCAACAGGTTTATGGCTCAACCTGGAAAGAAACATTGGCAGGCTGTAAAGAGAATATTTTGGTACCTTAGAGGTACATATGATGTCAGTCTCATTTATGGAGGTGATACGAATTGTTTAGTTTCAAGCTACTGTGATTCTGATTATGCAGGAGATGTTGACAGTAGAAGGTCTATGACTGGTTATGCTTTTACTCGTGGTGGTTCTGTTGTAAGTTGGAAGACAACTTTGCAGTCTACAGTTACTTTGTCTACTACAGAGGCAGAGTACATGGCCTTGACTGAAGCAACCAAAGAGGGAATCTGGTTGAAAGGGCTGGTTAGTGATCTTGGTCTACATCATGATTATGCAACTATATTCTGTGACAGTCTGAGTGCAATATGTTTAGCTAAGGATCAAGTTCATCATGAGAGAACGAAACATATTGATGTCAGGTATCATTTTCTGAGAAGTGAGAAGAGGGTTAAGGTGAAGAAAGTTGGGACTGCTGATAACCCAGCTGATATGTTCACCAAGCCGGTTCCAAATAACAAGTTCCAATACTGTTTGAACTTGTTAAATATTACAAGCTGTTAGTTGCCCTGTCTTGGGGTCAAATCTATGTACGAGGAGTTGCTTGTACGTCTGACACTTTTATGGTGCATCTGGTACATCTGTTGATCTGTGAGAGGATTCAAATCAAGGTGGAGACAATGAAGTTTTCTGTTATTTTACCAAGGTGTAGATTTGTTAGAATTGTGTAAAATAAAGAAGTTTTGTTTTATCCCACATCGGATAGTATCGAAAGTTGGAGGACTTCCTAATCCTATAAGAAGTTCTATTCTGTCCCACATCGGATTGTGGAAAAAGGTGAAGGGCTTCCTAATGTTATTTAAGAAGCTCAGGTCTCTTTGATACAAGTGCAGCAGTCGGTTTTGGGCTTATTAATTTAGGCCTAGTCGGTTTCGGTTTTGGGCTTATTAACTTAGGCCCAATCAGTTAGGGATTATTATTTATATACCCATTTGAGTTGTATAGTTGTCGGTTCTGAATAATATAAGAGATCCCCTCTTCTGTCCGTGGACGTAGCTAACAAATTGTTAGTAAACCACGTAAAATTTCGGTGTCGATTTATTCGGTTTATTTATCATTTTTTATATCTTTCTCGCATCAGTTATCACATTTTTTTAAGGTCCAAACTTTTATTTACTAAATCCCTAGTTTTTTTAGTAACATTTATTTTACAAAAATCTTATATGCACGCATATACAAATTGTTATATATGTAATCTTATAATGAGACACATTTACTTGAAACAATCTCACAGTGAGACAATGTATAATTCGAACATGAAATTTTAACATTTTAAAAGGAATGATTGTTGATTTGTGTTAATTTTTTTTTTTTATCAGCAAAACAAGCATTTTATTAGAAAAAAAAGGCGTGTATAATAATTTGTAACGCCTTTATCCGAATTTTTGTCAACTTTTCTTTTCTTATCCTTTCATTGCGTCGACTCTTGCCACCCGTTCATTGACAAGGCAAGAGGCGCACCATACAAGGGCAACTGTGCAAGAAGGTAGTGAATATAATATTAATAACAAAGAGTAAAAGTTAACAAAAAATAAGTAGAAAGGGAAACAACATTTAAACAAGTGCATAAGAAATTAAATTAAAAGTATTAGCGTTTTGTTTGGTATTAATGTTATCTATTTTGCATAAACAAATAAAAAAGCACAACTTATAAGATGATCTGAAAATAAACATATCAGCAGACAAGCTGCACCATCTCAAGAATTTGTCGTAAATAAATAAAATATGTGTAGATATATATAATTTGTCAAAGGCATAATTAAAGTTAGAAATTGCATTCAAACAAAAAATTAAAGTTAGCAATTAGGAACTGTTTTGACTTTTCAGTCAAATTGGGCCCTTTGATTAGTTCTGAAAGTCATGAATACCCATTCCATTAGTGTTGTTTCATTCTACCCCTGGCCCCCTAGGTGGACATTTTTGTAAAAGCCAACAAGGCAACAACTCTCATCAAATGATTTTTTGATAACTCGGTGTCCGATCCAAATATCAATTAATTCGAGAGATAAGAACCACCGTCTATTAATGAGGGCTCCATTTCAAGTCAGAGTAAAACTCTGTATGAACTGACCCATCTCAAGAGTTGATCGAATTTAAAGGGTTCGAACTTGAGACCTAGAGAATAACATATTTTTAAGTCTCAGGCGGACCTTACTCTCATCAAGTGATTTAATTTACATTTCTCAGTTTTTTAAATTAATTTTTAAATGTTCAGTTTATTTCTTCTACCAATTGGGTTTTAAAAATACACTAATGTACATCCTTAGCTGCAGTTTAGATAAGCCCAGCCATGCAATATATATAATAATACATGTACTTAAATCTCTAACCTGTTATCCTCATCATGATAATCAATATTCTTGGTCTATAGCTAGCTAGGCTTTATTAATCATGAACACAAGCACCAATTTTATGATAAAGTTTTAGATATTGTAATGCAAAAGAATGCACAAGTACTGTAAGATTCTCATACCGCTGCGATTAAGTAATAATTACATCAACTTAGCCACCTAATAATATATCTAAATTGTTAATACCCCGCTCTTATAATTTTGGATTGTGAAAAGTGCTAGACACATCATATTATTCTCCTCTACCGCCGTCGACACACAACTCCAATCATCCCTCACCCAAAAAATTAAGCACAAAATACTACTCAATTGATTAGAAAAATAAATTAATGGAAAAAAAATACATTAAAAGAGTGAGTTTAATGTGCATTCACCGTGCACTCATACTCATAGTGCATTTTAAAACCGTGCAACTTGTTATACTGAAAGATGCAACTTATTTACACTGAACCGTGTAACTATTAATATGAAAAAATAGTTGCACATTTTAGTATAAATAAGTTGCATATTTCAGTATAACAAGTTGCATGGTTCTAAAATGCACTATGAGTGTACTGTACACCTGAATGCATACAAGACTTGACCACATTAAAATTTGTGCAATTTTTATTCAAAGTGCAAACTTTTAAATAACTAAACTAACTAAAGAATATATATTATATATATACAATTTTGATATGGAGACCACGCGTGGTCACCTTATGGAGTCCAATAGGCTAGTTGGACAGCCACATAAGTATTTATTTAATTAATTAAATTTAATTATATATAAAAAAAAACAGATTTACATAACAACTTCCTTCATTATCGCTTTTATAAGGTAGATTACTTTAATTGTCTTCGCCCATACCACTGATATTCCTATTCCAAAAACTATCCAGGAAAATTTATTAAATACTACTATGGTCAATCGAGATATATTGTTGAACACAAAATTTGAATGATATGAACTAAACCAACACCATAACTTCTGATAAATTTTTTAGTTCCCAACTTCAATTATAATTTTTGAACCCAACTTCATTTTCGTTGGAAGAGAGGCTAGAGGAAAAGGAATAAAATTCGAGTGATGTTTGTGTGCACTAATTGCACAATGTGCAATTGACTTCAATTTTAATTTAGATGAACCATGAACCCTAAACTATGAATCATAAATCATTAACCATTCGGGTCGGGTGAACTATGAATCACTTGAGCCGTGTTTGGATTGGGTCGGGTTGTGTCCGGACTGAGTTAAAAAAAAAAAAAAAAAAAACTAAAGAAAAAAAAGGAAAAATCTAAACCCTAAACCATGAATCATTTGGGTCGGGTGAACCATGAACCAATCGGGTTGAGTTCGGGTGGGGTCGGGTGAATCATGAACCAATCGAGCCGAGTTCGGGTCGGGTCCTGGTTGGGTAAAAACTGGGAAAAAAACTAAAAAAATATCCATAAAAGCTAGCTGCTCCAGTAATTTATCATATGATTAATCGACTTATGCAATATATTAGATTATTTTTAGAGATATAGATTTGGTTTAAAAGAAGGGAAGATATGAAAATCAATTTATTTGGAGAGATTTGGCGTATCTTAATTTAATTAATACTCCTTATTTAAGTTGCTTATGTGGCTGTCCAACTAGGTTATTGGGCTCCATAAGGTGACTACTCGTGGTCTCCATATCAAAATTGATATATATATATATATATATATATATATATATATATATATATATTTTGAAATGAGGGTAAATGAAGATTGTAATATTTGTTGTTGATAGTCAAATTAGGGTAGGCCAAATTGAATTATACTATACATACAATATAGGCTCAAGTGTTGTTCATGTACATTTGTTTTTTTAAAACATTCAACATGCTTACACTGAATTATTTAATTCAGTGTAAACGAGTTGAATGTTTAAAAAAAAAAAAATTGCACATTTAAAAAATATACTTTAATTGCACGATTTCCTTAGCATGTACAAGACTTGTCCTGCTAAGAACCTCCTAACGGAATCTCGGAGCCGAGCCGGACCAACCTTGCTTCAGATTTGGGTTCCCGTGGATCCCTGAAATCTTCGACGCATTGGGCCCTTTTCAATATGGCTGGGCCTCAGGTCGGGTCTCCACTGGCCTTTTCTTGACACACAATTGAGAAAGGTGGGTTTGGGCAAGCAAGATTGTGTTATGACATATGATTTGAGGTTTTGAGATTAATGAATTTGAATTTATAAAAGTAAATTATAGGAAATAATTGTTTGGATGTACATGTAACATGAACTTGAAATTTATCAGTCTCCTTTACCGCTTTACGTATGATAAGAGGTCAAACCAATGGTCGTCACTGGGAAATAGTTCTACACTTCTACTTATATATTAATGATGCTTCTATCCTAATATTTTATTAAATTAGATAATATATCAAATACTCACCATCAATATTTTACAAATATTTAACGAGAAAAAAAGTTTTTTGGTCCCAAAAAATTTAACTTTTCAATTTTGGTCCCATAACTATCTCGATTGTCCAATTTTGGTCTCATTTTCGCCGAAAATCATAAAATTTTGTCTTTTTTCTATCACACACAAGTCACATGCTGGTTAAAATTGGGGTTTCTCGAGCTCGTAGTTGACATGGACGTTAAAAATTTATTTTTTTCGCACTTGGAGAAATTTATTTGTTCTTTCTAATTTTTTTAGAAAAATGAATTTTTCTTTTAAAAGTCAGTGTTCACATCAGATACGAGCTTGGAAACCCGTATTTTTAACCGATATGTGACTTGTGCATGACTAAAAATGATAAAATTTTCTATTTTTCGATAAAAATGGGACTAAAATTGGACAATCGAAATAGTTATGAGACCAAAATTGGATAGTTAAATTTTTTGGGACAAAAAACGAATTAAAGAAAAGTTATGAGACCAAAAAACTTTTTTTTTTCAATATTTAACTATCAAATAATTCTTCCAACAATCATTAAACTAAACCACGATCCAAAAGACATGTTATTCTTATTTTACAAACACACCTATATACATACTGCATAATCTAAAGTTGAAGCCAATTGATTACGTCATAAAAGAGATTTATCATTTGTTAGCTAGAGCATCTCCAAAGTGGTGGCAAATTTGGACTCAAACCCAATTTGCCACCATTTTACCCCTCCAATGGGAACTCAAATTTGGACTTAAAATACCACAAATTTTGAGTTGGACTCAAATTTGCCCAAATTTGCCACCAACTAAAACTTAAACTCAAATCACTTTTTGTATTTTTTTTTTTTTTCATTAAATTTTTATATGATATAAGAATAATTTATTATTTTTTGTATTATTTTCACTTTATTTTTTTATTTTGATTTATATTTATAATAATTTTGTATTTAAGACAATATTAGTAATTTCTAAAATTTTAAAAATTGAAGGCATGTAAAACAACATTAATAATTTAAATTATAAAATACAATAAGAAATAAAACGTACATACTACAAATTTATATTAAAAAATACAATAGAAAATAAAACATACATACTACGAATTTAAAATACAAATTACAATAGGAAATAAATAAAGAAACACAACAATCATGCTAAATTCTAATTTAGTCAATTAATGATTATGAATATGTTATTTGTATATTTTTAAGTATTACATTTTGTTGTAATAATATGTAATTGTAATGTATCATGTAACTGATTTTGGTGTTTTTTTAATTGAAATTGATCTATTTCATTTTAAATTTCTTTTATCAAATTTTATTTTTACTTATTTTATATAATTTAAACGTAAATATGAAATTATATAAATAAATAATTGATAAAATAAAAATGAAACAGAAAAAATTAAGAATATTTTAAGAGAATATTCTTATTTAAGTTGAAATTTGAGTTCAATGGTTGAAGATGCTTTTACTGTTTGATTCAAATTTGATGGCAAATTGATATTTTGAGTCCAAATTTATCTCGAATGATTGGAGATGCTCTTAGGACCATCACATAAACTCTGATGAGATCGCTTGTCCAAATAAAACAATGAAAAGTTACATCATGGATGCAGACATTTTGGACGGTGTTGGTGTGCCCAATAGGTCAAAACTCAAATAAATTCGACCTCAACCTTATGCAAATTAAGTCAAAAGTTTTTATGTATTTTTAGACTAAAGCCCTAAGCTACCCCATTTTGCTCGTCATACTATGCATATTTATTTCATTATATTAATCATCTGAACTTTTGAATTCTAGTATTTTATAATTACTTTGGGTCTATTGTGCACCCAAGTGCACCGTACACTTATGCAACTGAATGATTTACTTAAAAAAATACTCGATCCATTAAATATATTAGACATGTTCTGTAAATACATTTGTAAGGTTATGACGAGTCAGTTGCACATGAGACTTTGTCTTACTTTCTTGAACTTGTTAAGGAATATCTGTTTACTAAATTATTCATTAAAGTACCCAAATTTATATAATATTATATTAATTAGATAATCTTGATATTAAAAAAATAAAATCAAAAGTTCAAAGTTTATTTGAAAGAATTCCGTCTCATATAATAGTCCGAACTTGTAAGGAGTTGTGGAATTAATTCGTTTATTTAATTTTTCTAACACTTAATCGAACCTAGGACGTGGGCGTGAGCCTAAAAGTTTTGATACCACAAAATAATTTCATCTCATCTAAAAGTCCGAACTTATAGAGAGTTGTGGAATTAATTCGTTTATTTAATTTTCTTAATATTAATACTAAGGTTTATATTAGTATAAATATTTTGAAAATTTAGGGACTTAACACAACAAATTATATGGAGGCAAAAATTTATGTAAATTTGAATTCAAGCGAACTTTTTTCTTCTTCAAATATCATTGTTATTTACATGCATTATTACTATTTAATAAATTAAGCATTTTTTTTCACATAATAGTAGAGTATATGCATAACAATAGTGTTTACACGTGAACCCGAATTCATAGAAAATCTATTCTAACATGCTCGGGTGCTTGATAACGTGCAATGCAAAATAATAATACACCTTTTAGAATAATTAAAACAAATTTGAAAAGAGAAAACTCTTTCTTGGGCTACACTCCTCCTAGGCACATAAATTAAGTTGGTGATACAATTTCGAGCCTCATCTTCCGTGCAGAGGCGGATCTATTAACACAAAAGTGCATACCCTTTTTTTTAATACATATATTTTATATAAAATAATCATATACTATATTTAATAAATAATAAATCCCCTATATTATTAATAGAGAGTTTTTCTTGATGATGTGTCAACTCTACATTGATTTAACCTATATGTCATTCTAGGAGAAGTTTGGTGTACATGCCATTAAAAATAAATCCTACATGTCACTAAAAATAAATCATATTTGGAATTCTATTTTTGTATATCCCAAACAATCCCCTATCCCCTATATATACCTCTATATATTAATAGGGAGTTTTTTTTTTCATAATGTGTCAACTCCATGTTAATTTAACTTATGTGTCATTCAATGAGAAATTTGATTACACATGTCATTTTTATGTGTTATTTTTATAAAATGTGTAATTCATATTTATTATTTTATGTTTTATTTAACTATATAATATTATTCATTTATATTTTTTATGGTAATTTTTGTAATTTTGTTTGACTTAATTTAAGATAAATAAAATGTTCATTCTAAATGTATTTTATCTTAGTGTGAATTATATTTAATTATTAATTTCTTAATAAATAATTTTATTTTATAATTGCTCTTATGTATATCTTAAAATATTTTATGTGAAAAAAGTATTTTATATTATAATTCATTCACTTTTTTTTAATTATTACATGTTAATTAATTTATTAGTCTTTTCTTAGTCGATTTATTTTGTTTTGATTTGTAGGTTTCAACTTCATACTAACATGGATAAATAATATTTGACTCAATAATCTTATCACATGGTTTAAGAAAATTTACTAATATACACATTAAAAATTATTAATTCATATTTAGTGAATTTATGTAAATATTTATATTTTTAATTATTAAATATATTATTTATTGAAAATGTTAGAATTTTTAATTAGAAAACCACGTAACAGTCGTGCACTAAACTAATAATTAATATAAAGGGAAGAGGCGGCGTGTGTGCGTGCAGCCTGTGGAGTAGTTACTACTAATTAGGAAAAAATAACAATATGGGCCCACAAATCTAATTGATTAAGTGAAATATATATTAGATATTTTATTAAATTTCAAAATTCACCTTTTCAAGTTTTACAACATTTCATCTTCTTCGCTACGCCCAGTACGCCTGCTAATCTGCGATTCTAAGAAAGCTTCGGTAAGTTTTCCCCCTTTTTTTATTGTTTTTTAAATTATTATTATCTTTTAGTGTTATAAGGGTGTTTATGATTGCTATTATATAAATATTAGAATCTCATATACTCCCTCCGTCCCAAAGAAACTTGCACGTTTGCTGTTTTCACGTGTTTTTGCGAGCGAATGTTTTATTAGTATTTGAAATGATAAAATAATTTTTAAAGATGAATGCAATAAATGAGAGGTAGATCTATAATACCCCTCTTTAAAAATCACTTTATCATTTGAAATACTAATAAACAACTCACTCACAAAAACTCGATAATAAAGTAGGTGTGCATGCTTTTATGGGACGGAGGTAGTATAAATTTTTCAATGAAATTTTTTATGAATGTTTTTATACTTTTGTTTATTATTTATTTTAGATGTATATTATAACTTACAATATTTTATGGGGCTTTTGATGCAAATTTGTTTGCCATATCTCTTGGGTTAATGTAATGTTAGTATTTTTTAATTGGAATTTGAGATTTTGAGTAGTGGGTATAAGTTTCTAATTGTTTATCTTTTTATTTAGGTTTATGTTCTATTTTTTATTAGAAAATTTGGTGCAAGTTTGTTTACTCTAACTTTGTGGATGTATTAATATTATAATTTTTTAGAACTTATAATTGAGATTTTGATGTAAATTTTATATATTCATTTATAATTTTTATTAATTTACAAACCAAAATTCTATTATGATTGTACATAAATGATTTGTTCATTGTTATTCTAATTTTATTATTCAAATTATGCAGAAAAAAATAAAAAAAACTTGATAATTTCAAGATCATGAGTGAGAATAATCTTTCAAAGAAGAAGAACAAAATGAAGAGTAGTAATTTAGAGTCATATTTTAATAAGAAGGGAAAAACACAAACGAGTTCTTCATCGCTTTTGGTTGGACCACAAAATCTAAGTGGAAATTACCCAAGTAGAACTCTTACTCTTTGTGTAGATCAAAATTATATGGTTAATGCCTTCTCTTCTTTTGACAAATCAAAATTGCTTAAACTAGCTAAATTGTATCTTGATGAGTTCTCAAGTGTTGATTTGTTGTGTCTTGATGATGACCTTGATACTTTCGTTTGTGATATGAGGAGGGATGATAGATTTCAAAACTTGAAAGATATTGGGAAACTCTCCGTGAAACTTGTTGAGACAAATAAGGATGAATTATATCGTCTTGTCTACTTGCTTATAAAGATGGTGTTGATCTTTCCTGTGGCAACTGCTAGTGTTGAAAGTGCATTTTCAGCAACGACTTATGTGAAGAACAAGCTAAGGAATATCATCGGAGATCAATTTTTGAATGATTGTTTAGTAACTTATATAGAGGGAGATGTGTTTTTAAAAATAAGCAATGAAGACATTTTGAACCACTTTCAAGGTATGAGAACTCATCGAGAACAATTGTAATCTTTTTTTTTTTTTAGATAAAGAATTTTTTTCATTGTAGTTCTTAATACTATATGGGGGCATTTCGTTCACGGGATTTGATTGATTAGGTGTGATAGGATTGAGTGAGATTGAGTAAGATTTGATTGATTGGACTAGATTTGTTTGAATCAAGATATGCGTTTGAATTGTAAGATTGAAGTGAGTGATTAGACATGATACTTATTGAAATGCCATAAACACCCTGAAATTGAATTGAACAACACATTTCATTATTGTGAATCTATTCAAACAATAGAAGGACAATTTATAATTTTGCACTTGAGATATTGATGAAGACGAGACCGCTTTGACATTCTTGGAGAAGTGGGATCGTTAAAGTGAAAATTTAGGGACTTAACACAACAAATTATATGGAGGCAAAAAATTATGTAAATTTGAATTCACGTGAACTTTTTTTTTCTTCAAATATCATTGTTATTTACATGCATTATTACTATTTAATAAATTAAGCATTTTTTTTCACATAATAGTAGAGTATATGCATAACAATAGTGTTTATTAATAACATCGACACACGAAAAATAAATTTCACGTGAAACCGAATTCACAAAAAATCTATTCTAACATGCTCGGGTGCTTGATAACGTGCAATGCAAAATAATAATAATAAAAAATAATAATACATCTTTTAGAATAACAAAAAGAAATTTGAAAAGAAAAAACTCTTTCTTGGGCTACACTCCTCCTAGGCACATAAATTAAGTTGGTGATACAATTTCGAGCCTCATCTTCCGTTCCGTGTAATATTTTTCTATTACGGAAAGAGAATTTGCAAACAACAATGTTTTGGATTTGCCTGATCGGACTCAAACTCTAAAATATAAAGTAAATGACTTTCAAGATTGACCTCATCCTCAATTCAACACGCGTCCTTTTTTGAAAAATTTGTCAGGCGGTGGGGTAGCGAATTAATTTCACGCGATTCCTTCATCTGAAATTGATATCCTAAAAAATATTTACTTCAAATCCTAGGTTTTTCTTCATGAAATGGTAGGATGAGATGAGTAAATGCAAAAGCTTCATCAAAAATCTCATCAAGTCCTTCACAAACCATTCAACTAGAGGTCAGTTTTCCTCTTTCTTTTACTTCTCCCCTATGCCCATAAATTTGGGAGTAAATTTACTTATAAATTTCTGTAATTTCTTACTTGTTTGTCGAATTTTATGCTATTTTGTATGTGAGAAAGACGAAGACGAGGTGGACTTGGAGAAAATTGCAGCACAAGAGCAGAAAAACTTTCCATTTCAGGTCCTTGCTGCTGCAACCAAGAATTTTCACCCCTCTCTCAAGCTTGGAGAAGGGGGGTTTGGTCCAGTTTTCCAGGTAATCAAAGAAATATGTTCAATTTGAATATTTGGGGGTGTTTTTAATTTTACCCTAATTGAATTGGGGTTGATGGAGCTACTGATTTGATTGAGGAATTATTAGGGTTTCGAATTAAGATTTGATTTTGATGTTATGGGTTTGTGGGGTTTTGATTAGGGAAAGTTGGGTGATGGGAGAGATATAGCTGTGAAGAAGTTGTCACAGCGATCAAATCAGGGGAAGAAAGAGTTTCTGAATGAAGCCAAACTGTTGTCTCGTGTGCAGCATAAAAATGTGGTCAATTTGGTAGGATACTGTGTCCATGATACAGAAAACTTGCTTGTTTACGAATACGTCGTTAATCAGAGCCTCGATAAGCTTCTATTCAGTAAGTTTTTCGTTTTTATCTCTTGATAAGACTTGGGCCTTTTCTGTTTTCTGATTTCTTTATCCTGTTTCTGAATGTTGTATGCTTTAATTTTGGATTTTTGATGAGAGTTTGTTGTGGATCAACTGAGAATTAAGCATTTTTGCTAATTCAATCATGTCTAAAAATGGCTTTTCGTTTAAGAGAACCCCTGTCATTGGTTAATAATTTTCTGGCAGATAAAAATGTTAAACAGGCTTTTCTGTCTGCATGTAGCATGGAAGTGAAATTACAAGGATTGACATTGCATGTGATTCTTATTTAGAGCCTGAAGGAAGAGAATTGCTCGACTGGAAGCTAAGGCATGACGTGATAACAGGTGTTGCAAAGGGCCTGCTTTATCTTCACGAACAGGCTCATTGCACCATCATCCACCGGGACATCAAATGTAGCAATATCTTACTTGATGAAAAATATGTTCCCAAGATTGCTGATTTTGGCATGGCTCGTCTTTTTCCAGAAGATCAAACGCACGTTCAAACCCGTATAGCTGGCACCAAGTACGGTTTTTGTATTTTTGAGTATTTTTTATTTTAAATGAGCCAAAACTAACCAGGTATGCATTAATTTTATCACAGTGGTTACATGGCGCCGGAGTATCTCATGCATGGAAATCTTTCGAAAAAAGCAGATGTTTTCAGTTTTGGGGTTGTGGTTCTGGAGTTAATAAGTGGACAAAAAAACTCCGCGTTTAACAGAGATCCTGATTTGCAGAGCCTGCTTGAATGGGTAAGAACATGAAATTTAGGTTTCATATTCACCGGTAATCTAAAACCAACGACCCCAACACACACATTAATTTTTTGGAACCCAAGAATCAGATCATATTGAAGTGTAAGCATAGGAGAAATCCATTTCAGCTAGTAGACATTTTCCAAGATGGTTTAAATGTTTGAAATGATATTTGAATCAGGCAAATTTTGTATAGGTTGCAATCGGATAAAGAAAAATGTACAAGTTGCAAACTCATAAAAGGTCATAGACTCATAGTACAAATTGAAATTGATATTAACAATATAATTAAAATAGCTAAAAGTGTTGAAACAACTATATTTTGGCTATCTATACTTCTTAGTGCTCTTCATTTTGGATTAGGCATTAAGTTATCTTTGCATCAGTACTGGTGGTGGTTATGGTGCTAATGTCGCAAAGAATTTCCCAATTCTTAAGATCGATAAAGCTAGTCCTCACGTGTCATTCACGTAAAATATCTTCTTTCAGTATAAACACAGCATTTCATGTCCAATAACTCGGTTTTTCAGCATCCCAATAATTGTTTTCTCTCTAGGCATACAAGCTTTACAGAAAAGGCAGGAGCTTGAAAATTATGGATCCTCTATTGGCATCATCAGCTAATCATGAACAGATAGCTACGGTTGTACAGATAGCTTTGCTGTGTGTCCAATCTGAACCACAATTACGGCCCGATATGGATCGTGTGGTGGTGATACTATCAAGAAAGCCGGGCCATCTTGAAGAACCAGTTAGACCTGGAGTACCCGGCTCCAGATACAGGCAATATCGTACAACAACTGGATCATCAATTACTGGAAATTCAGGCGGATCTACCTCTGGTCCATTTAGCTCCACAAGGACACAATCTTCTGCCACGTTAACTGCAAATACGTCGAGTCTTGACGATCCCCGTGGAAAGCGTCATGTGAATGACCATGGGTAGGGGTGAATATTCTTTTTGTACATAAAAATAGTGTTCTTTAATTTTTTTTGAGAGATTTTGTTTTTTAGAGGATGACATAGTGTTATCTTAGAGCGGGTAGATTTTTTTTTTTTTCATTTTTCAGATTTGAAACCATCAAATAAGATTTTAGAGGATGATATAGTGTTATCTTATTCTTTTTTTCCATATGTCAAATGCAATAGCTGACGCAGTTAAACCATTTATTTTCAATAAGATTTGAATCTGATAAGTGAGATGGTTTCATAGTGAGACGGAACATAATTTGATTACTCAAATTATGACGCTTTATGATTTTAATTTGTACTATCTCCGTCTGAAGAAAACTTTTTGATTTGACTTTTTTTTTATTTTTTTGAAGCGAGTTTTGTATTAATAATTGAAATGATAAAGTGACTTTTAAGGAGGGATATGATATTTTATCATACCCCTCCTTAAAAGTCACTTTATCATTTCAATTATTAATACAAAATTCGCTCGCAAAAATGCGTGTAAAAGTCAACTGTGCAAATTCTTTTGAGACAGAGAGAGTACTATTTAATAAATTGTCCCACATAAATTTATGCCTTTTTTTTTTGACAGGAAAGAGAATATATTAATCAAGAGCCAAAGAATCGGCAACCAAAGCGTTCACTATCGTCTCCGGGATGAAGGACGACAGATAGATCGAATTAAACAAAAAAACAAAACGAGCTAAACAATGAACAACATAATTGCCGGATCTACGAACCCAACAAAAAAAAAACACCTCAAAGGCTTTACAGGTTTGATTTAGTTAGAGCGCAATTAAACTTGGCTTAAACATGAACTTATCAAATTTGAACGTAAATACTCGCATCATCACGGTACAAGTACATATTTGAGTTAATCTCTTATGCATTAGTAGTACAATACAACTGATGTACATTATCACTTTTTAGTATAACAATTAACAATTGATACTTTTTAGTAAAGGAAATTATACATTTTAAAGATATGCACGAATTGCACAATACAGCTATTCTATATGAGATTTTATCTATTTAGTAATGTAAAATCCTATAATGAAACTCATTCAATATGCATTGAAACTCTACTCTTATATCACTAATATTTTTCTCCAAGATCAAACCCTTTATCGGTTCGCCAAAGGCAAGTGATGCTAAAAAGCATAATCCTGAAACCATTTGCAGAAATTAAATAACCCCTATTTCTCAGAGGTTGAGGCTGGTATTGGAGCGGAGGATAGCACATTATAACAGAGTGCTTCTTTTTACCCGCATTTATTGATCCTTCATTCCTTGTGAAATTGAGTTACCAAATGGTTCCTTCATATCGTAATGAATGAATAGTACCCTCCTATAAACGAAACAATTCTCATTAGTAATAAAAATAAAATTCAGATTTTGAAAAGACATAAAATGCTTTTTAAAATATCATCGTCATTAAATGCAAGTGCTATCTCATGATTCTCATGTGGATAGGGCTAAAACTAAAGTGGACTATATAATATTTACAGAATTGAACTGAAGGTGGTGATCTCCGTCATGAAAGCTTTCTTCAAGTAGGAACAAATTCAAGATCTGTGCGCCAAAAGATGATTTCTTCCTCATTTTTCTTTGGGGTGAAAGAAACAATATGTGCTGCTTGTTGAATTTACATGGCTTCCCCTGTAAAACAAGAAGATTCAAGTAAAACGATTATAATTGAGTAAATATCTTGTACACCAGTTGCACCTTGTAATTGGTGCACAATTAATATTATTCAGTGAAAATAATTAATACAGTTTTAAAATGCACTTGAATTGCACGATGTACTTGTACCTTTGTCATTATAATTTGTCTAACTGATTCAAAGAACCAAAAGAACTATGAGCATAAACATAAAAAATCAACAAAGAAAATCCAAATCCCAAACCAAATATACAAGCCCTTAATATATATCCATCATGAAAAGACACAAAATATGTAGCAATCAAGCATATAAACATCCCAACCAAACATAACTATCAGCAACAACTAAGAGAATTACCCATGAATCAAAATAGAACTCCCTCAAAATACAAAAAACTATTAGAGAACAAAAGAAAGAGGATTATTATAAGAGCTTGTGTGTTGAGCATGAATCAGTATCAACATTTATACACACCAGACACAAGACATATGGTGAAAATGTTGCATGCAATACACAACCAGGCGTCACGTACCTCAATTGCGTGTCAAACATCGATTGTGCATGATGCAAAATTACGACAAATGACCTACCATGCTTCAATTGTATCGAAACGTAGCTCATGTACGTGGCAATCATAGGTTACAAATGACATAAAAGTAGAACAAATGGTCTAACCTAGATTTTTCCCAAATTGGGCCTACCTACCCCAGATTCCCCCAATTTGGGCCTATCTAGGCCCAATTTGTTACCCATGATGGTGCCATCCCACTCACGCCACTCCATCACATTTATTTCAATTTCAAGTGCATATTCCACGGACTGCAAGATGCATGCTTTATATTCATAGATTATCCTCAAAAAACACTTTGTCCATATAAACATTATAGACAAGCTTTTACTATCATAATTTACGCCAAGAGCATATTTCCTTTTATCTCTTAATTCATGTATATACATTTACCTTCATAACAGAAGTCATCAAAGGAAAACCGTAGACATCAAAAGTAGCGGTCTCTCGGCAAGCACTTATGTAACATTTATTAAAAACAACATAAATAAGACATGAAATCTTATAATTAGCATAAGCAACACATATAGGGACACATTTAATTCACATATATATATATTTGATTTTTCAGTAGAGGTCATTTAGTAATAGTAAAAAAGAAGAATCATAAAGAGAAATGTATTCTAGTAAAGGAGTGAGTTCAAGAAACAAAGATTTAAAAATAAAATTCATCTACTATGAGATATGTGACTTGAACGGATTTTACCAAGCAATTAATTAGCCAATCTCCCTCAAGTATAAGGGTACGTAGTAGTATCAAGATAAGTAAACGACCAAGTAGTATCGACCACGGGAGGAGCTATTGCAATGGACCCTTAAAACTATGAGTTTTCATACTAATGTAGTTACGGGCAAAGATTTTTGATTCTATACTAATTAAGCACAATTAATAGCAAATAAGAAAATAAACAAGCAACTAATATCAAAGAAGCGCAAATAAGAGAGGAATGCTTTGGATATTTTCCATTTAGTGGTACTAAGAATATTGTTTATGCCTTCTCAATTTTTTTTGAACAAGCCAAAATTTATTATTGAGAGTACAAGGGGTACTCAACCCTTAAAATGAATAAAGAATAGTTGCAACAAAACTAGACAAGAATACAATAAGCCCTCCACTCTAAGTTATTCAAGACACATAATTGGATTGCTATGCCACTCGTTGATACTATATAAGTTTCCTCCTTTGAATTTTGCCTTTATCCATTTCCAAGATCTAACACAACAAAGCTCAAAGCATTCTTCCAGATTTTCCTCACGATTTGAGAATATAACATCATTTCTATGCTTCCAAATTCCCCACACAATGCTCAACCATAAATTATACCACAATTTTGCTTTTACCTTTCTTGGTTTGAGTCCAATATGGTGTAAGAAATTTATTCTGCCGTTGTTGCTTCCGACACTCGAAAAGCCAATCCATTTGCGAAACCGAGCCCACATAGAGTACGAAAAACTACACTCGAAGAATAGGTGAGAAGTAGTTTCTTCTTGCTGAAAACACAACGAGCATAAATTGTTACCTAAGTTGATTCCGCGCCTCGCCAAGCTTGCTTTGGTTGCCACACAGTCATTGAGTATTCTCCAAGATAAAATTTTGCATTTTCCGGGGACCGCTGCCTTCTCTATATTTCTATTTGGATGTTTAAGGGCAAATTACTCAAGATTCTCAATGAGTTTGATAGAGCAAATGCTATGAAAAGAGACCGTTTCCCTTCGGTTAATATAGCCCTGCAATAAGGTGTTCCCACCTAGTACTAAGGCCATTCCTTAACCCCCCACTTAATTTAAACCTAAGTTCAATTTAAGTGTCTAACTATGGGAGTTCTAACACCAAATATCCTAAATTGATAAGTATTTAATTAATTTTCAACTCAAGAATATGCATTTGGTCATGCCTACACAACTCTCATAATTGCACATATAGATTAATAGAAGAAAATTAATTAAAGCACAATATCATTCAAAACCTATAATTAGAAATATAATATTCATATGGTTTCAAACATCCAAAGCATAGAAAATATTAGCCTATAAATTTTAGAACAAAACTTTTTTTTTTATCGGACAAATAGTGACTCGAACCCATAATCTCTTGAATAAAATTCATGACTAAAATTGTCTCACACTCTATAAATAATAAAATAAAAACTAAATAAAGAGAGTAAAAGGTAGAATTCACCAAGCAATGATGCAACCATTTTTCTTCTTTCCATTACTCCTCATGAATCCTGATTTGTGTGCGGCTGAAATAATTCAGGGGTGGGGTCAAGCATTTCCTTACTCCTTTTACTTTGTTCCATATGTTCAAGAATTAATTCATGGGTTCAACTTTGATGGGGGAATTGGGTTTCAACTTTGGGCCATCATTTGCACCAATTAATTACTGAATTGTGGGCTCCTGGGCCTCATTATTTTTTCCCATTTTCGGGAATGGGCGACAATTTTGCTCATAACTCGAGCTCCGGAACTTCAATTGAATTGATTTTTTTTTATTGCGATCGTCTTTTTGAGGAGTTTCATTCTCCAAAATCCTCCTATATCAAAACAGTTTTTGCCCTAAATTTTGCTCCTTTTTTCTTCCGTTTCCCACAAAATCAACAAGTCATACCATTTCTCATCTCAAATGCAATTAAAATAAATTAATGTAGAAAAATGCATAAAATCCTATCAAATTAGAGCAATTAAACACAAGAGTTTCAAGCAATTCTCGCCCCAATTAATATGCAGGTATTATATAATCATCAAATAGTTTTTTAGGTCCGTCGGAAAGCTATTGTTATAGTATCATTGACAGATTGTGGGACTGTCTATTATGAGGATATTATGGGAATGTCCAATTTTATGTGGCAATAACGAAAATACCCCCAATTTTGCCTGCTATTGTGCAAGCAGTTGGAAGAGACATGAAAATATATGAATGCTATATATGTGCATAGGTAGTATCCATGATTATTCTAATTAATGTGATGAGTTAATATCAATATTTTTTGGACAAAGATCCTGCCAAAAAAAAAAAAAAAAAAAAAAAAATTGGACAAAGATGATATTTCATCTTTATATTTAAACACCACAAGTCATCATTTTGGCACCAATTGCATTATATAATGTAATTATATATATTTTGTATTGACTATGTGTTATTTTCTTTTCTGTATTTGAGGACATGATTTCAACACAATAAGATTCGCTTGGGTGTATACATCGTTACCTTTCTTTCTTAGACATTTCAACACTTATCCAAGTTGAGTGTACTTATGTGGATTTTTCAAATTATTTTATAGAGTTAATTAGATCGACATTGAAATTTTTAATTGATTAGCTAATTAACAAATATACCTTTGACTTTATGCTCTCAATAATTAGGTGTACGTGGGGTTGCATGTAGACTTTAAGCTCTTGTACCAACCATACACATACAAAACAAAATTATAGCTAGCTAAAATTCGAAAAACTACACTGACTAAGTCCAACTTGGAAAATTATTACAATTCACATGCATAGCACTAGCCGCAGCCACCAATGACCAAATTATCACCAATTTCACTTCTTCTCTTACTCCCATGCACTATAAATTCAGAGGCCATTGCTCATATTCTTCATCAACTTCCATTACTTGCAATCTCATTAAAAAAAAAAAAAAAACATGGGCTCCTTTCGCTCGATTTTCACCATAACAGCACTAGTGTTATTGCTCTCGATCATGGTGCCATCCGAAGCACAACTCTCTGCCACATTCTAGGACAGTACATGCCCCAATGCGGCAAGTACAATCCGCACTTCAATAAGGCAAGCGGTGGCACGTGAGAGGCGGATGGCGGCCTCCCTCATCCGCCTCCACTTCCACGACTGTTTCGTTCAGGGGAGCTACGATTTTATTACATGCTTTAATCGCGATTATTTGAAAGTTGAATAACTTAAATCCATAATTTTTTTAAAAAAAACTTAGTCAAATGTTGAAAAGATTAAAAAAAACAACTATAGTGGAAATTATACAATATTGTGCTCAACTAATATTGACACTTTAGTACTTGCTAAATACACTCATGATATTAACATATTCAATGTTAATAGGCTTGTAATTCAAGAGTAGCATGCTCTCGAGCCTTATTTTCGAAACAGTTAAAATGCTATTAATTTTGAAAATAAGACAATTCATATAAAGTTTTTGCTTTGACTTCGATCAAATGGGACTCTGCTAGTGAATGGTGCGATTGGTTCCTTGAAGGGATTTAAATCAAAATTGTCTAATAACTTTGCACATTTATTGAAATAGTCCCATAATTATCAATTTTTTTTATTTAATCTCACATGTGTTTAATTTGATCTTATTTAGTATCAAACCGTTGGAGGTCGTTCAAAATTATCAAAAACGACGTCGTTTTGGACACATGTCTTGCATATTCCGGTCAAAATTGGGGGCGCGTGTATGACACTCGCCCAACACGACTTCGTTTTAGGCAATTTTGAGCGATCTCCGACGGTTTGAGACTAAATTTGATCAAATTGAATACATATACAATTAAATTGAAAAAGTTGATAATTATTGAACTATTTCAATAAAGGTGCAAAGTTATACATGAGACTATTTTGGTTTAAATCCGACCCGTTCCCTGAATAGTCTTTTTATATATGAAAGAATTTCGTCTCATCTAAAAGTTCAAACTTTTAGAGAGGTGCAAAATTAATTAGTTTATTTAATTTCTCTCAATACTGCTCTTCACTTGTGGGCCGAATCACTGTCTCTACCCTTTGGGAAGGAGGCCAACGAGTGGACAATTTAAATGGGTGGAGTGTTTTCCACGGGAATTGAACCCATGATCTGTAGGGCTGAGTCAGAGGCTCTGATACCATAAAAAAGAATTTCGTATCATCTAAAAGTCCGAACTTTTAGAAATCATTTAATTTCCCTCGACACTACAAAGTCGTAAAAAAAAATGCTTGGCCGACCGAAGCACAAGTAGTAGCGTTATCTAAATCTTATTATCTGTGTTTGAGGGCATAATTTTAGCACATCAATATGCGCATGGATATACATGACCACTCCTTGTTTGATAACGATGTGCCACCAATTATTTCTTTCTATTGACATTTCAACGGATTATACGCAAGTAATTGAGTGTTATATATAAAGTTGAATTTTCAAATTATTTTATATCTTTTTTTTCGAAAACTATTATATATACATGCAATTTGAGTGCTATTAAATGCATTTTCAAATTATTTATAGTATTCAGAATTTAATCGACGTTAACATTTTGAATTGGCTTGCTAATTAACAAATATGGCTTTGATTTTATGCCCAATAATTAGGGGTACTAGTGGCTCATGTAGACTTTATGCTCACCATCCATATATAAGAGCATACAAACAAAATCATAGCTACGAAAATTAAAAAAACTACAGATACTAGTTAGTCCAACGTAGAAAATTATGACATGTACGTCCATGCAGCAGCCACCAGTGACCAATTAAATTAAGGAGTTTTATCAATTCAGGACCTGAAAGATGATAAATCTATCAATTTAAGGCCCGAAAGATTTTTCCTATCGATTCAAGGCCTGGAAGATAGAAAACTATCAATCAAGGGCCTGAAAGATAGAAACTATCAATTCAAGGCTTATAAATTTTAAGGCCATGGTTGGCCCTAAAACCCTAAACCCTGAACACTAAACCCTAAACCCTAAATGATGAACCCTAAATCTTGAACCATGAACCCTAAACCCACCTGAACCGTAAATCTTGAACCGTAAACCCTAAAAATAACAAAAATAAAAACATGCTATAAAGATATGAAATATAAGTGTCAAACATGGCCTTAAAATGTGTGAGCCTTAAATTGATAGTTTTTATCTTTTATGCCCTGAATCGATAGTTTTCTATCTTCTAGGCCTTAAATCGATAGAAAAAATCTTTAAGGCCTTAAATTGATAGTTTTGCCATTTTTCGGCCCTGAATTGACATTTTTCCTTAAATTAATTAACACCAATTTCGCTTCTTGTATATCCCTCTTATAACTCCCATCCCATGCACTATAAATACATGAGCCAGTCTCTTATCTTCTTCATCAACCTAATTCATTACTTGCAAATTAAACATTCTCTACATTTCTCATTATTAAAAACAAATTATATAGAAAAATAATGGGCTCCTTTCGCTCAATTTTGGCCATAACAACACTACTAGTGTTGTTGCTCTCGATCATGGTGCCATCCGAAGCACAACTCTCTGCCACATTCTACGACAGTACATGCCCCAATGCGGCAAGTACAATCCGCACTTCAATAAGGCAAGCGGTGGCACGTGAGAGGCGGATGGCGGCCTCCCTCATCCGCCTCCACTTCCACGACTGTTTCGTTCAGGGGTGCGACGCGTCCATCCTACTGGACGAGACGGCCACCATCCAGAGCGAGAAGACCGCATTCCCTAATGCCAATTCCGTAAGAGGCTACGAAGTCATAGACGCCGCCAAAGCTGCTGTCGAGCGTGTATGCCCCGGCGTCGTTTCTTGCGCGGACGTACTAACTCTAGCAGCACGAGATGCCTCCGTTCTTGTACGTAGTTCACTCTTCATAATTGTCACACTTGCTTATTAAAGTTGAGTAAGTAATTTATTTTGTTAATTACGTATATGCATGTATGGATGATATGCAGGTTGGTGGTCCGTCATGGAATGTGAGGCTAGGAAGAAGAGACTCTACCACCGCCAATCGTGCTCAGGCCAACTCCGATCTTCCTCCCCCTACTGCCACTCTGCAACAACTTATCACTTTTTTCGCCGCAAAGAATAATCTCACTCCTAGAGACATGGTTGCCTTATCAGGTCAACTCTATTTACTAATTTTGACAAGAATAACTATTAGAAAAATAATACAAATGAATTAATTCTACACTTCTCTACAAATTTACAAATTAGAGGAGCTGGGTTTTTTTCGTGTTAATTTTAAATAGTATACTCTGTATGCTAAAACGCGATTACTTTGGAAAAAGGCAATTCATGTGAATTTGGTAACTTAATAGATAAAATGAAATTAATTGCCTGTCAAAAAAAAAATTGAAATTAATTAATGTGTTAAATATAAAAATATGCAGGGGCACATACAATAGGTCTAGCCCAATGCGGGTCGTTCCGCACTAGGATATACAGCAACGGGACAAACATTGATCCTGCGTTTGCTACCACTAGAAGACGGACATGCCCTCAAACCGGGGGTGACTCCAATTTGGCACCGCTGGATTTAGTGACACCCAATTCCTTTGATAACAATTACTTCAGGAATTTGGTACAAAGGAGGGGTCTTCTTACCTCGGATCAAAATCTTTTCAATGGAGGATCAACCGATGCCATCGTCACTCAGTACAGCACTAATCCCGCTACTTTCGCAGCCGATTTCGCTGCTGCCATGATCAAAATGGGGGAGGTTGAGCCGCGTCTCGGACAAAATGGAATCATAAGAAGAATTTGCAGCGCTATCAACTAGCTATCTACCTAGGTCTACTTATATAAATAATTCAAGCCAGTCCCTTTAAATTATATATCAGCAAAAGATAATTGTTATATAATACTTCTCCTTTTAGTTGATGAATTTTGTGTGGAATTTCCTTCAATATCCACTTTTGTATCTGTATTAATGATGTAGCTTTGAATCTTAATTGTACACGAAAGAATTAATATATGGCTTCCATGTTTGCATTAATGTTGTATTTATTTGTTAATATATATGTTGTTGTTAGGATCCCCGCATTGGTATGATATTAATTCTCCGCTTTGGGTCAAATACGCACGAATTTGTTTTTTGGCATCTCCCAAAAGACCTCATAACAATTGAGATATTATCCATCCTAGTAAACCTCATGATTCTCCCATATTATTACGATGTGGGATATTGTTTGATATCCCCAACAATCCTTTATTTGATACCCAACAGTTGTCGATTTAATTTGCTGTAATCATATATATATACTCACGGTTTGCAGTCCCGTTTAAAAACAATTTGATCCAAATGCAATCTTCGACTCTTCACCTCTTTGACAGAAATTTAAAGGTGTTTTCATTTCAATATACTTTAGTAGTTAATTTAGTTATGAAAACTATTACTCCCTCATTTTATTTTATTTTTGATTGCTTAAAATTCAAAATTACAATTAATATTCTTATTTAGTTTTCTCATTCCATAAATAACAAAAAAATATTTTTATCTTTTTAAACAAATATCTATAATTACAACAGAAAAATATCTAATTTTTTTGTCTCATTCTCTAAAAATGACCAAATCACCCCCAACAAAAAAGTAACTTTACTTCTCTTAAATTTAATAAACAACTTATATCAATATCGGGAAAGTGAGAACCAAAGTTCATAGAATGCCGCCGAATGCAAAGCTGGGCGGTCACAGACGCGGTCAGAATTCTTCTTCCTCCACTTCTCTTCAGATTGCTGACGGATCTTAAGGGCTTTCTTCTTCCTTGTTCGTGCCCTAATTTTTTTTTTCACTCCGATTATTGGATGAAATTAGGTTGTTCAATTTGATTTTTTGGTGTGGATTCTGCGAGAAGAAAATATAATATGTATGTAGTGTTTGGATTACCCATCAACACAGAGTGTGTGATGAAATTCAGATCCTTCTGCACTCTTTTCACGCTGTTTCTGTAAATCTGTAATTTTGGACTGAAGAATTTTTTTCGCGTTTTTACTGGTTTTTGTTCATGTAGCAACTCTCTTTTGCTCATAGGGTAACACTCTTTTGTTCATGTAGTAACATATCAAAGTGTTCTTTAAATCTGTAATTTTGGACTGATGATTTTTTTTCCCTCGCTTGTATTGGTTTTTGTTCATGTAGTAACACTTTTTTGTTCATGGGATAACACTCTTTTGTTCATGTAGTAACACACAAAAACAATTTTTTTTAAAAAAAAATTGGACTGAGGATTTCTTTTCGCGCTTTGTACTGGTTTTGTTCATGTGGTAACACGTTTTTCTTCATATGGTAATACTTTTTGTTCATATAGTAACACATGTATTTTTAGTAATATTTAACACTGTTCTATATCGTCGTAATACTATGTGAATACTCATGTGTTACCATATGAATAATAATGTGTTACCTTGTTACTCATGTTACCTTATGAATATTTATGTGTTACGATATATTTTATTACTTGTTATGTAAGATATGAAGTTTTTTCAATATAACAATATAGTAACACCCATATATAGATGTAGTAACACACAAAAATTTGATAAAAAAAATAAATTTATTTGTTCAGTAGGAATTGAACCTACGACCAAACACATTAAGAGCAAACCTAAACCATTGGGCTACAATACATAGTCGATAATGATATGCATCTATTAGTATATATCCACCCTGTTCGCCCAACCCACAATCTGCCCGCCCCGCCCGACCCGTGCGAGTATGACCCACAAATTTTAACCTAAATTACTTTAATTATGGTGTATTGCACATATCCATAGTGTGCAATATTTCACATGAGAGTTTCTCTTTTCTTAAAAATAAAATAAAATATATAGATGGGTTGGAGTCCATAAATTCATGGATCATATTGTATAATAAATGAGATCCATCTTATATAGATGGGTTTGAGTTCATAAATCATCACAAATCAACACTTTAAAATATTAAAACGTCATGTCCAAATTATGTTCCATCTCACTGTAACATATTTTCATGCGAATGTGTTTCATCTTAAAGATACTTTATACGTTTATATATACACATAATAATATAAGCTGAAATTAAGTTGATAGTAATATTTTGAAATGATATAGTATTAACTTCGTTTCAACCCCTCATATTGTGCGCGCCGCCGAAGCAAAGGCGAATGACGGGCGGACGGAGGGCGACGGGCGCGCTGAAGCGAGACGCGGGCAGTTTTGTCGCGGGCGGGCCCAGAAAGGAGAGTTTTCTTCACATGATGATCGGACGCCGCCGCCGCCGAGATCTGCCCCGACCTGACACTCGCCATGGGCGTCTTAGGCATCTTTAGCACGGATTCGGCGGGCGTGCCGAGGTCATCTTAGGCTGTCCTGTGCCAAGTGGCCGGCCGGATCGGCATGCATCCCGATCATGAAGCCGCCATGGCGTGGCGTTCGAGACGCAATTATTTTTCAAACGAACGAGCCGGGAGAAATTCGAGACGTGTTTCTTCAAGATCAAGCCAAGAAAAAATCAAACCATGACAATTGGATAATTTGTGCCCAATATGTTTATTTTTTCTTTTTGCTTGATTTTATTTTTGCTATCTTATGCTTTATTTAAATTGTTTAAATGTGTTTTGCATGAGGGTTGCCAAATTGAAAAAATCTCAACTTCAAAATTACTAAGTATGTTTTAAATAATTAATTGACAATTTTATTCCTGATAATAAAATTGAATTAATTTTGACCTCCATGATTTATTTATTTGTGAATTCTTTTGGAGAAATTCCCAACCAGATTTCGGTCAAAAGATAGGTTTCACATGAATGAATTCCAAACGGATGATTGTGGGTTATTACTAGTGGCGGCGATGACCCTCCCAACGAGGCTCGATCAAAGCGAATTAATAATCCCAGATTTAATCATGGTTATTACTTAGGTATAAAATTGATATGCATATACTTCTCCTGAGTCCCTGTCAATTTTATATTGGTCAAGTGAGCCAAACTATTAATCTGGATATTAAAGGTTTGTAATCGTTCTTGTTTGTAACACTTTGCTTGAATGTGTTTTAAATAATGACCCACCCAACGTGGCTTATTTAAACTGTTTTGAGATGTTGGTGATGCATGTTCATATTTTTTTGAGATTTTAAATATGATGAATGTGATCGAACCTTGTGATATACTTGTCTTATTTCATATAGTTGTTTATTTATTTCGGCATGTAGATTCTTTTTTAATCCAATTATTATTATACTTAAAGTCAATACAATATGTATGGAAACTATATTGATTGGAAAATTATAATTGTCCTAATCGCACAAAAGCAAAGTGGATTTTGACACACAAAAAAATCGATGAGCCAACCGGACGAGTCAAAACATGCGGGACTCGTCGGATCACCTCTTGAGAGATGTAAATGTTGAAAATGGTGGAGGAAAAACCCGTAAGGGATTACGTCCTCAAAATAGATGGCCCATTTGAACAAACTTGAGATTCTCGAGTCGCAGATTATGATCCGGAGACTCGGATGAATTTGGTACTTCATTCTCTGCCCGAAAAGGTTTTGAGCATTTTGGCCTCGCTTTGCTAATTTGTTGCAAACTTTTGGACTCGGCGAGAAATGATGATAAGGCACCAAACTCAAGCTTTGGATTTTAAGTGGTCCGTCTTCATCTTCTAGGCCAAGGGTAGGCAAGATAAAGAAGAGGACCAAAGGCCATAAGCAATAAAACTCAACTGTTGCCAAGGGCAATGGTAAGATGAGGAATGCTTGTTGTGTCAAGGAAAATCCAAAGAGGAAGTGCTTAAGCTGCGGTGAGAGAGGACAATGGAGGTTTTGCTGCTCCAACCCCAAAAGGATGGAAAGAAAGGTAATTCTCACGCACTAGTTGTTGAAACTTGTTTGGCGGCGATACTTCTCATTCGTGGGTGGTTGATACGAGATCCACTAATCATGTTGGCTTCACGGGTTCTAAATGATCCGCAACAACAGTGGGAGTGAGATCCTCATCATCTTTGGGCAACGTTATTTAAAGTAGAAGACATTGCAATGCTACGTAAGTGGCGTATATTGCAATGCTACGGTAGTAACGATTATTGCAATACTACGCAAGTAGCAGACATTGCAATGCTACATGAGTAGCAGTTAAAGCAGTGGGAGAAGTGCACCTATCTTTTGAAGATAAAGTTTTTTTGAGATTATCTTTATGTTCCCAGTTTTAGAAAGAATTCACTTTCAGTTTCTAAAATTCGATTAAAGGACACTAAGTTTCTTCTAATAAGAATGACATCATTTTTGAAATGATGAGTGTATCTTCATACATGGACATTGATGGAAAATCTCTATATAATTAATCATGCACACCACTCACGAAATGTATCCTATAACACATCAACCGCTTTTAAAAGAAAAACGTTCATCAGACGTGAACGAGACACTTCTTTGGCATCTAAGATTAGGTCATATAAATCCAAAGAGGATCCAAAGGTTGGTGAAAGATGGTTCACTGGAGCGTCTCCAAGTTGAATCGATTCCAACCTGCGAATCATGTTTGGAGGGTAATATGACCAAGATGACATTTGGAGCCAAGGGGAATGGGGCTAAAGAAGTGTTAGAGATCGCTCACATAGATGTATGTAGTCCAATGTCAACTAAAGCAAGAGGAGGTTATGAGTAATTTTATTGATGATTACTCAAGAATGCGGTTACATTTCCTTATGAAGCATGAATCGAGACCTTAGAAAATTCTAAGAATTTAAGGCTCAAACAGAGAATCATAGGAAAACGTGTCAAGTCTCTACTATCTCGATCGTGGATAATTACCTCGGCGATGAGTTTTGAACTACTTATCGATGAAGGGATTGTATCCCACTCATTTGCATTCTTTAACCCTCAACAAAATGGGGTTTTGCAGAGTGAAGCAACAGAATTCTTTTGGAAATGGTTAGATCAATGATGAGTTATACGGATCTTTCCGAGTCGCTTACGGGGCCATACAGCGGAAAAACAATGACTTACATTCTCAACTTGGTGCTATCCATATCGGTTTCCAAAACTCCCAATGAATTGTGGACCCAAGCAAGCCTAGTATGAGACACATGAGAACTTTGGGGTGTCCGACCCACGTGTTGGACAAGGAAACCCAGAAATTGATCCTCGATCGTAATTAAGGTCAAGTTTGTAGAATAATTTTAGGAACAAAAAGGTGAATGTTCTATAGTTCAGAAGATCAAAAGGTGGACATCCGCACCCACTTTAGATTTTGGAAGAAAACTATAGAACCAAAGAAAACCCAGAAGTGAGATTACCTTAAATGAGCTTAGTGTGCAAACCTCAGTGCCGACTGTACTAGATGATATACCAAATGATACGTTTTCACAACCGGAGCCTCGTTATAGTGGGAGGGTTGTTAGACAGCCCGAGAGTTTCATGGGAATAGGAGAGTCCTCGGACTTGATTCCCGGAATCAGACCCATGGACATATGACGAGGCACTCCAAGATTAGGATGCAGTTTCTTTGGCAAACTGCAATGAAAGCCGTAGTGGGTTCTGTGTTTCATAATAGAGTGTGGGAGCTAGTCGAACCACTTAATGGGGCCAAACCCATTAGATGCAAGTGGGTATATAAGAGGAAAAGAGGATCGGACGGGAAGGTTGAAACCTTTTAAAGCAAGACTAATGGCGAAAGGTTATACTCAGAAAGAAAGGGATCGATTATGAGGAAACTTTTTTGCCCGTAGCCATGCTTAAGTCCATCCGTATTCTCTTATCGATTGCTGCGCATTTCGACTTTGAAATCTGGCAAATAGATGTCAAGACAGCTTTCCTTAACGGAAGTCTTGATAAAGAGATCTATATGCAACAAACCCCAAGGTTTCATTGAAACAGGCCAAGAACATCTTGTTTGTAAGCTCAAGAAGTCCATTTACGGATTCAAACAGGCATCCAGAGCTTGGAACCAAAGTTTTGATCATGTAATAAAGTCTTATGGGTTTGATCAAAACGAGTTTTAAAGTTGTGTGTATAAGAAGCGTATCGAAACTGCATTGGTATTCTTAGTACTATACGTAGATATTGTGATCATCGCGAACGATGTGAAGGTGTTATCAGACGTAAGGGCATGGTTTTTCAAAACAGTTTGATATGAAAGACTTAGGGAAAGCCGGACAAATCCTTGGGATCAAGATCACTCGAGATCGCAAGATAAGGATGATCGGGTTATCGCAAGTTTCATACATAGACACTGTCTTGAAATGCTTCAGCATGCAAGATTCCAAAAAATGATTCGTACCTTTCAGACTTGGAATCCATCTATCCAAGAAAATGTTCCCTAAGACGAAAAGGAGATAGATGACATGAAAGGTATTCCTTGTGCTTCGGCTGTCGGAAACCTTATGTGTGCATTGCTGTGAACGAGACAGGATATCTACTTTGCCGTAGGCATGGTAGCAAGATATCAAAGTAACCTAGGGAAAGCGCATTAGACGACAGTTAAAAACATTCTGAAGTGTCTGAAAATAACTCGGGATAGAATGTTAATTTATCAGTCAGATACTCCAATCCCCATCGGCTACATGGACTCGGATTTATCTTGATTTAGATTCGTAAATTATCTCGCCTCGATTAGTGTGTTTCCATTTGGGAAGTGTAGCCATCGAATGGGACGAGTGTGAAGCAAAATGCATCACCGACTCAACCATGGGACTAGGTAAGTAAGTAGGCTGCTTGTGAAGCGATGAAAGAAACCGATTGGGCTCTAGATCTTCTTAGTGGACTTGGATGGTGTTACGAATCATCAGCAATAGGCTGCTTAGGAGCGATTACAAATTCAAGAGAACCAAGAGTCCACGAGTCAAACAAACACATTAAAGGAAAGACATCTTATACGAGAAATCGTTAAGAGAGGAGATATAGATGTGGCAAAAGATAGCGTTTGAGGACAGCCTAGCAGATCCATTCACAAAGCGTCTGCCTCTGAATACATTCGAGAGACATGTGAGTGGAATGGGTGTCAAGACCGTTGCCAATCTGCTTTGAGTATAAGTGGGAGAAATTATTAGGTTCGTGTAGGTGACATTAGATATCAAGGACTACTCGAGACGTGTTGTAGTATACTTAAAAGCGACTTTGAGTATAAGTGGGAGATTGTTGGGATTATACTGAAAAGTATGTTTTTACTTTGTATAATCAAAACTGAATTTTCAGACTTATTTACTGAAATAAATTGTTTATCACTGATGCTTTAAATATGATTGAATGTTACATATATTTACTGCATAACTGTTCAATAATTAAATGCGTGTTACATCAGAAGTTAATTTAGTGATACCGGATCACGAAGATTAAATTAATGATCCTCAGAATAACTAAAAAAAAGTACGCAATTCACGACCTAGATGGAAATGAACAACCACCGCGAAAGGTTGAGGTGTAAGGCTCGACATTGTCTTGACCAAGAGATTACACTAGTGCATGATGATCTTGTTTGAATAGGACCTACATGAGGATAAATTCTTCAGAACTGAACAAGGAAGAATTAGACCTCAGTGGTTCGTTGTTTCTTAACCTTCGTCCCTTAAATAGGATCACGTGGGATCGGTAACTATTGCTTTGACTTATCATGGGTAGCGAATCGTAGAGATTCAATACTTTTTTATCTTGGGCAATATTATTGGACACACGTGATTGCTAAGATTTAATACTGAAGAATCGTGTGCAAGTACGCTTGCTTGATTTGCCCCCTTGGGAGGTTCATAAGTTTTATCATACCAAATCTTGCAAGTTGAATTAGTTTCCGGTATGGATAATAATGTTGAACCGTTCCTTGACCAAGGATAAAAAATATTAATTAATGGAAAGCTATTTCAGTGGCTTGAATTAATTAATGGACTAGATAATCTTAAACACGGGAAATAATGACCGGGAGCCATATTGACTGTAATATGGGTTAAGATGGATAGTGCAATATTAATTATGTAGTGGGATTAATTAATATTTATGGGCTTGAATAATATTGTGGCTCAATATTAGATATTCAAGGTCCATTAGAAGGTCCAATCTTAATTCTCCTAAAGTCCCCATGAGTAGCCCAACATATAGTCCAATAACTGAAAAATGTGATTAAAATAAAATAAATATTGTTGCTTAATTTTTCCTGTTATTTCGAAAATTATGGATAAGAGGGGAGAAAGATTTTCTTTGAATTTTGTTATGGAATGAAGATATGTATTCTTGGAATACAAGATTATCTCATTAAGTTCAAGAAATCTCCCACTTGGTTATTCATAATAGAGATTTCGAAAATTTTGAAATATAGTGGGCAAGAAAGATTTTCTTGAAAAGATATTATGGAAGATATGTATTTCTTGAAGTACAAGAATATCTCATAAATTCAAGAAGATCTAAATCTTGGAATCTTGATCCCTAATATTTCGAAATAATCCATAACAAATAAGAGAGTGGGATTTTGTGGAATATTTTAATTACTTTTTTAAAAAGAATATATAGAGATATATTCAAGATTTCTTGGAGATCAAGAAAAGATTTTTTCCTCCTTATTTCACATGTAATTTTCGTCCCCCTCTCCTCTATAAATAGGGGATGAATGTTTCATTCCCAGTAACACACGAAAATTGGTTTTTCGGAAAAATATCAGATTCGATAAAATATTTGATATTTTGTAACGTCGACAGATTGTATTTTTTTGAAAAACGACAATTGTGAGTCGTGTACAATTCCACGTATCTTTGAAATATTAGCAAATCCACATAAGTGGTGCAACAAAGTTTATTTTTTTCCTTTTTGTTAATTGTTCACAGTATCCTTCCAATTGGATTGTCGAAAGCAAGGGCTAAGGAAATACTTGGGAAGTCCTTTTGGTTAGTCCGTCCGAATCAAGTCAATTGCCATCCCGAGAGAGTACGTTCACGTAAACCCGTAGATTCCGTGATGCGAGGTTTTACGTGGCTTTTTATATGCATTTATATGTTGTTGCAATTATTATTTGAATTAATATATGATTAATTAAATGCTAGTAATAATTAATTAATTAAATTTGTATTTAAATATTCGCCCCGAATAGATCTGTGTAACTCATTCCCCAACAGGTGCAAAGTTATATATGAGACTATTTTGGTTTAAATCCAATTCGCCCTCACTGAATAGTCTTTTTTATATATACGAAAAAATTTAAATCTCATCTAAAAAGTTCAAACTTTTAGAGGTCAAGATAATTAATTTGTTTATTTAATTTCCTCAATCTCGCTTCTTCACTCATGGGCAATCATTGTCTCTCGCTTTTTGGGAAGGAGGCCCAACGAGTGGACAATTTAAATGGGTGGAATGTTTTCCACGAGAATTGAACCCAAGATCTCAGGGGTTGAGCCAGAGGCTCGATACTGTAAAAAAAAGAATTTATTTAATATCTAAAAAAAAAGCAACTTTTAGAGGTCACAGAATTAATTCGTATATTTAATTTCCCTCGACACTACAAAGTCAGTAAAAAAAAAATGCTTGGCCGACCGAAGCACAAGTAGTAGCGTTATCTAAATCTTATTATCTGTGTTTGAGGGCATAATTTTAACACATCAATATGCGCATGGATATACATGACCACTCCTTCTTTGATAACGATGTGCCACCAATTATTTCTTTCTATTGACATTTCAACGGATTATACGCAAGTAATTGAGTGTTATATATAAAGTTGAATTTTCAAATTATTTTATAGCTTTTTGTCGAAAACTATTATATATACATGCAAGTTGAGTGCTATTAAATGCATTTTCAAATTATTTATAGTATTCAGAATTTAATCGACGTTAACATTTTGAATTGGCTTGCTAATTAACAAATATGGCTTTTGACTTTATGCCCAATAATTAGGGGTACTAGGGGCGCATGTAGACTTTATGCTCACCATCCATATATAAGAGCATACAAACAAAATCATAGCTACGAAAATTAAAAAAACTACAGATACTAATTAGTCCAACGTAGAAAATTATGACATGCACGTCCATGCAGCAGCCACCAGTGACCAATTAAATTAATTAACACCAATTTCGCTTCTTGTATATCCCTCTTATAACTCCCATCCCATGCACTATAAATACATGAGGCAATCTCTTATCTTCTTATCAACCTAATTCATTACTTGCAAATTAAACATTCTCTACATTTCTCATTATTAAAAACAAATTATATAGAAAAATAATGGGCTCCTTTCGCTCAATTTTGGCCATAACAACACTACTAGTGTTATTGCTCTCGATCATGGTGCCATCCGAAGCACAACTCTCTGCCACATTCTACGACAGTGTTGTATTTTTAATTAGTATTTCAAATAAATGTTATTATAAAATATATTTTGCTTAAGTCACGAATTCAGTTTTGTGGAACCAATATTTTCGGTCAAATACTGTTTCTTTACTTCCTAATTTTTTGGTCAAAAGCTTTCAACAAATTTGATCCTTCCGTTGCTATTTATCAGCAGAAGACTTGATCCTTCTTTTAGTAAGGAATGTGTATATATATATATGTGTTACGTAAATTGAGAATAGGACAGCAAATTAATAACACTGATTTTTTACTGAAACAAATTTTCCTTCTTCATCTAAAAGCGTTGGGTATATTTTATTTGTTTGCTCCTGCTCCTAGTTCACACTAGAAGACTTATTGAATCCTGGGGGATTACGAGAGTAAATCCTTAAGGACAGTGCTACTGCACGCCTCAAGTGGTTTTCTTATTTTTCCGGTATTTATTTTTTCTAAGAGTCTATTTTATCCTACGGTTTTCCCAAATATTTCCAACAATCTTAAGGATTTATGGATCCCAAAAGCCCAAACACTTCTCTAGACACCACGAAAAATAATGATCCCAATAAAGTATCATCCTCCACTTCCAAAACGCCATCTTGTACAAGATTTGAGCACTATTGGGCATGTTTCAGTTATACCCTATTCAAAGCCGTTTCCGGATATCTCAAAAATTGAAATGTTTGGAGGACAAAACTATAAAAGGTGGCAAGAGAGGATTTACGCGCTTCTTGACATGCATGGTGTTGCAACTGCTCTTGTTCACCACAAGCCTGATGGCGAGTCAGTGGATCCTAAGGAGATTGAGTTTTGGATTCATGCAAACAAGGTATGCAGACATACTATCATTAGTACTTTAACTAATGACCTTTTCGATGTCTACGTTTCGTACAAGGAGGCAAAGGAAATTTGGGATTCTATGAATCTCAAATACACTGCAGAGGACGCGGGAAAGCAAAAGTTTGTGATAGGGAATTTTTATCGCTGGGAAATGGTGGAGGATAAGGACATCAAGCAACAAATCAACGAGTATCACAAGCTGTTAGAGGAACTCAAAGTTGAAAATATCAACTTGCAAGAGGAGTTTGTTGCAGGTATTCTGATCGAAAAACTACCAGAATCGTGGAATGACTACAAGCAACAACTTAAACACAAACACAAGCAGCTGTCACTTGCAAATTTGATAACCCACGTTGTCATTGAGGAAACCAATCGCAAACAATTCAAAGAAGCAAAGGCTAAGGAAATTGCTTCAAAGGCAAACCTGGTGCAAGGTAACAATAACAATAGGTACAACTCTAGATTTCAGAATTCTAGTTTCGTCCCTAAAGTTAATAACTCCAATACCTTCAAGAAAAAGGGTTACTGTTTTGTTTGTGGAAAGCCCAATCATCATGCACCTCAATGTAGAGATAGAGTAAAAAATGAAATCCTCATATGGAAAATGCAAATATGGCTCCTAGACAAAATTTTAATATGGCTCCGAGGCCAAATCCATATAAGTGGTCTAAGCCAAGTGCAAATGTGGCCCAAGGAGATGATATCATTTCTGCAGTCATTTCTCAAATTAATCTTGTGGCCAATGTGAAAGATTGGGTAGTAGATTCTGGGGCTACCAGACATATTTGTGCAAACAAAGATGTTTTTATTTCCTATGCTGCTGTAGGAAGTGGAGAAGAACATGTGTATCTTGGTGATTCCCGAACTATAAATGTTGAAGGGAAAGGGAAAGTTCTTCTCAAACTCACATCTGGCAAGACTTTGGCTCTCAATGATGTACTTCATGTGCCCAACATTCGTGCAAACTTAATCTCGGTGGCTCTGTTAGGAGAGGCTGGAGTGAAAGTGACTTTTGAATCTGATAACATTGTGATGACCAAAAACAATATCTTAGTTGGTAAGGGTTATTGTAACAATGATCTATTTGTTCTTAATATTTCCATGTGATGAATTTTTTGTTTTGATGTTTTTAATGTTTTAATGTTTTTTTTTAAGATGAATAAAATTATTTCCTTCTTGGTTCTTTTGACTCTATTCAAATTACTGGTGTATATCAATTTAATTTAAATATGTTACAAGCATATGACTTTAGCATGATCTATTTCCATACTAAATTCGCAGAAATTTATTAGCTCCTAAACTTACGTTTTCTGCTAAAATTGTCTCTTTTAAATTTGTAAAAGGAGGTATACACCACCAACTTTTCCGAATAAATTATTATTTCCGAAACTCTTGTATCTTTCCTGTTTATTTAATTTTGAAGAATTCAAGTTAAGTTTGCTTCTTCTATATTCTATGTGACATATGCATGCATGTGAGTAAAAAAGTCTGTTGCCACTGATCCCGGAAATATATATCCATTTAGATAACTTTTGAATATTCCTAACTTTTAAATATTTTTAAAATATAGTTAGAGTAAGTGGGCTATGGCTTCTCTAATCACTTTTGGATGCTTGCATGTGCATCAGTACGTGCCATCAATTTTACAAGTTAGAAAAATAAAATCTTTTTAATTCCTATCTCTATCTAATTTGTATTACGTTGCCTTGATTACATTTGTGTTTGACCAATGGTTTGATATATATGTGATTCATATGTATGTGATGTTTTAACGTGCCAAGCAATAATAAATTCAACTTGTATTTTAATTAACGGGAACCAACATTTTTAAATGTTGAAGATTTGAGATTGCCAAAGGGCAATTACCATTGCAAAGAATATATTTATTTTCAATGGTACAAGAGACACGTTCATCTAAGAGGTGAAGTGGTTAAGCAATTGTTACAAGGTGGAATAATTTGACTAGTCTAAAAAGAAATCCCATGGGTAGAAAAATCAATGTGTGAGACGCCTAAAGGAATGAGACTTAAGCCAATTGAAAATTAACAGTGATGGGAACCCAACCTTTGTGATTGGAGATCCCATGAATAAGGTTCATATGGGTAATAACAAGTCACTTGTTAATTCTGCTAGCACCTTATAGTAAGTCCATTATTAATTTGTTAAAGTATGTGTGGTGCTTTATTGCAAAATTGAGAGGGTAAGCTAAAAACTTTTAATGAATTTCATATCCCTTATGGGTGATATATTATTTGCAAAATATATTTGATGAATTCACCTATATGAGTGTGGAGTGGGGCCGCTCCCATGAGACCTTGGCTACGTCTCTAGAGCACTCATGAATAACCAGGCACGCGCATGGCCTATTCGCGCACAACCGCGTTGAGCAACAAAATAATTACATGTAATGTGATGGGTAAACAATTTAAGTTACAACTATGAGTTGTTGGTTCATAGAAGTTATATGCTTCACCAATGTTCAGTAACTTATACCTTATCTTTCTAGGTTTGGTTCATAGTCCAAAAGACACCAAATACGATGCATTACATAGTCCTGAGATACCCATCATTATATTATTATTATTCTTCTTGTTTTTAAAATTTATTTGAAATATGTGGGGATTGTTGTATTTTTAATTAGTATTTCAAATAAATGTTATTATAAAATATATTTTGCTTAAGTCAATTAATTGAGTTTTTGTGGAACCAATATTTTCGGTCAAATACTGTTCCTTTACTTCCTAATTTTTTGGTCAAAAGCTTTCAACAAATTTGATCCTTCCGTTGCTATTTATCAGCAGAAGACTTGATCCTTCTTTTAGTAAGGAATGCGTATATATATATATGTGTTACGTAAATTGAGAATAACACAGAAATTAATAACACTGATTGTTTACTGAAACAAATTTT